>CM031233.1:106177527-106702527 GCA_018340775.1 Taxus wallichiana var. yunnanensis
GATTTGACAGACGGAAAGTTTTAAATGTGCTGGCAAGTGTGTTGATAACTTTATTAGCCTGTGTAGCTGATTTGTTTCTATTTATTTCATATAAAGAATCAGTTGATTTGTTTTGGATGACATTTGTTTCTTGTCTGTTGATTTAGTTTGAGCATTGCATGTTTAAGCATGGAGGATTGGTTTGAACATATATCATTTTAGATATATGAGAATTCAGTCCTTTTGTAGTAGTCCATTTAGAATTTTCCAAAGACAAATTGCAAAACAAGGGATCAACTTCCCAACTTAAGATAAATAAAAACAAAAACAAAACATTGTCGTTTGAAGGTCTGCAAGCATCAAATAGATTAACATCCAGGACTAAAGATCATTTCCATATGTTCCAAGGCTGTGAAAAGCAAAAAGGCTTATAGCTAGCATCACGAGTGATCGCCATAACCACCAACTGATCACCATAACCACCATCAAGGAGTATCATGCTAGGTCCTTGTGGATTTATAACTTTCACTTCAAAGAGAGATTAGTAATTAGGTTTGAAAGAAAGCAGGCATGATTAGGGGTTGGAAACAACGTCGTAAATTAGAGCATGGAACAACAAAAATCTCTAATATCTTTCAACTTACAACGACCAACAACCTACGATCCCCGAAATTCCAATCTTGCCATCAAATACAACTACTGAAGAATTGCCAACCAACATTCCACATGTAACTTCCATGGAAAAAAACTTTCAAGAGCATACCACTTCCTTCCGTATGAACCCATCTTTACTAACAATTGTCACTTTCCCCCAAATATCTGGGATGCCACATGAAACTATCTCAAGTACCAACCTTTCTTCAGTTCATCGCACATATACAAATAGTTTCTCCTCTCCTTCTGAATGCTTTCCACCTTGCAATCCACAAACGACTCAAACAGAACACCCCACCCCTTCCAATACACACAGATTTCCCATATTCCCACCCTCGATGCTGACTATTGAAGCCCAATGTCAGTTTCGCAAAAGAATAGATTTGTTGGTGACCATTCAAACTTGCTCAATCTGCTTGGAAAATTACCTAGGAATTAAAACAATTTCCTTTGAAGGCTTTCCCTCCTGTAATAGATGCAAAAGTGAAAAACAAGGCCACCGCTTCTCTTCATGGAACAACATGGACCCTGAAAAACAACCTATCATTCTTGCATCTTTAATCCAAATCGAGGAGATGCTTATCGCATGAGTTAATCCATTCATGCAAGTCACCCAAGTACGTGGCAGGCAATACAAATACTCAGGACACACCATAAGCTTCCCATAAAACATTACTTCAATAACAAAGACCCTACCCCACCGCCTTGGAGATTTGGACATAGTTCTCATACAAAGGGAAGGATCTAATTTAAAAAATTATGATTTCTACGTCAACAGATATCGTGTTTATACAGCTTGCAATATAAAATCCAACACGATCCCTATTACAAAGATGTCTTAATCGACGATGACACCCTTTCCTCACTACCATCCAAGTCGTCAAATGTTTCCTCCTCTCTCAACACAGCCACAATGGAACTACCCCAAATGCAAACTTTCTCTACAACTCATGGTAGTGGTGTTCCCACCCACTTTGATGAAACATATGAACACTCATTGTCTTTCATGCTAACACCTCACAATACAAGAACAAGAAGAGGAAATCAAACAGTTCTTGCTCAACCACGATGGTAACACTCCATTTACCATGCCATGGCCAGAGCTTGGGCTTTCGCCAATAAATGAATACAATACGGAAGGCCTTTTGTCAATGGCTTTCCCAACTTTATTTCTGACAAGAAAAGCAATGTGGCAACAACCCCGCATTAAAGAAGTTCCAATGCATGAATGCGCTCTTCATTTGATGCGTTACCATGATGGGCGCTTTGGTTCCCACCCAAGATTTCATTACATGTATAGCTATATTCTAACTATGCTGCAATACATGAATAAAAATGACCCACTACTGATTTTGATGATAATATGTGGAGAGCGTGAACCAATGAGTAGTTAACTACCTCAGCGTGACCATTAGTTTTGGGATGAAAGGATGTAGAGAACCTCAACTGAAAACCCAAAAGCTTCCACAACCTCAGTGACTTAGCAAGTTTCAGAACCTTTTCATATTATAAATCAAGATATGAGCACTTCATAAGGTTAATCCTTGTATGACAGTAAACATAAATTGCATTAGTTGGGGATTGATAGACAAGAAAAATGAGTTTATGAGGTTATGACATGTATTTGCATTTTATACCTTGTGAAATATTAAAGATGATTAATTTCTCAAAAAATGACAATTGTTTAATAGGTTAAGCAACCACGTGACAATTAACTGTTCAATAATTTTAGTGAATGATTTTTCTAAATTTTGAGCTGACAAGGCTTAGGGTATACGATCCACATTTGGAACACCTAGATCAGGGGACTAATACAATTAATTCAAGGAGTAATAATCTCTAACCCAATAAATGGAGGAATCCCAATGGTCAAAATTAAAAAAACTTATACCATTCGGCGTTCACATTGCATTGTACACATGCGATTGCTAGTTACTTTACTAATAAAGAACTTAAATTTGTAACATTTAAAAAAAAGACGAATTGGTTCATTGTGTCTAGTGGACTATAAAGCAAAGACCACACAATTGGACTAAATGACTTTCTAAATTGACTTAATACAAAGAACATCGACTATAATAAAATATAGAGACACGACACATTAAAACTAAAAATAAACTGTATTTACTCTCGTTAATAAAAAATAAAAGACCGAAGCTCAACCTCTTAGATGAAACTGCAAGCTGCGTGGTAGATGGGATAGTGGCGCTGATGGGGAGACGGCTACCCTCCAATCAATTTGCACCTATGTATGGTGCACCCCCATAAACACATGCATCATGACCATTCTTTGTGGATGAGGTGGCAGGGGAAGGACGGTCGCGCAGAGTTTTGTCAGTGCCGGAAATTGTTTGGAGGAGGCGCCAAATCTTCGTCGAATCATCCGTATTACAAGAGTGGTAGCCGCTTCCTACATTAAATCGTTGCATTAAAACATATCTCCCTTTAAAGTTGTCTTTATCTAGTATATTTACACACATGCATAGGAATGATTTCAGTTTTTTTTTTTGTTTTTAAAAGTTTCCGCTCAATTTTTTATGGTTTTTAAAAGCTTCAGCAGGAAAACGTGAAAAAGGGTAAGATTTTTATTTTTTGAAACATTTTAATATATGTTACTTAGTAAGAAGTGCATTACACAAAACAAATTCAGTTTATTATTAGTTTATAATGAATTTATCTTTGGCTGCACTATTTTAAGTTAATATATACCTTGTTTCTATTTTTTTGATAATTTATTTATATGTAATGTTTTTATATAATATTAATTATAATTATTATAGAATTATTTTTTATTAATTATATGTTTGAAATATATAATTTATCGTATTTTTCGTATTTATTGTATTTTTCGATAGATCTTTTTTCCTATATTTTAAGTCTATCGTATTATACACTCTGTATGAAATTTGTTCCCTTGCTTACAAGATTGTTAACATCCATTCTCACGTATTAGATATGGAGTTGTAGTGATCTATATGGTGTAATTTTGTGCCTTCATCAACATGTAATTTTTAAAAGAGGCATGATAAACTTAAAATTAACATAGTTATCGGCCTAGTCATGAACATTTATCATGCCATCACAGTCACCGAGGAAAAATGTATTGCTATCACAATCTGTAGAAAATGTACTATATCATAGTTTGAAGAAAATACTGCTACCATAAAGTTAAAATAATAATAATTTCCACATTATTAAATTTGACGTCAATTTAACAAACAATCATAAATAAATATTGAAAACAAATGCTAAAATGACCACTTCTTTTGAAATCCAGACCACGAAAAGCTCACGTGCATACAAAAAATTTAAAATTAATGCATGAAGTGTTACCTCATAGATGTACAAAAGGGTCGAGATTGTTCTAGTGGATATTAAAGAACCCAAACAAATTTAGAAAATTATTGGAATAAATGTGTACAATACGGGACTTAATGGGGTGCATTAAATTTTGGGGACCTGTTATGGTTGTTATGTCACATCTTACAAGTTGGGACACATGGATGTTCCTATATTTTTAGTTTTGAAAAATTAAAAAAACCATGATGGAATAAGATATTAGCAATCACATGTGAGTGAAGCAATGGAAACATCAAAGGAGGATGTGTTGAAGAAATTAAACTTGGTGGAGGAAAACATTGTAGGAGGAAGCAGGACAATGGAGAAGGGAATTGAGGGAGGAGAAGTAAAAGGGTGGGGAAAATGTTGAGAGAAACCTATGCGAAAATATTCTTCGTTACAACAAGGAGCATATGGACCATGTGTCATTTTTGTCAATTGCTAGAAGGAAAAAAGGGGTGCGTTGGAAGTTGTTGTTTGTAATGTCATCACTATATGTTCCCTTTTCTCCGAGATAATCAAAATGTATGGTTTGGGCACACTTGATTTCACATATCATAAATTCTAAAGAGGAAAATTGTACAAGGAATCTTAGTTTGTTGATGATGAGCCTCTCCATGTCACATTTCGTCATCCTTATCTCTACTACCCATACATTGTTCACAGGAAAGCCATGTTTCCTGAAGAGCAAAGCTACTCCATATCCATTTAAATGTTTCCCATGTTTATAGTCGGACATACTCTAGCTTAGAAATTGAGGGATGTCATCTTGTTTGTAATGGAAAAGTTTCGTTGGCCCATAGTAGCGCTAAACTCTACTCATGCCATCTTGGAATTTATATTAAGGGTAAGTGCACGAAATTGGGGGGCCAAAAAGCAGACAAGAATGTGAAAAAAATCCAAAACGTAGCGTTTTAGTTTGTTTGGCTTGGGAATCACCAAAGCATAACGCGTACGTGTTACATAATGCGTACGCATTATGTTGACTATAAACAAAAAAAAAAGAGGCTCGAGCCTCTATCATTTTTCCTCCTTCAAAGGCGAGTTTTAGAGCTTGTTCGTGCCCTTGCATTTTTCCATTTAGTTGGATCTTAAGCACAAAGGATTTTTTCTGGATCGCCGGGAAGATCTGAATCAATGATGGCCCCACGGAGAAGAGGTAAGCACATTACTTTTCTCAAAATTGCATTGAAATATGATAATTATAGATTAAAATTTGAATTGAGTACATATTTTTTATTGTTACAGTAAGAGGTCGAGGGAATCAACCACAAGCAAACCCTGTTATTCCTGACATCCCTTTCGACACTCCCATAATTGCTCAACATCCCTTAGGTAGTCAAGAAGATTTAGCATCCCAGATAGTTGAAAACAAAATTGAAATTGAGATCAAAACAATGAGGGATGCACAATCTACAAACCCTCACCGCGCTTCTCTTGCAAACACATTGGAGGCATTACTTGTTCAAATTGACGCGGCAACGTGGCAAATTGATCGTTGGACAACTTATAAAGAGGGTTATAGGGTTTATTATTCTAACAAATTGTCATATGTGGATATAAAGAAAAAATAAATTTCAAAAGAACTCATATGCGCCTTATTCACAGACCCCCACACTAATCTTCCTGTTCTGTTGACATGTAAACGATTTCCCATCCATTGGTGCAATAATAATTTGATTAGAAATAATTTTTTGGGACCGATGGTGGATGGTGTTTGATTTTCCACCTTGTAATAACAATGAGGTGCCACTATACTTTCTGAGGAAACTCTATTGCGAGTTTATCCTCAACGAGATCCCAAATTATTTTGATTTCCGAGATTTCGGGGCGAGGAAAAGGATCTCGCACAGATCGACCGGATGCACAACGTGCACCTATTCAAGACAGGTAGATTCGACACAAAATCCCCCTCACCCGAGATTGTCCCTCAAGTAGTGAAGGAGACGGTAGAGATTGATACACTCGCGCTGCGGGGGCTATCTACGACCCTTGTTCGACATACGAGGGAGATTTGAGCCGGATGCTCGCGGAGGTACATAGAGTATTCCCTCGGGAGTACTAACATGAGGCCACATTTTTTCTCGTCATGTGGTAGCATATGTTGGGGGAGGATGATACTTTCATGTGTACTAATTTTGGTGCACTTGGTGCTAGGGATGAACATGATAATGTCACTATGTCAGTTGTCCTTTTGAGTGAGACATTTGGATTACATTCATCGGTGTCACCTTTGCGCAGTAAATTTGTTATGTTTTATTATGTGTGTTACACATTTTTGGAGTACTGATTTACTTATATATGTTAAATTTTGAAATAATTGTATTTGTACATGTACACATGCATTGATATTACGGTGCACGGGAGGTGCATATTCATCCCGACCACGGGCGGTGAGCACCATGCATACACGAACATTCATAGAGGTAATTTAGAATGTTAATTATGTAAAACTTTCACATACATGTGTGTGTGTGTGTATATATATATATATTTGCATGCATATATATATATATATATATATTAGTTTTAAAGTCAAATATATGTATGTTCTTGTATGTCCATCTAACTCATGTGATATACATGTTTGATAAAGATGTTGAATTCACTAGACACCCCACCATCTCTGCAACAAGTAGATAAAGGTGTTGCTTATTTGTGATTTCATCTGTGCAACAACTCACTGAGGTATTCAAACAACACGTAAATTTTGTTAAATTTCTCGTGTAATTCATATTATGTTAAATTACATGTTAGTAATGTCTTTCATTGTAGAATTATTAAATTATGTTAATAATGTCCTTCATTGTGTGTATGTAGGAGTTACATGACAGGGCGCAACCTTGTTCATTTGATTCACAGGCGTGGCGGGGTAAAAACAATAGTTATATATTGATAAAATTAGTTAAAAAAATTTCATTATGTAGATATATGTACTTAGCTCTATTTTCACTAATTATGATGTTAGATTTTACGATCTTATGTGTATGTAGGGAACTTCCCCCTCCATTTTGACTTTGAGGGAATGGACTCCTCCTTCTCGTCGTCTATACCCCCATTCATACTTTGCAGAGATCCCGATGACTCATTTGAGAGTGAGATGCAAATTCGGTGCGATCGACAACTTTTGGTAAGTTTGTGTATTTATGTAAATACTTTCATTCTAGCATGGTCTTAAATACATGTTGAAAACATATATAAATTAAGTTTTGACAAAAAAACATTGTTTACATTCACGAGGCTCATCTACTGGTGAGTATTCAATGGAAGAGGACTCGAAACATGGGCTCGGATGATCCAAAGTCATCTCATGGATCTCCATCTTCGTCTAAGGGAGGGCCTTCTTCGAGCAAGGCCAAGAGAGGGATATATTTTGATGAGTAGGAAATATATGTCTTACATGACATTATTTTTGTATGCCTATGTGCATGACATTTGTATGTCACCTATATGGCATTTAAACTTGATGGTATATGACCTATTTGGGCATTTTTGTATTTATTATGCACATTAAAATACTATTTGGAACTTGATAATTTTGTATGACACCTTACATTTCTGAAATTATTTTCGCATGAATCTAATATGATGTGCACTTGACAATATTTAAGACATTATGGATTATTTTTTCATTTATTGGTGATGTACATGTACTAGCATTTTCAATGTATAATATGCATCAAACTTTGGAAATTAATATTTATATAATGTATGTATATAAAGAGTTACCTAATCTGAGTAATTATTCATTCAATTTATCAATGTGTATATATTTACCTTACTTGCGCTTCTTCTTGCTCATGGTCTCTTTGTACTAGTTCCTATCTTATCATGCACTTACTACATTATTCTATGCTTCATAGTCTTCTCCCCTGTTAAAACACCCGAGAGTCGTCACAATTTGATGCCTTTCATCTGTTGATATTTTGAGAATGTCTCTTCATATACATTACTCCAATGCTTGAGAATGTATCCAGATGTAATGACATTCGATTGGACACTCGTTATCAAAATAGGATATTTGGAACAATACGATTTCCTCCTCTTCAAGAGCCAACATCTGTTTGTGTTGTGAAATGCATGACAATGGTTGAATATGGCAGTAGTGAAGTGTTATTTTTTCTTCTTCAAGTTGTATTTTTATGCTTCTTCCAATTTCAATGATATCCCATACTAATCAAAGTCGAGGGATCAAGTCAAGATTGGTGAAAGTATAATGTTTGATGTAACCATGATGCCAAACAAAGTGCAGGGGAGAGACAATGCATATCTGGTTGATGGGTTTGAATATTTTTAAATTTTGGGTTATTTATCATGGGATTTGTATCCATTTGATATTTATTAGTTTGGTTGTTGTGGTAAATGTCATAAATTAGGAATGTAGAGATGTTATGTTAGCATGTATGTCACCAAATTGAAATAAAGATGCAAACATTAGAGCGTTCATCTCATGTTTGAGTGGGAGTGGTATAAAAAATGGCTCATTCACATCATCATCAACAACAACAAACTACAATTATGTACACAAGTTTCCTCTTAAAAATTTACATTTTGTGAAATCAAAAGTGCCCAAACCCTACACTTTGATTATCTCGGAGAGGGGAGCATGTAGTGATGTCATTGCAAAGTGTTGCAAATAACATAGGTGGAAGATCTATATGCGTAGTGGAGGGCACAATTACGAGGGCCTCTCCCCTACCTCTCACACCCCCAATTTTACTATCATCGACCTCATGAAATTGGATCCAGTCAAGGTCAAGGGTAAGTGCACCAAGTTGGGGGGCCAAAAGGGGGTCTTAAGTGGACGCATTTTTCTGAAAAAAAAAAATTCAACTTGTATGAGTTTTTGAAATAGTTACACTCAAAATTGGAAGATGTTGTAGAAATATGAATCATAGAATTTTGAGTCTAGTTTCTAAGCTACTAAATTTTATTGAAAATGGATAAGTTTAAGTGGGTCAAACAACTAAAATACCAACAAATGCTCCTGTTTTTGTTAAAAAACATAATAGAGTGACTTTCGTGCCCCCACCATTTTTTGAGCACCATTTAGTATTTTTAAAAACCCTTTGGTAGAAAGATAGCTAGGAGAATCTAGTTTGGGCTCCAATTTTTTTAGATTTTTTTAGCGAATATTTTTTATTTATGATTTTTCTAGTACAAAAATTTTATGTTTTGAAAAATAACAGAGCTCCGACCGTGCCCCCTAACTACCTCAAAAATATCAAAAATTAGAATTTGTTTTTTGAATATGTATATAATTATGCCTAGTTTGGGCTAGTATAATTTTTATTTAATTTCGATCACCCAAAAAAAGATACACCATGAAAGATAGACATATTTACACTTCAAAAAATAGCTATAAAAAGGCATAGTTAGAAAATAAATAATATGGATACCTTTTATTAGTCAGAAAATTTAGAAAATTATATTTTGATAAAAAAGAGACTCTGCTCTACGTCATGGTATAATTTTTTTAAATGTATTGATTGTTTTATTTTGATTTCTCATAGAGGAAGTGTCATTTTTACATTTTCTTGTAAAAACTCGTTGTTTGTTGTGTTTGTGCAGGTCCATGCCTCAGGCTTGGGGATCCAAACCGGATCCCAAGCCTTGAAGCATGGTTTGGGAAAAGAGAAAACAAAAAACGTGTATGTGTTTTACTTTGTTTTTAATCTTTTGGCCCCCCAACGTCCCTTTCATCTCTTTCACGGGAATTTTGCAAACATTCTATTTTGTCTGCAATATTCTCTACATTCTTGCACGATTTTTTAGTATTTCATTTTGTCCCCTACCCCACTAGTTGATTTTTTCTAATCATGGGAGATAAAATTCGAGCTAAGGATAAGAGGAAAGTCAAGAACAAGACACCGGAGCAATTGGAAGAGAAGAGAATAAAGAAATTGAAGAGAATGCAAAAATTTTGAGCAGGGCAAGGTACATCCGCTATATCAAATGTAGCTAATGTATTAGACAAATGGGATGAAATACATAATGAAAATGTAGAGAATAATGATTTTGCAATGAACAATGATATTGAATTGAATGATAATGTTGGTATGGATGAAGAAATTGATATGAATCCAATTGTTGAACCCTTACTTGAGAATCAAATATTAACCCCAAATTTGTATGAAAACACTTTGAATGAAGAAAGTAACCTTGTAAACGAATCTTCACCTCTAAGAACACCTCCTTCCATTTCACAAAGAAAACCAATTCACTTAATTGAAATTGATGAAAATATTATAAAACCAATGCCTAACAAAATGTCTGAAAAAAATGCGAGAAGAAAAGCTAGTGGAATTTGGGATAATTACTTTGAGAATTTAAATAACGCACAAAGATGGCAATTATTTATTTCATTGATGAAGTTAATTAATATGAGACCTATAATGAAGACCCTGGGTTTAAGAAAAACTAATGTTGTTGATCAAAATGCATCAATTGTTGAAAACATACCAAGTGTAGGTGGCAAAAGACACACCAAAGATAATAATGCTACATGATGTGCACTAACTAATTTTATAGTAAGTGATAAGATAGTTAATAAACGCTTGATTAGAAAAACAAGCAAAGTGCTTTGAAGCTAAACAAAAAAACACTAATGAAAGCAATAGAAAGACATAAATGTCTTGAGTCGATCAATAACACGACTATTAGGCTTTCTCTAGCAGACTTCCATGAAAAGACAAGACTACATCGATATTCTAAAAGAATTAATTGTAAATTTTTTGAATGAGAACACAAGGATGTCACCGAATAAAAGAGATACGATTAAAAGAAGAATAGGTTCTCGTAATCATGAATCATGTGCAAAACATTTCTTAGATATGACTCAAACACAAATGTTCTCTAAGTTTAAAAATGAAAATCCACAAATTAACATTAGCCAAAGATTCTTTGAAATGAACAAACCCTTTTATGTAAAAATCAATCACTCATGTACCACTTGTTGTTGCAGGCATCATGTTGAATTTTCAATGCATTATGATGTTTTTTTGTCAAATACGTAGTGTTTTGCATACTGACATCATATTGTAGGAGTGTGGAATAAATGTCCCACAAAAATCTTCAAGGGAATTTATTCCAACAATATTTTGTGAAAAATCAACAAGACAATTTTTTTATAACAAAGCATGTTTAGATGGAACGTGCAATGTATGTGGTGGCTTGCCAAATCTAAAAATTTGTATCCACGAGGAGAGTACATCTTCAATAGAAAAAAATTGGTTGATTTCACCAAATATAAATCGGTGGCATATCAATTAAAAGATGGAAAATAATCTAAGAGGTGTTAGCTTGTTACAAAACAATTACCTGTATCATAATATATGGTCAAATTTAGAGAGAATTTTTTTATGAGTATGCAAGGCACACACATAGAACTCGATGGTTGGATGAACAATTCAAGTTAAGAAAGGACACATTCCCACCTTGTACTATTGTTTAGGTAGTTGACTTCGAGAGAAATACACATTGCGACCCACAAATGGAGGTTCGGTCTCAATATTATAACTCAGTGCAAGTTTCTATTTTCGTGCATATAACATTCATGCACTCTCCTGAAAGCTTTGAGAAAGATCAAAAAATATAGAGAAAGTATCATTTATACATCGGTGATGACTGGACACATTCTACATAATATGTATAAGGGTGTTTCAGTGTGTTTTATGCGAACTTGAATGAGAGGAACATTAGTTTCGATCAACATTACATTTGTTTGGACAACTGCACATCACAATTCAAGAATGGACGGATGTTTTATTAGCTAAGCAAGATGCACAAAGAAACAAATGTACAATATATCGGAGTTTTACTCGGGCGGGGCATGGAAAAGGAGAGCATGATGGTGTAGGAGCATGTGTGAAAAGAGCGATTCTGTAAGAGAAGAGTTAAAGTTCAAGGATGGTGCTAAATTCTGAGATCAAAAACATTGTTGATCGGTGTGTCAAGAATATGGGCCATGAATCTCAAGAGAGATCAATGGTTCGTAGATATTTTTGGTTGATAGAGCAACAACATTTGAAAATTTTTAAGATTGTATGACAATTGTAGGATCAAGTGATATGCACTCATTCCGTAGTTCAGATGCAAATGCTTGGACTATTTATACTATGTGCATGACATGTTTTGTATATCATCTAGTGATTTTACGTGGAATGAATGCGAGTCACAGCAATGGGTGGATGAGTGGACTTGTAGACCTCTAATTCCACTCGACACACATCAAGTTCCACGAGCATTACAACTTGCAGGGTCTTCAGATTAAAAGACAACATCACCTGACTTTGACCAAGTCTTTGATTTAGTGCAACAAGGTACATACATATATGTGCATGCCATGTTTTAGATTTATAAATTATTAAATGGTCAACTCTTAATGTATTTATAAATTGACTGAACAATTTTACTTTGTCATACATAGGGCACATTTTTGTAGTCATTGCGATGGAATTTAACGAAAAGGAACAAACTACTTCTTATCTTGTTGTGTAGAGGGGAAAAAAATTGACTTCCACGGTCATTGATGGTGAAGACCTTGAGTATCCCACTAGATCGGTGGTAGTCACCGGAACTTGGCCGATGATATCCTATCAAAAAATCAAACATTTGGTTGTTTGAAGACTATGAAGTACATTCGAAGATACTTCACTATTCACATTTGGTCCTTGCGAAAAATATTAAATTGATCAAATATCAAGGTTGGCCATCAAACAAAAATATGTGGAAGGTTTTTAATCGGATCATGAAGCAATTCTTGCTACTTATCAAGAATAGAGTTGATCCTTGCGGTTCATTGGATTGAATTTGCACTTGAGTATGTTCTTCATGAATTTAATTTGAATATTTACTTAAATGATTTTGTTTGAATTTTGTATAATTTAAAATTTTATTTAATTGCTTACTAACATGTTTGTGTAGGTTAGTGGTGCCAAAAAAGCTTCCACCTTCACGTGGTTAGCACTTTGTCGAGTAGATAATTTATTATTCTCGAAACTAAGTGAAGCTAAGAAAAATTAAATATTAGAAAGGAATAACAAACAAAAATTCTCATTTCACCACCTATATTGTAAAAATATCGTATTAAATTTCTCATTTCACCACCTATATTGTATGAACCACCTATATTATTCAAGTGATTGGGAATGGACAACCTTACACCGACTCGAGTCACGAATGGAGACGGAGAAAACCACGAGAGGCTTTGTAGCCAGGCAGAGGTAGCCCAAAAGCACGGGAGCGTAGGAAATAAAAATGAAGCCTTCACTAGCGTTCACCGAGCCACCCAACATGTTGGCGTAGTTCTTCGGTCCCACAAGCTTTCATTTGCAAACTACGGCCTTTGGCAGACCCTACTGACTCAGGCGCACTATTTCTCACGTTTGCAAACAATAGCACGGCGTGAGAACCGAGATGAAGACGAGAGAAAACTACGAGAGGATTTCATAGAGGTCCCCGACATGGAGGTCTCAAATCTGACGAGACATCTCTAGGTGCCACGGAGTCCAATAAATCACCCGTCGAAGACATGGCGTGTTTGGGCCTCACGGCTCTTAGCAACTACGCTCGGACGAGGTAGCGAAAGCACGGGGAGCGTAAAGAACCAAAACAAATCCTCCACTAGCATTCACTAGGCCACCCCGATGTGTTGGCGTAGTTCATTCAGATCCCACGAGCTTTCATTTGTAAAATACTGACCTCTAGCAGCCCCTACTGGCTGCTCACCGCACTATTTATTGCATTGGCAAACAATAGGACATCAAGAGAACCAGATGGAGATGGAGAAATCCACGAGAAGCTTTCGTAGAGGGCCCTAATGTGGAGGTATCAGATCTGACAAGACATTTATAGGTGTCATGGATCTGAGAAATCACCCGTCAAAGATATGGAGTGTTTGGGCCTTAGGGCTCTTAAGCAACTACACTCGGATGAGGTAGCCTGAAAGCACGGGGAGCATAGGGAACCAAAACGAAGCCTCCAATAGTGTTCACTTGGCCACCCCAATGTTTTGGCATATTTGGTTCGGTCCCACGAGCTTGAGCTTGCAACCTCTGACCTCTTACTGACCCTACACCGAGCTCAGTTGCACTATTTCTCACGTTTACAAACAATAGGACAACGAGAGAACCAGATGGAGAGAGAGAAAACAATGAGATGCTTTCTAGAGGGTCCCAACATGGATCTCTCAAATTTGACGTGAGATGTCAGTAAGTGCCACAGTGCGAGAAATCACATGTCGAAGATCACATGCTTAAGAGCCCTGAGGCCCAAACATGCCATATCTTCGATAGGTGATTTCTCAGACTCCGTGGCACCTAGAGACATCTCTTCAGATTTGAGAGCTCCACATCGAGGCCCTCTACGAAATTATCTCACGGTTTTCTTCGTCTCCATCCGGTTCTCTCGTTGTCCTATTGTTTGTAAATGCAAGAAATAGTGCGATGCTGAGTCATGTGAAGGGATGTTAGAGGTTGTAGTTTGCAAAGCGGAATCTTGTGGGACCAAACCAACTAAGCCAACACATCGAGGTGGCTTGGTGAATGCTAGTGGAGGCTTTTTTTTGTTCCCTACGCTCCCATGCTCTTGGGCTACCCCGTCCAGGCGTAGTCGCTTAAGAGCCCTGAGGCCCAAACATGCCATATCTTCGATGGGTGATTTCTCGGACTCCGTGACACCTAGAGACATATCGTTAGATCTGAGACCTCCATGTTGGGGCCCTATACGAAATCCTCTCGTACTTTTCTCCATCTCCATCCATTCTCTCAGCATCTATTGTTTGCAAACACGAAAGAAATAGTGCAATGAAGTCGTGTAGATGGATGCAGAAAGAAGCATTGTAGTTTCAAGCGAAGCTCGTGGGATAAAAACTATGCCAACATGTTGGGGTGGCTTAGTGAACGCTAGTACATGCTTCATTTTGGTTCCCTAGGCTTCACGTGCTTTCAGGCTACCTCATCTGGGCGTAGTCGCTTAAGAGCCTTAAGGCCCAAACACGCCATATCTTCAAAGGGTGATTTCTCAGACTCCGTGGAACCTAGAGACATCTCGAAGATCGAGACCTCCATGCCGAGGCCCTCTACAAAATATTTTTGCGGATTTCTCTGTCTCCATCCAGTTCTCTCGTTGTGCTATTGTTTGCAAACGCAAGAAATAATGCGATGCAGTCGGTGAAAGGTGTCGGAGGTTGTAGTTTGCAAACAAAATCTTGTGGGACCGAACCAACTACGCCAACATGTCAAAATGTCTGGTGAATGCATTTGATGGCTTTGTTTGGTTCCCTACGCTCCCTGTGCTTTCGGGCTACCCCGTTCGGGCGTAATCGCTTAAGAGCCCTAAGGCCCAAACACGCCATATCTTCAACGGGTGATTTCTCAGACTTCGTGGCACCTGGAAACCTCTCGTCAGATCTAAGAGCTCCACGTCAGGGCCCTCTATGAAAACATCTCATGGTTTTCTCCGTCTCCATCCGGTTCTCTCGTTGTCCTATTGTTTGCAAACGCGAGAAATAGTGTAGTCTGAGTCAGTGTAGGGTTCTGTTAGAGGCTATAGTTTGCAAATGGAAGCTCGTGGGACCAAACCAACTACGCTAACACATTAGGGTGGCTTGGTGAACGCTATTGGAGGATTTTTTGGTTCCCTACATTCCCCGTGCTTTCGGGATACCCCGTTTGGGTGTAGTCGCTTAAGATCTTTGAGGCCCAAACACATCATATCTTCGACGGGTGATTTCTCAAACTCTGTGGCACCTAGAGACGTCTCGTCAGATCTAAGAGCTCCATGTCGGGGCCCTCTACAAAATTATCTCGTGGTTTTCTTCATCTCCATCTGGTTCTCTCACTTTCCTATTATTTTTAAATGCATGAAATAGTGCGATCACGAGTCAATGTAGGGCTACCTCGTCAGGCGTAGTCACTTAAGAGCCACTGATTGACTAGATTGGCTTAAGAATGAATTTGACAGGGGTATGTCTAAGAACACATGGGATTTATCAATCACCTAGTAAATCTTTCTTGTTTAGTTAAGGTGGGAGTCGGTTGGCCTACGGCTTAATGACCTTCCTTTCATTGATAATTTATGTTATGATAAACCCATGAATGGTTTCAAAAGTGCCTTAAAAGGATATGGGTAGTCATCAAGCCTAGTGAAGGGTGTGATGTGATTTCCAAATAACTTGAAATGCCTACATATTTAAAGGTAGTAACATGAATTGGACGAGATTAGACAATCAAGAATCATTAATCGAGGTTCACTTAGTAAAAGTATGGTATACCACGTTCATTCGAAGGGCATTAAAGAATACCCTTAATTATAGTTTTAACCGCTAATTATTCAATTGATAACACCCCATTCTATTATATTATTAGAATGAAAATACCCCCTATTTTTTCCATGTACCTTACCCATTTTTCCATTACAATTTTATTTACCCCTTTTATTTCTACCCTAATATATTAAATATAAAATATATCATGTTTCTCACTCATTTTTTTAATATGCATTTTCTGTCGAAAGATAGTTTGAAGCCATTCAAGACCTATTACCAATTTACATTATAAATGTTAAGCTTTAATCATTTTATCAATAGTTCTTCAAATAATTAAGATGGTGAAATAATATCACTTGTGTTGAAAAACATACTCAATCCTAGTTTTCTAAGCATCTTATTATTTTGTGGTTAAGAATCTCTTAATTGATATTTCTTTATTCAAAAAGAGATTATAATTTAACTTTATGACCACACTCTCTTAAAAACTAGGGTTCAAATTTTTAGTTTTATATTAAAATTAAACCTCCCTTTCCTTTGGCCCACCTAGGCATTTTTTCATATCCCGAAATAATTGAGATGACATATCTTCTAGGCATTTTCTCATTTTATCATTTGTATACATATCTTTCTGGAAATTTTTCCAAACATTTACATGGTTCTTCATTTGTAGACATATATGCTAGTGCACTTGCAACTCAAGCATCTACTGAAAATACCTTGCTCATAATGTTTATGTGGATGTCAACCTCGATGCACATTTTTTTGCATGCATTAGTAGCATGCTTGCAAATGTGAATTGAACATAGTGGAGACATGTTAGCCTCATTTGGTGAAATAAAATTAATGATCCGTAAACCTCTACTTTGGAAATCTACGAAATCACACAATTTTACCATTCTACTTTCAACTTTGGAAAATGATAGTTTTAGAGCTTCGTGATTGATTTTCGTAGTGTTTTAGAAAGGAAATCATAGAGCATGCTAATTAAAATAATACACAACACAAGGAATTTTTATCTTGGAAACCTCCAAAGGAGGAAAACTAGTCGGGAAGGGAAATTTCTCTTTCTTCCCACTTGTATTGGCCAATTACTCAAAATATGTAGATTACAATAAGTATGGAAGAAGCAACAGTGTACAATCTTCTCCCAATTACTTGTTTTCTCTACTTCTTACACCTTTCTCCTACAAATCCTCTCCAACACTGAAGATCTTGCTCACTTGCTCTCATTACACTTATAAATTTGCTCTTTGATCTCTTTGGATCTCCAAATGCCCATTCTCTTGCTCCTACCATGAATTTATAGCCTCTCCCAAGTGCTCCCGTGCATTGGAGAATGGGAAAGGTTGAGGTAGGGAAGAGACAAGGTCAAACGATTCAAATTCACGTCCATTCATGTTTCATTTCTTTTTTTTTTTTGTTCATAAGTATCATGACCGCCGTGTGCAGGCCAAGCGATTTCAAGACCACCGCTTGGCCGGGTGGTTGTTACATGAGACCGACGCCATGAAGGGCGCCAATTTTAAGCTGTCGCTCTATACTGAGCGGTGGTTTTGTCCAGAACCTTTGTTTACCTCATTTCCTTCATTTTCTTCAATTCTCCTTCTTTTTGTTGATGGATCTGATGAAGTGGTGTGTTTTTCTAGATCCCTATGGATCAATTAATGATTTTAATGGCGACCTAGTAAGAATAACAACCATTGATATGAAAGGCCCCACAAACTCAAATTGTCAATCCACATTCTCCTTACCTTCGTGAGGCTTCGTAAAGCTTCCTTCACCATTGACTATAGGTTGTGTTTCCTTCTCTTTGGTGGTTAGGTTCTCAATTATTTTTTCCAATGTGAATGTTGGTGAGTGAGTTGAGGGATTTTCAATCTCCATTGCACCTCTCAGGTGCAATTCTTAGTTATAATGGATAACTAGACTTACCTTTTCCATCATGGTAGAATAAATATTACAATAAATGTGTATAGTAAATGACTTGATGGGGTGCTTTAAATTTTGGAGACCAACTGCAATTATTATGTCACATCTTATAGAAGTTGGAACACATAGATACTAGATTCTAAGTTTTGAATAAAAAAAGTGTCATAATAATACATGAAAATAGTCATTTCAAGCCAATAAACTAATCAAAAATTATAAAAAAAGTCAATTTCAATTGATTTTATAAAATGATTTAAAAATTATAATTATTTACGCTTATTCACTAGAAGCAAATAATTACTAATAAGTTATGCATACCTTCCCTCTTATTTGTGTTGCCCCTCTCAAAAGTATAAATTACTCAATAAAATAATGAATGAAGGGGGAATGAAAATACAACTCCAAACATTAAAGAGAATAAAATAAATAAGGAGAAAGTATAAAGAACAATATAAATTTATAATTTTATTTCTTTCTTTCACACCTCTATTAAATGTAACATTTCCATATAGTAAAAGTTAGATGAGGAACTCTGAATCAAATACACGCGTATGAAAATAACATTATAAAAAGACCAAAATACATCAACAAAGTTGAAGATTCCACTTACACAACAACAAACGAAATGTTCGGTTTAATTTTCAAAAAATATTCCAATAAGCTTACAAAAATATGCGATCCGAAAGTCTACAACATAATAACCGTAATAATTAAAACAATCTACAAGGGCATACAAATAGTTCCAATTGTATCAAACAAAGTAGTAGTTTTTATGAGTATACAGATAAAATTATGAAATATTGCAATATAAAAATGTAATTAACATACTCCTTTACGATGAATACAATATATGAAACGAGCAAATCACCATTTATGCATGCTCAGATCTTTTCCTGCAGGGATTCCTCTTACTCCGCCCCGATAATGATTTTGAAATAAAATCATGTACCCAATCACTCTTTGAATCTCTTGAGTCATTTACAATATCCATAGTCCCCTTATATTTTTCTCCATAGTCCCAAATTGTGATGAGGAGAAACCAGAGTGTTAGGAGAATACAACCCAACATAGAATACCAAAGAGAGAAGAAGAAGAATGACGTGTTGAAACACCCCATTAAGAAAGACGCAATGTATCAAAGTTATTCAACAACTATGATATCTTCACCTTTGATTGTAAGAAGAAAACAACATTTTCCTATAAAGAAATTATCCATTTTGATACTTTCTATGACCCTGTCACAGATAGATCTAGGCCCAATTTTGTAAATTAGGACACATAGTAGAAAAGAGGATGAATGCCCCATGGCCTTCCCATGTGCTACACAACTAAATAAAAACTTAAATGTGTTGAAATAATGATAGAGAAAGGAGACTCATGCCCCCAAGATCTTTGAATTTGTAGTAGAAACCAAATTCCATTGCGAAAAAAAGAGTGAATTACTTCATGCCCCCTACACTAGTCTAAATTGACTGAACTGAGCCTGAAATTGTGTTAAACTTGAGAATGTTCTTTGAAAACTTGAAACTAATAAAAAATTGATGTTTCGCTCTAGGAAAAAACATGTCATAAGGTCACGATCAGTACCGTATGGTGATGAACAATATGTATGGTTCTGAACATGTGTAATTTTATCTAAATTTCTCTTTTTTTTTTGGATTTTTAAGTACCAGACTGTTTCGACAAGGTGGAAACCACGATGTTTTTCCACCTTATTGCAATGATATAATCCATATTAAGTAGTTACCATGAGGTTAAATTTTTGTTATATTTGTTATTTTCCTCTTTGTTGTAACAATGCAATCCACATCAAGTAATTATCAGGTGGAGAAGGGTTGATTTTTTCAAAGAGCTAAAAAAATAGAGTGTGTTTTTCGACACGTTAAAAAACACATTGTGTTTTTCAGCAATATGAAAAAAGCATGTTGTTTATAAGAAGGTGCAAACCATGATGCATTTCTTCCTTATTCAGAACGATGTAATGTAAATCAAGTAATTATCAGGTGGAGAAGGGAATATTTTTTCAAAGTGCTTGAAAAATACAATGTGTTTTTGACACATTGAAAAAACACACTGTATTTTCAAAGACTTTGAAAAACACAATTTCGGTTATAACAAGGTGCTGAACCATGATGCATTTCTTCCTTTTTATAACGATGTAATGCAAATAAAGAAATTATTAGGTGCAAAAGGGTTTTTTTTTAAGTGTTGAAAAGTAAATTGTTTTTTTGACACGTTGAAAAACACATTGTGTTTTTCAGCACTTTGAAAAACGTAATGTTGTTTTTAAAAAGGTGCAAACCACGATGATATCCCTCCTTGTTGTAACAATGTAATGCAAATCAAGTAATTATCGTGTGGAGGAGAGTTGATATTTTACAAAGTGTTGAAAAACACGAGTATTTTTTTCAACATGTTGAAAAACACTGTGTTTTTCAGAATATGAAAAATGTGATTTGGTGTATAACAAGGTGCAACCCACAATGTATTTTTTCCTTTTTGTAGAAGTGCAATCCACATCAAGTTATTATTAGGTGGAAAAGAGTTGGGTTTTTTCAAAGTGTGAAAAATATAGTGTGTTTTTGACACGTTGAAAAACACACTACGTTTTTCAACAATATGAAAACGTAATTCATTTATAATAAGGTGCAACCCATGATGCATTTCCTCCTTGTTGTAATGATGCAATCCACATCAAGTAATTATTAGGTGGAGAAGAGTTGATTTTTTCAAAGTGCTTGAAAAAATAGAGTGTTTTTTCGACACGTTGAAAAACACACTATGTTTTTCAACAATATGAAAAATGCAATGTTGTTTATAACAAGGTGCAAACCACGATGCATTTATTCCTTGTTGTAATGATGTAATGCAAATCAAGTAATTATTAGGTGGAGAAGAGTTGCATTTTTTCAAAGTGCTGAAAAATAGAGTGTGTTTTTCAACACGTTGAAAAACACACAGTGTTTTTCAACAATATTAAAAATTTCATTAGGTGTATAACAAGGTGCAACCCACGATGCATTTCCTCCTTGTTGTAATGATGCAATCCATATCAAGTAATTATAAGGTGGAGAAGGGTTGATTTTTTCAAAGTGTTGAAAAATAGAGTGTGTTTTTGACACGTTGAAAAACACACTGTGTTTTTCAGCAATATGAAAAATGTAATGTTGTTTATAACAAGGTGCAAACCATGATGCATTTCTTCCTTGTTGTAACTATGTAATGCAAATCAAGTAATTATTAGGTAAGAAGAGTTGTATTTTTTCAAAGTGATGAAAATACAAAGTGTGTTTTTCAACACGTTGAAAAACACATTATGTTTTTCGACACGTTGAAAAAGACATTACGTTTTTCAACAATATGAAAAACACAATTTGATTTTTAACAAGATGTAACCCACGATGCATTTCCTCCTTGTTGTAACGATGCAATCCAAATAAAGTAATTATCAGGTGGAGAAGGGTTGATTTTTCAAAGTGCTGAAAAAATAGAGTGTGTTTTTCGACACGTTGAAAAACGCACGGTCTTTTTCAACACTTTAAGAAATGCAATATGGTTCACCACTATAAAAAAATGAACCATTGTTTTCCACAAGGTACAAACCACGATTTTGTTCCACCTTTATGTAACAATGTAAAGCAAATCAAGTAATTATCCAAAGGACAAGGGTGAACAATAGAGTGTGTTTTTCGCCACATTGAAAAATGCACTATGTTTTTTAGCACTTTGAAAAACGTAATTCGGTTTAAAACAAGGTGTAACCATGCAGTTCCTCCTTATTGGAAACATTAAATCCACATCAAATAATTATCAGGTACAAAGGGGTTGAATTTTTCCAAACCAATGAAAATAGAGTGTGTTTTCAAACACGTTGAAAAATGCACGGTGTTTTTCAACACTTTGATAAATGCAATTCAGTTTTTAACAAGGTGCAACCCACGATGCATTTCCTCCTTGTTATAACGATGCAATCCACATCAACTACTTATCAGGTGGAGAAGGGTTGAATTTTTCAAAGTGCTTGGAAAACAGAGTGTGTTTTTCAACACATTGAAAAAATGCATGGTGTTTTTCAGCACTTTCAAAAATGTAATTTGGTTTATAACAAGGTGCAACCCACGATGCATTTCCTCCTTTTTGTAACGATACAATCCACATCAACTACTTATCAGGTGGAGAAGGGTTAAATTTTTTCAAAGTGTTGAAAAATAGAGTTTGTTTTGCGACATGTTGAAACATGCACGGTGTTTTTCAAACACTTCAAAAATGCGATTCAAATTTTTAATAAGGTAAAACCCACAATGAATTTCCTCCTTTTGCAATGATGCAATCCACATAAAATAATTATCAGGTGGACAAGGGTTGAATTTTTTCAAAGTCGTTGAAAAATAGAGTGTGTTTTTCGACATGTTGAAAAATGCACGGTGTTTTCTAAGACTTTGAAAAATGTAATTCGATTCTCGAAAAGGTGTAACCTAAGATGTTTTCCTCATTGTAATTATTCAATCCACATCAACTACTTATTAGGTGGAGAAGGGTTGATTTTTTCAAAGTCTTTCAAAAACAGATTGTATTTTTTTGACATGTTGAAAAACACACGGTGATTTTCACCACTTTGAAAAATGTAATTTGGTTTTAACAAGGTGTAACCCACAATGCATTTCCTCCTTATCAGAACAATGCAATACACATCAACTACTTATCGGTAAGAAGGGTTGAAAAGTGCTGAAAAATAGAGTGTGTTTTTTGAACGGTGTTTTCCAAAGACTTTGAAAAACGTAATTCGGTTTATAACAAGGTGCAACCCATGATGAATTTCCTCCTTGTTGTAATAATGCAATACACAAACTACTTATCAGGTGGAGAAGGGTTGAATTTTTCAAAGTGCTGAAAAATAGAGTGTGTTTTTCAACAGATTGAAAAATGCACAAAGTGTTTTTCAACATGATTTGAAAAATGCAATTCAGTTTTTAACAAGGTGCAACCCATGATGCATTTATTTCTTGTTGTAATGATGCAATCCACATCAATTAATTATTAGATGGACAAGGGTTGAATTTTTTCAAAGTGCTAAAAAATAGAGTGTGTTTTTTAACACGTTGAAAAATACACAGTGTTTTTCAGCACTTTGAAAAATGTAATTCGGTTTATAACAAGCTGCAACCCATGATGAATTTCCTCCTTATTGTAACGATACAATCCACATCAACTACTTATCAAGTGGAAAAGGGTTAATTTTTTTCAACTTTATGAAAAATAGAGTTTGTTTTGTGACACGTTGAAAAATACACAATGTTTTTTAGCACTTTGAAAAACGTAATTAGCTTTTAACAAGGGGCAACCCACAATGCATTACCTCCTTGTTATAATGATGCAATCCAAATAAACTAATTATCAGGTGGAAAAGGGTTGAATGTTTTCAAAGTGCTGAAAAATATAATGTGTTTTTCGACACATTGAAAAATACACGGTGTTTTTCAACACTTTGAAAATGTAATTCGGTTCTCGAAAAGGTGTAACCCAAGACGTTTTTCCTCATTCGAACGATGCAATCCACATCAAATACTTATAAGGTGGATAAGGGTTGAATATTTTCAAAGTGCTGAAAAATAAATTGTATTTTTCAACACGTTGAAAAAATGCGGTGATTTTCACCACTTTGAAAAATGCATTCGCTTTTTAACAAGGTGCAAACCACGATGCATTTCTCCTTGTTATAACAATCCAATCCACATAAACTACTTATCAAGTGGAGAAGGGTTGAATTTTTTCAAAGTGCTGAAAAATAGAGTGTGTTTTTCAACACGTTGAAAAATGCACGGTCTTTTTCAGCACTTTGAAAAACGTAATTCAGTTTATAAAAAGGTGCAACCCACGATGCATTTCCTCCTTGTTATAACAATGCAATCCTTATCAACTACTTATCAGGTGGAGAAGGGTTGAATTTTTCAAAGTGCTGAAAAACAAAGTGTGTTTTTCAATAGGTTGAAAAATGCACGGTGTTTTTCAACAGTTTGAAAAATGCAATTCAGTTTTTAACAAGGTGCAACCCACGATGCATTTCTTCCTTGTTGTAATAATGCAATCCATATCAACTAATTATCAAGTGGACAAGGGTTGAATTTTTTCAAAGTGCTTGAAAAATAGAGTGTGTTTTTCAACACGTTGAAAAATGCATGGTGTTTTTCAACACTTGAAAAATGTAATTCGGTTTATAAAAATGTGTAACCCACTATGTTTTTCCTCATTCTAATGATGCAATCCACATCAATTACTTATCAGGTAGAGAAGGGTTGAATTTTTCAAAGTGCTGAAAAATAGAGTGTGTTTTTTGACATGTTGAAAAATGCACGGTATTTTTCAACACTTTGAAAAATGTAATTCGGTTCTCAAAATGTGGAACCCACGATGTTTTTACTCATCAGAACGATGTAATATACATCAAATAATTATTAGGTGGAGAAGGGTTGAAATTTTTCAAAGTACTGAAAAACAGAGTGTGTTTTTCAACAAGTTGAAAAACGCTTGGTGATTTTCAACACTTTGAAAAATACAATTCGATTTTTAACAAGGTGCAACCCACGATGCATTTCCTCCTTGTTGTAACAATTCAATCCACATCAACTACTCATCAGTTGGAGAAGGGTTGAATTTTTTCAAAGTGCTAAAAACAAAGTGTGTTTTTTGACATGTTGAAAAATGCATGGTGTTTTTCAAAGACTTTGTAAAACACAATTCGGTTTATAACAAGGTGAAACCCATGACGTATTTCATCCTTTTTGTAACGATGCAATCCACATCAACTACTTATCAGGTGGATAAGGGTTGAAGTTTTTCAAAGTGCTAAAAATAAAGTGTGTTTTTTGACACGTTGAAAAATGCACGGTGTTTTTCAGCACTTTGAAAAATGTAATTCGGTTTATAACAAGGTGCAACCCACGATGCATTTCCTCCTTGTTGGAAACATTGAATCCACATCAAATAATTATCAGGTACAGAGGGGTTGAATTTTTCAAACCGATGAAAAACAGAGTGTGTTTTTCGACACGTTGAAAACGCACGGTGTTTTTCAACACTTTGTAAAATGCAATTCGAGTTTTTAACAAGGTGCAACCAACGATGCATTTCCTCCTTGTTGTAATGATGCAATCCACATAAACTAATTATTAGGTGGACAAGGGTTGAATTTTTCAAAGTGCTGGAAAATGAGTGTGTTTTTCGACATGTTGAAAAACGCACGGTGTTTTTCAGCACTTTGAAAAATGCAAATCGGGTCTCGAAAAGGTGCAACCCACGATGTTTTTCCTCATTGCAACGATGCAATCCACATCAACTACTTATCAGGTGGATAAGGGTTGCATTATTTAAAAGTGCTGAAAAACAAAATATGTTTTTTGACATGTTGAAAAATGCATGGTGATTTTCACCACTTTGAAAAATGCAATTCAGCTTTTAACAATGTGTAACCCATGATGCATTTCCTCCTTGTTGTAACAATGCAATCCACATAAACTACTTATTAGGTGGAGAAGGGTTGAATTTTTTCAAAGTGCTGAAAAACAGAGTGTGTTTTTCGACACGTTGAAAAATGCATGGTGTTTTTCAAAGCACTTTGTAAAACATAATTCAATTTATAACAAGGTGCAACCCACAACACATTTCATCCTTTTTGTAATGATGAAATACAAATCAAATACTTATTAGGTGGAGAAGGTTTGAAGTTTTTCAAAGTGCTAGAAAACAAAGTGTGTTTTTTGACACGTTGAAAAATGCATAATGTTTTTCAAAGTTGGAAAAGCAGAGTGTGTTTTTCGACACATTGAAAAACGCACGGTGTTTTTCAGCACTTTGAAAAATGCATGGTGTTTTTCAACACTTTGAAAAACACAATTCGGTTTATAACAAGGTGAAACCCACGATGAATTTCCTCCTTGTTGTAATGATGTAATCCACATCAACTACTTATCAGGTGGAGAAGGGTTAAATTTTTCAAAGTGCTAAAAATAGAGTTTGTTTTGCGACACATTGAAAAATGCACGGTGTTTTTCAGCACTTTGAAAAATGTAATTCGGTTCTCAAAAAGTGCAACCACGATATTTTTCCTCCTTGTTGTAACAATGCAATCCACATCAACTACTTATCAGGTGGAGAAGGGTTGAATTTTTTCAAAGTGTTGAAAAACAGAGTGTGTTTTTCGACACGTTGAAAAACACACGGTGTTTTTCAGCAGTTTGAAAAACGCAATTCAATTATTAACAAGGTGTAACCCATGGTGTTTTTCCTCCATGTTATAACGATGTAATACACATCAACTAATTATCAGGTGGAGAAGGGTTGAATTTTTTCAAAGTGTTGGAAAACAAAGTGTGTTTTTTGACACGCTAAAAAATACACGGTTTATTTCAAAGCACTTTGAAAAACGTAAATCAAATTTTAACAAGGTGTAACCCATGATGCATTTCATCCTTATTGTAACAATGCAATCCACATCAACTACTTATCAAGTGGAGAATGGTTGAATTTTTTCTAAGTGTTGAAAAACAAAGTGTGTTTTTTGACATGTTGAAAAATGCAAAGTGTTTTGCAGCACTTTTCGGGCTCATTGAGCATTTTGACCATGCCTAGTGCATGATGGCATTATACATAAAACATGGTATATATATATATATATATCTTTTTGGATCTAGATCTTATTGTATCTAGAATTTTGTGATTCGTTTCCCATGCATACATTAGATGTTTTTAGAATCTTTGTTTTTATATGCTTTTCAGAATGTATGCAATGGATGACAAGTGATAACAAATGTTGAACATAATGTTTCTCTTTTATTTGTTTTTGTAATGCTGATACGTGATGATGAAAACATATTGTAGTACTGAACTTTTGGCTTCTTTGGGCAATGTTCGTTGCTTCTTCTTGTTTTGGAAAAACATGATGAATATATAGTGATAAAGAGATGAACTTGCCCCATTCCTAACTCCACGCAACTAGTAAGATGCGAGGGCTCATCACCAAGAGTTGGGAAGGGTGCAAATTGTATGAGTTTGACTGAATGGAAATGATGAGAGAAAGACAAGGTTTTGATAGAAATCAAATTCAGACTTGTGTACTTACTCTTACTCGAAACTACTACATAGTTTAGAATGTAACTTATTTTCCAGTTTATCTAGACTTAGATCCATGGATGGAAACTTGGTTGAAAAAATCTAGTTTTAAGGATTTGATCTCTTTGGAATTTGGATATTTAACTTCTCTTAGTATACTTTGCTTTAAAATATTAATATTCACTAATTTGCATGAATGGACCCCCTACACCCTGTCTCATGCTACTGGTAGGAAGCATGGTCTCATCACCGAAGGCATGACATAGGCGAGTAAGGAAACTTCTTTCCTTTCTCAACCTCGTATCACTAGTAAGAGATGCGGGCTCATCACCGAAGGTTGGTGGGGCAAAGAAGTGTGTAAAAATAAAATATTCTATTTGGTTTAGTATTTTTATTTAACTTGACATTTCTGATTTGTGACTTTGGAGTATCCTTGTTTCAAAGAGATGTAAGAAGGATAGATGTGACACCAAGAAGCTTCTAGAATGACTCGTAGGTAAGAACAACTTAACCAAGTAGAAAAGAAAGAGTATGACCAAGTATGTAGGCCTTGGTATGGTTTTTGTCAAGACTTTGTCTGTTGAATTGATGAAATGATTTTGGAACCATTTGATGATATTATGAAGATTGAAGAGATATGATTTGAATGATTTTTCCAATGTTTTCAGAAGCTTGTAATGAATTGCTTAAGAATAAGTTCCTTGACCACAATAGTTATGAAACGAGTGAACAAAATGAAACAACTAAGTGACTAATGCAATGTGTAGGTAGATATAATAGATGATGAATATACACCCAAAATTGGTGATGTTGATGACCGATGATGTACTCCAAAATTATAAGGTGTCGCCCTTTGTTTTCCCCTTTTTCCGTCTTTCTTGGTCTTCTTTGATCTTCGGGGCGGTGGCGAAACCGCCGCCCGCTCAAAGCTCGGGCGAGCGGTCCCATGCGCATTTTCGTAACGTTCTTTGACGCGACTCGCGTGAAATATCATGATTCACCAGCTTTTCCTTGCCGACTTGAGCATGCATTTATGTTTTTGGTCCCCTGGAATAGTGTTTTTCCTTTGTTTATTGTTTAGGAGTTCAATTTGGTTTTGGTTTTGGGTGTTTGAATTCCTATAAATGCATGGTTTGTGCACATGCAAATGGTCTGGAGTTTTTGGTCTGAAGCTTGGCTGGATTTTGAAGTTTGATCTTTGCTCTCATTCCCTCATTTTAGTGTTTTAGTTAGTTAGCTTGTTTAGAAGCCATAGCTTGAATTCACTTGCATCTTTTGTTAAATTGCTCAGCTGTTGGTAAGCCACAGACCCATCTTGTGCAGGCAGTGTTGTTATCTCATCCAAATCCAGTTAGAAGCTTGCCTCTGAATTTCTCTTTGCTGTAGATTTGCTTTCATCGTGTCTTAGAGTTCTTAGTTCAATTCATTATATGCCTGGTTAGCTTTATTCAGCTGTTGGTAAGCCACATATCCAACTTGTGCAAGCAGTGTCTTTATTTTATCCAATCCATTGGAACAGAATAGCTTAGGAAGCCATTAAAGTTGCAGGTTTTGCTCTTCGTATAGGATAGTTACAGGTTCTGGTCACTTCATGTTGCATGACTCGCAGTAAAATCCCGCTAGGAATCGCATAAGCCAAGCTCTGTACTCTTGCGCTATCCCTCTCCTACTCGCATTTTCGGTCTGCATTCTGAGTTGTCCTTGTCCCAAAATCTACTCCTATCGGTGCTAGCATTACACGCTTTTCTGGATCCACGTGAACACGAAAGAACGAGGAGATCATACTGAGGGGACGAGATCACACACACCATCGGATTCGCCACTGTTCTGCGGAATCCAGGTTTTAAATTTCAAAGTTCTAGTTAGAATCATATCAAATAGAGTAGTTAATCGCTTTATTTCAATAAATTCTATTCTCGATATTGCCAGGGAAGCTGTGGGGATTGATAGTTTCTGAGAAACTATGATTCACTCCTCACTTCTGAGGTAGGATCGAGAATCTTGCAGGTAGATTAGACAAGCTATTTTATTTATTTAGAATAATTCTACAAAATCACACAGGCAAATAACTACACTCGGTTATCTTGTCTATTTTAAATTATTGTTTAGTTATTATTTCTAGATACGCTTAAAATAGTTTGCTTTCCTTAAAATTGTTAAAATATTTCTTAGAAGAATAAAAGTTATATATGTTAGATTTATTTCACGTAGTTAGAATTTGTTTCGTTACAGTTAGATTTGCATTTTGTTTCGTATGACAATCACGGGACCTCAAGAGCCCAGGGAATATATATTTGAGCCAATCGTGCCTCAACCAAACCTAGTCACAACAATAGTTGACATAGACCAAAATCTCAGGATACAAGTATTCCGAACAACCACAGATTTACAACTGATCAGTTCTCAGTTAAGAGGGTTAAACATAGAAGACGACCAAGCACATGCGTTTTGGTCAAGCCAACCAAACTATAGATTACCCTAGGCAAAACACTCACATGACTGTAGAAGGGCTCGAAAGAGAACAAACATTCGGGTGCGATCCTTTAGTTCCACAGCCAGACGCTGGAGACACCCTCGTAGATATAGATACCAGCTTAAGAATCCAGGTTGCGAGAACACTGTGAGGTATTCTGAGAAGATTGCACAACTATTGGTTCTAAACATAGAAGCTGAGAAAGCATACGATTACTGGATACTAGGGATTAGAACTTGATCTCGCGTATGACCATAACAGGACCGCAACAACCGAGAGTCTATGGTTGTGATCCACAGATCCATGCCCACGAGTCCACAAGTCAATTAGATATAGACACTAACCTACGCACCTTGGTATTCAGGTCCACTCCACTTCCACCTATCATCATCGAACAACTGTCCTTACTAGATATCGCGGCTAATGAAGCTAGGGAATTCTGGACTAGGCCAGAAAATTGTCCGTAGAGTCAATTATATTCATCATCCACTATATGACCTTATCAGGAGATATACACGAAACTATCCCGGGTCATTTTCCACGTATTCGCAACCCATAGATCGAATCACACCAGAGCTCGATATTGATTGGAGCCTTCGAGCAGTCATCCTTGCTGATCGATCTATCACACCAGTCCAAGTTAGAAGGGCCTTCTTTGCCTTAGATTCGTAAATTCCACTAGTGCGTGTCGAAGACATTAGACTGCCTAACTAGTTTGTCTACATCCCACGCATATTCTACCCCCACCGGCTGTCTCGGCACGACCTCGAGAGGTCGGGTACGCGGAAGAGTCACTTGTAGATTCTCACGCTCGCCTGTCACTTTTCGGCGTACAAAATTGGTGAACCCGACGTGAAACAAACGAAATTAGTGAAGCTGACGTAAAACTTCCTACTTTCTCATTCGGAGTCATAATATCACGTTTCCTTTCACAAATCACCTTCGCTCCTTCCCATTATTCTGCGGGTATTCATATACCCCCCGAATATGTCGGGATTCGATGCATATGGCAGACCCCTCTTGGGTCTTGAGGCATACTACGCCCAACAGAATAGGCAATCATCACCCTCGCTCTCAGTATGGGGCGACAACTATTCAACTAATCAGTTGTCAACACAAACCCCAAGAATCAGATATAGTTCATCTTTTCAAACTGAGGAGTTAGATCAACCCCCTCGAACCCAACAAACAGAGCCTTCAGGTTCAAACAATATGACGTTTACCGGAGAATCTGGTTCGTCTCCTCAAATGCTACTTAGACCACAAATTAGTAGGCAATCAGATCCATACCTGGTCTTAGATGATGGACAATCAATACGTTATCCTAGGAGTGAACAACGCTCCCGGGGAATGTACCCACCTATAGGAGGTTTACAAATACAACCCGAGATCTCTTTTCAAGAAAATACCTCTATGCCACTGCATACAGGAAATATTCTTGGAGAAACTTGGCAAGATAGCGATCAGTTTCATGACAGGATATCACGTACCTATACAACACCAGGGTATACAACAAACGCCGCTAGGCAAAGTACCGTGACTTCACCAAATGAAGTCATTTCAACGTTAGTAGAAAGAGTGAGAGGGTTAGAACTGGCTCAAGCAAGTCAAAATTCTCCGTTCATACAAACAGGAAGTTCCAATCCTCCATACCACTCTGGCCAAGTAGATCTCCTTACGGGAGTAGGCACGTTAGGCATGCCTCCTCAATATCCACAACAAACGCCAACAAGGCCTATCATCTCTAACACTATTCCTCCGGTCTAGTGTCGAACAATCCGTTCCTTGACAATACCCCGTCCTACTTAAACATATACTCTAAATCACCACAAGGAGATATGTTCTCCTCTCCCGGCATGTTTGCTCAAGCGCGCGGGGACCTCCTATGCCCCTGCCAACACATCACGCTGCCGCACCGTATCAACAACCTATCCCACCACCACTCCCTCAACAACCACCATCAATGGTCGAAAGCTATGCGATAGGGACTTATTCAGAATATCTAAAGGAACCCTTAGATTTCACCATACGAAGCGTCATGCTTCCAAGACCTCTCCCTGATTTGCCCAAGTTCAAGGGTGAGGGAGATCCAAACGCACATATCAAAGCTTACGCTACAGCCATACGAGAATTACTCCCTTGGGATGGGGTTGTTGCTAAAATATTTCCCAAAACCTTGGAAGGCATCGCTCTCGATTGGTATTATAGAATACCTGAGGCTTCCATACATTCATTTAAACAACTCGTGTCAGAGTTCATCAAAGCCTTCGACATGAACAAACTATTGAGAACAGGAATCAGGGAATTCTTGCATATCAAACAAGAACACAATGAATCTATCGCCCATTTCATCCAGAGGTGGCGTACGGTTCTTTATTCTTCAGCAAGTGCTCCAAACATGGATCAGATGGAACTATGCGATTTATTCCTTCATTCTCTCAGCAGAGAAGTGAAGGAAGAAGTCCAGAAGTTCCCACTAAGGACTTATGATGAAGTACTTGAGAGCGCTCTGCGAATAGATCAAGCAGCGATAGATAGTGGTCGTAAGACATATGGAACAAACGGGAGGTTAATCACCTCCACTCAAAACACTACAACTACCACAAATGTCAATCAAGGACCCAAAATCCTTAACAAAAATCGTGGGGTAACAACGGATGGGGTAACCGACCAGCCCAAGAGGGTAAATGTTGTTAATACTCCGTCACAAACAAACAACCAACGAAACAACAACTTTACCCCGACGGTCAATACAGTGGATTTTAACCATCCACAACAACAACAACAACAACAACAACAACGGTGAAATCCCATACAAGGGCCAAGCCAAAACTCATTTGGTTATCAAAACCAAAGTCAAAACCGAGAAACAACAATTCCAAAACTTTAGTCCTAATAGCAGCACGAGTTTGATCGAAATTTTAGGCCACAATACACACCAAACCAACAAAGCGGGAATTCTGACCCCAATTCTTATTGTGGTTTCCATAAAATTGGGGTCACGACACTAGAACGTGCCGTGACTACAATAAATTTATCTGCAACGCTTGCGAGAAGAGAAGAAAAAGCAGGTTCTTCACGAGACTTGTTTTGGCGAGATCCGTCTCATCATCACCAAATACGCTCGCAGGGGTAGTTTCCCCTCAGAATGCTCCCCTCAAGATCTTTAATGATCCGCTCCCAAATCATGATAGCAATAGGCTGAATCCAACTGGAACAAACAAAGGTGCAATGATGGGAAACAATGATCATGAAGCCTCGACTTCATTAAATCCATCAGTTGCGCCACAGTTGGGAGCTCAACCGAGACCCAAGATAGTTAGTTTGGTAGAATTAGATGCTGAACTACCTATCGAAGCTATAACAAGAACACGAGAGTATTTCTCTCAACCGAGCCCAAGTCATCTGCCAGAGACAGATAAGAGTCAGCAAATAGTTGAAAAACCCATCGGTGCCTATGATTTAATTAGTGACCTAACAAAGACCTTCTCACACATTTCATTTTTGGACTTACTAAAGAACTCTCCCCCTCCTGAGCTGCTCTTTTAGAAGCATTAGGTCTAGGCCATCTAATTAACATCACTCCACCTCTGAAACACAAGTAAATCACGTAGATTTTGATATCCACCCTCAGGGGCATCCGAGACAAGGATGTCGAATTCATCTTGAAATAAGTAAAATGCCCACAGAATCTTTGAGATCGCACGCCGAGGTGACCCGACCTTACACTTGCAAGTGTGGGTTTATAATAACTATGTAAAGCGGGAAATGGTTGTGATGGGGCGCGATTAACATAGTCCCTTTCTCTTTCCTCCAAAAACTTGGATATGGAGAAACAAATTTGTTCCACTACACGAAATACCTTGAGAGGCTATGATAGCCTTAAAGCCACTTCGATAGGAACTATAATACTTGCCGGTCACCTTAGGGCCCAAAACCATCTTGGTGAGTTTTATATTATAGATCGGAAACTAACTATAATATGATCCTCGGTGACCTTGGATACATCGAATGAAGGCAATCCCTTCTACTTTATTTCAAGAAGTAAGATTCTTGCATCTAGGAAAGGTATTTGTAGCCAAAGGTGATCCAAAACCTTTCGATTTGCACCTAGCTGATTTAAAGAAAAGACCAGGGGTGCACTCAGAATTTGAACTTCAACAAACCAACTTAATAAACCCACTGACCCAAAACTAGAGGAAAAGTTGGTACCTACGACGGATCTTGAAACTACCAGCATATCCAAAACAATTCCAACCCCTAAAGATAAAACTAAAGAAACAGTATCATTAGGGACTACTGCGAAAATCGTTGAGTTGATAGAACAAGATTCACCAATGTTCTTACCATTCGATTCAGTAGGCATAGGATTTTCCCTAGGTGTTGGTTCCTTGCCAGCAGAGGATCTCTGTATGGTAGAAGTAGAGTGCGTAAACGCAGCAGATGCCCCAACATCTATACTCCGGCTAAGTATTGGACTCTCCATTTCGATGGAGCTAAATGTCGTTATGGAGCGGGGGCAGGTATAATTCTTACTTCACCCGAGGAGAAAGTCCTCCCATTCACTTTTAAATTAAACTTTGAATGCACAAACAACGGCGCTGAGTACGAAGCCCTCCTCCTTGGCCTTACCTTAGCCAAAAGAATTGGTATTGATAACATCAGAGTCCTGGGAGACTCACAATTAGTGACAAACCAAGTTTCTGAAGTATATGAAACTAAAGCCGAACATTTGCAACTCTACAAAAATGTTGTATTAGATTTAAGCAAGGCGTTTAACTTTATATCCATTGAAGCAATTCCCGAGAGAAAAATCTTCTCGCCGATTCAATAGCAACCTCAGCATCACGTTTTACTCCAAGCAATGAGCTAGAAGATACTCACTTCACAGTATCCATTCGTGACGAACCATTGATAAAAACAATGACAAATCCTCTTTCAAGCGGAAGTGAATCTACCGTCCTAGACCATGTTGGAAATGATGCGGCTACTTTGGATTACTTAAATGCCTATGCAGCACTACATCTCTCCTATCACATGCTAGATTTATCCCTGATTCCGCATTCGTCTTCCTACTTCGGAAATCCCGTAACGGATCTTCCCTCACAAATGGAACCTAGCATATACGCAATAGAAAATGGGGATGATCTAGATTTACCTCCAGCACCACCTGAGTTCGAAGAGGGTAACGCCTCTTTGATCGAAGAAACAATCGATGTCAACATCGGGACAGAAGATGAACCAAGAATATTGAAACTAGGTTCTTCGTTAACCCCAGAAGAAGTGGAAATACATACTCAGATTCTCAAAGAACATCAGAAGGCGTTTGCATTTAATTACAAGGAGATGACAGGAGTCGCACCCCACATTGCGGTGCACAACCTCGTCACTAAATCAGATGCAAAGCCAATTAAACAAAAATCAAGACCCATGAAGCCCAAAGTAGCTCTCATGGTAAAAGAGGAGGTAATAAAACTCCTTCAGGTAGGATTCATCAAGCCAGTTGACTACTCCCAATGGGTATCTAACATCGTTCCCGTTCTCAAGAAGAATGGAAAGATATGCATCTGCATAGATTTTCGAGATATCAACAAAGCGTGTCCTAAGGACGACTTCCCATTACCATCCATAGATGTTATTGTTGATGCAACAGCTGGTTTTGAACTCTTGTCTCTCATGGATGGATTCTCGGGATACAATCAAATCAGAATATCCGAGCAAGATCAAGCTAAAACCACGTTTATAACTCCTTGGGGAACCTATTGCTACGTTGTTATGCCATTCGGTCTCAAGAACGCCGGTGCTACGTACCAGCGGGCCATGACATACATATTTCACGATCTAATTCATAAAATCGTGGAATCTTACGTAGATGACTTATTGGCTAAAGCCAAGAAGCGTTGTGACCATCCCGAAGTACTCCGCGTCATTCTTTCACGTCTAATAGAATACGGAGTCACGCTAAATCCAGAGAAATGCGTCTTTGGTGTAACAGGAGGAAGCTCCTAGGTTACATCATATCATCACGAGGATTGATGTTGATCGACCAAAATTGGGCTGTCCTCGAAATGGTCCCACCTTGAGTGAATGCGGAATCGAGATCATTTCTCGAGAAAGTGGGTGCAATCAGGAGATTCATCCCGGACTAAAGCCGCCATTCATCAATCAACAATTTACTCAAGAAGGACTATAGCATTGATTGGGTGAAGATTGCAATGAAGCTTTTGATGCGGTTAAGCGTTTTTTTTATCACCACCTACGCTAATGCCACCTAAGTTGGATCGCCGTTAATCCTATATTCGTGAGCTACCGATGTCTCGTTGGCTTGTATGTTGCCCAAGAAGGCGATAACAAGAGAGAACGTGTGATTTATTTCATTAGCTGAACACTGCTCGACTATGAAACACGCTATACACAGGCAGAACGAGAATGCCTTGCCATAGTCTTTGCTACTAAACGCCTAAGACATTACATGCTGAATCAAGAAACGAAGGTCATGGTAAAAACGGACCATTTACGGACTTTTCTCACACAAGGGTCCTTATCTAAAAAGGCTGGACGTTTTATAACCTTAATGGGAGAGTTCGAATTAACATTTGTAAATCAGAAGTCGGTTAAAGGACAAATCATCGCGGATTGGTTAGCTGACAACCCATTAGACGGAGGCGATTTAGTAGATTTAGACTTTCCAGATGAATGCGTATACTACATCGAAACTCGACCTGCTATCTCTGAGTGTCCTTGGTACACTGATATCATTAATTATATCATGGACCATACGTACCCGGAGGTAGTTACACCGCAACAAAGAAGGCGGTTACGCATAATCGTAGCTAAATACGTCATTATAGAGCAGGTGCTCTATCGAAAAGCATTCGATGGAATGCTCCTAAGGTGTGTTGACACAGAAGAGTCCAAGAGGATTCTCCATGAATCCCACAACGGTATATGTGGAGGCCACTTCGGTGGCCATGCCACCGCTCGAAAAATACATCGAATGGGCTATTTCTGGCCCACTCTAGAACATGACGCGATAGAGTTTGCACACAGGTGTCATAAGTGCCAAGAATTCTCCCACGAGATCCACATGCCAAAGCCAAGCTCTGACCAATCGCTACTCCATGGCCCTTTTCTACATGGGGTCTAGACTTAATAGGAAATTCTCTCCCTCATCCCTGAGATGGCCATAATTTTATAATCACGGCCCTTTGAATATTTTACCAAATGGGTGGAGGCCATGCCTCTTACTCTACTCTGTACACAGTTACTGTGATCGCCAAGTTCATTTTGAACCAAATCATTTTAGAGTACGGTATCCCCAAATCATTATCTCCGATAATGGAACTTCTTTAAAAATGAAGAAGTTCGTGAACTATATGCGATAAATTTAAAATAAGCCATCATACGGCTTCCTTGTATTATCCCCAAGCCAACGAGACAGGTGAAGCGACAAACAAAACCTTTGAAAGCCATTCTCCTTAAAAGCGGTGAAAGAAAACAAAGAGATTGGCATTTGAAGTTATATCCGGCCTTGTGGGCCCACCGAACCTCAATAAGAACACCAGCGGGAGAGCAACTCCTTTCTCGCTAGTATTTGGGGCGAAGCGGTTCTCCGCTTGAGGTCGAAATACCGAGTCTCCGCATTTCACTACTGAGGATTACGGATGAAGGCGCTTACGAGAAGCACGTCTTTCCCAATTAGAAAGCCTAGATGAAACTAGGTTAGATCTTTGAGCAAGCGGCATAGAGCTTATCTTTGACCGAATGTGCGGCGGTATAACAAGAAGGTTTATGAACGCGATATATACGAAGGTGATCTAGTTCTAAGACTAGACAGCCGGATCGACAAGAAGACCGGCGAAGGAAGGAAATTCCGGCCCAAATGGTTGGGCCCATACCGAGTCATGAAGGACTACGGAAATGGTGCTTACCTCTTATGTACGTTAGAAGGTGAGGAGTTTGGTGAAACAGTCAATTCCCTGCACCTCAAACGTTTCTACGCATAAGCAGCTAAGGCTACCTATATAACTATCTACATTGCATTTTCATATAGATTTAGATCATTTTGTCCACTTGTTCTTACATAAATTGTGATCAAGGAATCTATTCTCAAAGCAATTTATTACAAACTCGTGATGTTTCTGGCATAAAGTTCTTTAATCATACCTCTCCATCTTCGTGTATCATCAAATCATCTTGGAATCTTTTATCAAATAAAATCAGACATGACGAAGTCTTAACGGTAACCATACCAAGATCTGCAAGTTTGTTCTCGCTTTGATTTCTTCTTAGGATAGGTGTCTTGCCTATGGTCTGTTCTAGAAGCTTCATGGTGTCACATCTATCCCATATCCCATATACACATCTCTTTGGAAATAAGCATATACTGACATTTTACTCAAAAAGACAAGTCAAAAAGTGATTAAAACAGAAAATTTTATTTTACACATTTCCTTGCCCCACCAACCTTCGGTGATGAGCTTGCGTCTCTTACTAGTGACGTAGGGTTGGGAAAGGATGGAAATGCCCTTACTCGCCTATGCCTTGCCCACGGTGATAAACCCACGCTTCTTACTAGTAGCATGGGGCAAAGTGTAGGGGGTCCTCTTGACAAAGCAAACGTTAAAAGGTCATAAACAAACTATTCAAACTTTGAGTCAAAAATGAATGAATCAGATATTCAAAATTCCAAAAAGAGTTAAAAATCCTAAAAACCCAGATTTTGTCTACTATGTGGCCATCTACGGGTCTAAGTCTGGATAAACCGCAAAGCAAGTTGCATCCAAAACTATGAAGTCATTCGGGTAGAGTAAGCTTGTAGTTTTCAATTTGGTTCCACCAAAGCTTCGTCTATCTTTCATCACTATCATTTCACCATATTTCATAACTTGCGCCCTTCTTGGCTCTTGGTGATGAGCCCTCGCATCTTACTAGTTGCGTGGAGTTAGGAGTGGGGCAAGTTAATCTGTTCATCATACTGGTTATTTTCATCACTTTGCCAAAACAAACATGAGGTATCCAAATTGCTCACAGAAGCTAAAAATCAAGATCACAATATATCTACAGTATCACGTATCAGCATCATGAAACACAAAAAGAAAGCAAACATTTGCATCATTTGTTTTCCATTGCATACATTCTAGAAAGCATATAAAACATACATCGTAGTATACACGAGGAAGTTGGAAACAGAAAGGAAAACATGAGTGACAAGTTTTGATCCAAAAATGAATGCATATATATAAATAATCAATGTTTATATACAATGCCATCATGCTCTAGGCATGGTCAAAACGCTCAAAGAGCCCGTGATATACAAAAGAATCTATAGTACAAAATACATAGGAGCCAAGTGGTCTCTCAACCCCTGCGCGACCCCTCCGAAGGTGCGCGCCCTCGTCTAGGACTCGGCTACGCCGGCGCTCACGAATGACGGAGGGCTCGGGGTCCGAGGGCAGCGCGCGGTCTCACCACGAGAATGGCTCCTCATAAGGCGCTCGGCCGTCCATAGCCGCTAACTCGTGCGAAGAGTCGACACCATCGGCCACGTGCCAAGCGGGGAGCGAAGACGTCGGTATGCCTGCCGGCTGCTGAGGGCTCCCCGGCATCTACAGATAGCTCCGCATGGGTCTTATCCATGGGGATCATCAGGGAATCAGTGCATACCCTGCGGATCAGATCCCGCCACTCGTCGACAGTCTCTGCAAACAAAGGAGAAAAATGAATTAGAAACCAAGCAAGAGGCTAAAAGATACAAGATAAAAACACAAGGAGAGATAGCAATTAAAACAAATCCTAAATTAAACAAACATTGAAAGGAAGAAAGGATAACTTACTCGGATCACCGGGCCTCCAAGATGGATCACTGGGGCCAGCACCCGCCGCGGATGCCGCTGCTGCCAGGCGAGGGCTGCTCTGTAGCAGGGGCAACATGTCGCCCCACAACTGACTCATCCTCTCCACCATGGCCCTGAGAGAGTGGCTCCTCTGAGACTAGAGTGTCTCTCTCTGCGCTCTGCTCGGCCCTCTCCGCCTGCAAAATATCCTGAGTGTCATGCCACTCAGGATCGCTATCATCAGTCTGCTCCTCCGACCCTCCCTCTGTAAGCTCCTCAGAATTGGAGTCAATGTCTATAGGGTCATCGCTGCTGTGAGCAGGACCCTGACAATCTGAAGCAAAGGTGCCCGAGGCGCACCGGCTCTCCCTCTAGCCCGAACTACCCTCCTGGCTGCAATAGGAATGCCAGGAGTGATCGCTGTCCAACCACGGCCTCTAGGCCCCCCTCTGGCCTCGCGGACTGATCTGTAAACTGGTGCCACTGGGGGAAGCATGCCCGCATATGGAAGGCCGAACTGCTGAGGAACTCTGCCAAAAGGATGTACCTCCACCCGTCCCACGCGGTCGATAAGCTGCCCTGTGGTGGAGCAGGAGATCAATGTAAGGGTCTCCTCGCCCCATATGCCGGCCATAAGCCGGTACGGTGTCGCCTCCATATCTGCTGTGGTAAGGGAGGCAACTGGCTGGTGAGGTGCTCTAAGCACCGACATATCTGACCATCTGGCTGCCCTCACAGCCCCTGGATCTGCCACCTCTACGCCTCTGCCATAGGGAATAAAATGCTCATACACCCAACTCATGACTAGAGTGGGTGGCTCGATATTGTCCTGTAAGCGGACCACCCTGTATAAATCATGGTAGGTGGTCCCCAGAATATCTGTGCCCCAGGCGTATATCCGGCCATGCCCCTCTATCTGTGCAATGATGGGGGCCCAGCAGTATAGTAAAGTGTCCCCTCCCTTGTCCCCGATCGAGCCTCGGCAAGGATCCCCATGATGGCTTTGTCGAAATATGGGGATGGGAAAAGAAGGGATGGATCGAACTCTCACTCCCTTCTTCGACCCTGTGGAGATAGCTGCATCTCCCATGTAACCTACCTTTGTATGCGTCTGTGCTCGGGACCCTGCCGTCTCTAATGTGAGTCTCCTCCCGATGATCGGGACCCCCAAAATACGGTAGACATCCTCCAAAGTGATGGTCCACTCACCACGGACCCCTGGCAATCGGAAAGTGTTCCGATCTGCGTCCCAATATGAAAATAAGTCACAAAGTATGTGACTGGATGGTGTGACATGGGGCACGCGATATATCTGTGATATCCGGCCCTCTGTAGTGTATCCTCCTCATCACGAGAAAGGGCATCCAATACCCCGGAGAGCCAATCACACTCTCTCTCTCGGCTCCATCTGATATACTCGCTCTCCTGCATACACCCAAAAACACACAAAACAGAGCAAGTTAGTATCTGAACAATACCAAGAAGGTCATAAAAACATATAGAAGTGCAAGAAAATACAAGTGCAATCTCAAAAATCAAGTTCTTTTGCATTCTGGTCAGAACCGCCGCCCTGAGCAGGGAGGCGGTTTTGTAACCGCCGCCTTAAGGGCGGCGGTCGTGTAACCGCCCTGACAGGCGGCGGCGGCGGTCATGCACTGCCGCCGCCTGGCCTTGCCGGGGCGGCGGTCGTGATCGAAAACCCGCGCGGGTTGCTAACCCCAAAAAGCCCAAAATGAGGAAAAATAGACCATTTAAACTAAAAATGGAGCCTACCCAGTAGGCGCCCCCCCTAGGTGGACCTTTTGAACCTAACATTTTCAAAAATAACCCCCCCATTATGACGAATTTAACATTTCAAATTTAAAGGGGGAAAAACACAAAATTGAAGAAAACCAACCTGTGATCTAGCGGGGCGGTGTTCGCATACGTGGAGGCATGATCACGATCTCGCTGCGAACGTTTCGACTCTACTCGCGTGAGAAACCGTCACCGTGGGTCCCAGAGCTCAAAATCAATCAAATCAACTCGCGCAAATGAATAGGAAAATGGGCCCACTTTTATATATATATCGTTCTGTTTCGTTTTAAAATGACTTTTTCGCAGGTTTGGAGCGCTGATGGAGGTAAGTTTCTATCCCCGCACGAATGGTACGTTCTCATTCCCTATTATTTTAGCGTTTATTTTCCAAGTTATTGTATCTATTTGCACTTGAGTTCTCTTTTCATTTTGCAGGTAGCGGGAATTTCGGATGGCGTCATTTCAACACACGGACGAGTAAGGTATAGCTTCTAACTCCCCATTTGGGACTGCCATACTCGGACCCACCGTTTTATGCCTCTTCATGGCTAAAATGCTTCTCCGAGGGGGCAATATGTACGTACCCAAAATTGTAAGTCTTGTCTTTGCGGAGCAGTGTAACAAGTGCCCGATGATGATACTGAGTCTCCTCATGAGGTGTTCGGGATCTGGAAAATCCCTCGGAGTATGCGTTAACATCCCGCATGCCCCGCTTAGCCCCGCGCCCTTTGTTTTCCCCTTTTTCCCTCTTTCCTTGGCCTCTCTTGATCTTGATGTGAAACCGCCGCCACGATCGGGCGGCGGCGGTAACCCCGCCTGCCACTGATCGGGCGGCGGTCTGCCACCGCCGCCACCTGGTCGGGCGGCGGTCCTGTGCGCGTTTTCCAGAACATTCTTTGACGCGACTCGCGTGAAATATCATGATTCACCAGCTTTTCCTTGCCGACTTGAGCATGCATTTATGTTTTTGGTCCCCTGGAATAGTGTTTTTCCTTTGTTTATTGTTTAGGAGTTCAATTTGGTTTTGGTTTTGGGTGTTTGAATTCCTATAAATGCATGGTTTGTGCACATGCTGACTAGTATGGAATGGTCGAAGCTTGGCTAGATTTTGAAGTTTGATCTTTGCTCTCATTCCCTCATTTTAGTGTTTTAGTTAGTTAGCTTGTTTAGAAGCCATAGCTTGAATTCACTTGCATCTTTTAGTTAAATTGCTCAGCTGTTGGTAAGCCACAGACCCATCTTGTGCGGCGGTCTTTGTTATCTCATCCAAATCCAGTTAGAAGCTTGCCTATGAATTTCTCTTTCTGTAGATTTGCTTTCATCGTGTCTTGGAGTTCTTAGTTCAATTCATTATATGCCTAGTTAGCTTTATTCAGCTGTTGGTAAGCCACATATCCAACTTGTGCAAGTAGTGTCTTTATTTTATCAATCCATTGGGAGCAGAATAGCTTAGGAAGCCATTAAAGTTGCAGGTTTTGCTCTTCGTATAGGATAATTACTGAGTTGGTCACTTCATGTTGCATGACTCGGTAAAATCCCGCTAGGAATCGCATAAGCCAAGCTCTGTACTCTTGCGCTATCCCTCTCCTACTCGCATTTTCGAGTCTGCATTCGAGTTGTCCTTGTCCCAAAATCTACTCCTATCGGTGCTAGCATTACACGCTTTTACGGATCACGTGAACACGAAAGAGCGAGGAGATCATGCTTGAGGGACGAGATCACACACACCATCGGATTCGCCAGCATTACTGCGGAATCCAGGTTTTAAATTTCAAAGTTCTAGTTAGAATCATATCAAATAGAGTAGTTAATCACTTTATTTCAATAAATTCTATTCTCGATATTGCCAGGGAAGCTGTGGGGATTGATAGTTTCTGAGAAACTATGATTCACTCCTCACTTCTGAGGTAGGATCGAGAATCTTGCAGGTAGATTAGACAAGCTATTTTATTTATTTAGAGTAATTCTACAAAATCACACAGGCAAATAACTACACTCGGTTATCTTGTCTGTTTCAAATTATTGTTTAGTTATTATTTCTAGATACGCTTAAAATAGTTTGCTTTCCTTAAAATTATTAAAAGTTTTCTTAGAAGAATAAAAGTTATACAGTTAGATTTATTTCACATAGTTAGAATTTGTTTCGTTACAGTTAGATTTGCATTTTGTTTCGTATGACAATCACGGGACCTCAAGAGCCCAGGGAATATATATTTGAGCCAATCGTGCCTCAACCAAACCTAGTCACAGCAATAGTTGACATAGACCAAAATCTCAGGATACAAGTATTAGAACAACCCTGATTTACAAGCTGATCGGTTCTCGATTAAGAGGTTAAACATAGAAGATGACCCAGCACACACATTTTGGTCAAGTCAACCAAACTATAGATTACCCTAGAAAACATCCACATGGTGTAGAAGGGCTCGAAAAGAACAAACATTCGGGTGTGATCCTTTAGTTCCATGGCCGGATGACTTTGGAGACACCCTCGTAGATATAGATACCGGCTTAAGAATCCGGGTTGCGAGAACACTGTGAGGTATTACGAGAAGATGCCTGCACAACTATTGGTTCTAAACATAGAATTTGAGAAAGCATACGATTCTTGGATACTAGGGATTAGAACTTGATCTCGCGTATGACCATAAATAGGACCCATGACAACCAGAGAGTCTATGGTTGTGATCCACAGATCCTGACCCAGCGAGTCCACAAGTCAATTAGATATAGACACTAACCTACGCACCTTGGTATTCAGGTCCACTCCACTTCCACCTATCATCATCGAACAACTGTCCTTACTAGATATCGCGGCTAACGAAGCTAGGGAATTCTGGACTAGGCCAGAAAATCATCTGTAGAGTCAATTATATTCATCATCCACTATATGACCTTATCGGGAGATATACGAAACTATCCGGGTCATTTTCCACGTATTCCGCAACCCATAGATCGAATCACGCGAGCTCGATATTGATTGGAGCCTTGAGCGGTCATCATGCCTGGATCGATCTATCACACCGATCCAAGTTAGAAGGGCCTTCTTTGCCTTAGATTCGTAAATTCCACTAGTGCGTGTCGAAGACATTAGACTGCCTAACTAGTTTATGCATCCCACGCATATTCTACCCCCACCATTTATCTCGGCACGACCTCGAGAGGTCGGGTGCGTGGAAGAGTCACTTGTAGATTCTGCTCGCCCGTCACTTTTCCGGAATGAGTCACGTAAAACCGTTTAAGATAGAGTTTTTCATTCTCATCAATCCTTTCTCATCCCTCGTAGGCAGAGACCTTTTTTTAGTTGAGAGAAGCGTGCCTCTCTATAGGCTTCTTCTCCTAAGATCCCTTGTAATGAGATGCAGAGACTAGGTATTTTGACCTCAAGCGGGATAACTACCTCGTCCCGAATACTAATGAGAAAGGGGTTGCCTATTGGTGTTCTTATTGAGGTTTGATGGGCCCCAAGGCCGGGTATAATTTTAAATGCCAATCCGTTTTTTCTCCTTAAGTGTTTTGAGGAGAACAACTTTTAATGCTTTGTTTTTGCTTCGGCTTGTCCATTGGCTTGAGAGTAGTAAAGAGAGGCCGTATCTTTGGTTTATCTTGAATTTCTTTGCATAACTCACGGACCTCATCATTTTTAAAGGATGTGCCATTATACGAGATAATGACTTGCGAGACACCGTACCTACAAGTGATTTGATTCAAAATGAACTTGGTGATTATAGAACCCATGTACGGTGGTGAGAGGCATGGCCTCTACCCATTTGGTAAAATATTCTGTGGTTGTGATTATAAAGTTATGGCCATCTGTTGACAAGGGAGAGAATTTCCCTATCAAATCTAGGCCCCACGTGGAAAAGGGCCATGGGGTTGTGATTGGTTTACAGAGCTGTCTTTGGCATGTGAATCTCGTGGGAGAATTCTTGGCATTTATGGCACTTGCACACAAACTCTATTGCATCATGTTCTAGAGTGGGCCAAAAATAGCCCATCCGATGTATTTTGTGAGCAGTGGCGTGACCACCAAAGTGGCCTCCACATATCCCACTATGGGATTCGTAAAGAATATTTTTGGATTCTTCAGTGTCAATGCATCTTAAAAGCATTCCATTGAAGGATTTACGATAGAGCACTTGTTCTAAGATAACATATTTAATAACGATAATGTGTAACCGCCTTCTTTGTTGTGATGTGGCACCTTCTAGGTACATATGGTCCATGATAAAATTGATGATGTCAGTGTACCAAGGACATATAGAGATGGGGGGTCTAGTTTCAACAAAGTATATGCACTCATTGGGAAAGTCCAGATCTACCAGATTGCCTCCATCTAACAGATTGTCAGCTAACCAGTCTGCAATGATTTGTCCTTTAACAGATTTCTGGTTTACAAATGTTAATTCAAACTCACCCATTAAGGTTATGAAATGTCCAACCTTTTTAGATAAAGACCCTTGTGTGAGGAATGTTCGTAAATGATCTGTCTTTACAATGACCCTTGTTTCTTGATTTAACATGTAATGTCTTAAACGTTTCGTTGCGAAGACTATGGCAAGGCATTCTCTTTCTTCCTGTGTGTAACGTGTTTCATAATCAAGCAATGTCCGACTAATGAAATAGACTGCACGTTCTCATTTATCATTGTCTTCTTGAGCCAACATGTAGGCTAGCGAGACATCAGTAGCCCCATGAATACAGGATCAAAGGATGATCTAGTCTAGGAGGCATTAGCGTGGGAGGAGACAATAAGAAGCGTTTAACTGCTTCGAAGGCCTCGTTACATTCTTCTGTCCAATCAATGCTATAATATTTCTTTAATAAATTATTGATTGGATGAACAACAAAACTTAAGTTTGGAATGAACCTTCGAATTACACCGAGTTTCCCAAGAAATGATCTAATACCAGACTCGTTTGATGGTGGAATCATTTCAAGAACAACCTGAATTTTGGCTGGTTCAACATCAACCCCTTGTGAGAATATAATGTAACCCAAAATATTGCCTCCTGTCACGCCAAATACACATTTCTCTGGGTTCAATGTGATGCCATATTCGATCAATCGTGAGAGAATGATATGGAGTACCTCTGGGTGATCACAACACTTCTTGGCCTTGGCCAACAAGTCATCCACATAGGATTCCACAATTTTATGAATAAGGTCATGGAATATGTATGTCATTTCCCACTGGTATGTAGCGCCGGTGTTCTTAAGACCAAATGGCATGACAACGTAACAATAAGTTCCCCAAGGATTTATAAACGTGGTCTTGGCTTGATCTTCCTCAGATATTTTAATCTGATTATACCCTGAGAACCCATCCATGAGGGACAACAGTTCAAATCCAGCTATTGCATCAACAATGACATCAATGGATGGCAATGGGAAGTCATCTTTGGGGTAAGCTTTATTAATGTCTCGGAAATCTATGCAAATGCGTATCTTCCCATTTTTTTTAGAACAAGGACGATATTAGATACCCATTGTGAATAGTCGGTTGGTTTCATGATCGCACTTGGAGAAGTTTCATTACTTCTTCTTTCACCATGAGAGCCACTTTTGGTTTCATTGGTCTCGACTTTTGTTTAATTGGCTTTGCATCTGGTTTGGTGACAAGATTATGTACCGCGATATGTGGTGCAATTCCTGTCATTTCTTTGTAATTAAATGCAAAATCCTTTTGATGTTCCTTAAGGATTTGAGTATGTATTTCTATCTCTTCTGGAGTTAACGAGGATCCTAACTTCAAAATATTTGGTTCTTCCTCCATTCCAATATTTATGTCAATTGTTTCTTCGATTAAGGAAGCGTTGCCTTCTTCAAATTCAGGTGGGGCCGGAGGTAGTTCCAAACTTTCTCCATTCTCTACCTCGTAGATATCAAGATCCTTTTGTGGAGGAGATTCTATCATGGGATTTCCAAAATAGGAAGAGGAATGTGGGATTAAGGAAAGATCCACTATGTGATGAGCGAGATGTAGCTCCACATAGGCATTTAGATATTCAAGAGTGACTCTATTCTTTTGTCAAAGTGATCCAGGATAGAAAACTCATTCTCAGCTTCTATATGTGTCAGGAGTGGGTTTGTTGGTATTTTATGCACCAATGGTTGATGCGGAGTGATACCATGAAACTTATATTTCCAACTCACTACTTGGAGTGAAACGGGAAGCCGAGGTTCTTTATTGAATCAAGAAGGTTTTGTTCTCGTGGGATTGCTTTGATTAATATAAAGTTGAATCCTTTGGTTATATTTAATACCACCATTTTGTAGAGTTGTAAGTGTTCAGCTCTAGTCTCATATACTTTAGATACTTGGTTTGCGACTAGCTGCGAGTCTCCTAGCACTCTAATGTCATCAACACCCATCCTTTTGGCTATGATGAGGCCAAGGAGGAGGGCTTCATATTCAGCCTCGTTGTTTGTACGTTCAAAATTTAACTTAAAATAAAAAGGTAGGATCTTTCCCTCGGGAGAAGTAAAGATCACACTTGCCCCAGCTCCAAAACGACATCTAGCTCCATCGAAGTGGAGAGTCCAATATTTGCTTGGAAAAATGGATGTTGGGACATTCCTCACATATATTTCTTCTACCTTGGTTACTTCTACCATACAAACTTCATCTGATGGAAGGGAACCAATTCCTAGGATGTATACCATACCCATAGAATCAAATGGTAGATGAATGGGTAGATATTTCTCTAGAACTTGACAATTTTTGCGGTAGTCCATAATGATACTGTTTCTATGATGTTAGTCTCATTTTTGAGTGCTGGAATGCCTTCGACTAGATTTGTAATTTCTAATTCTGTTGTAGGTATCAATTTTTCTTCTGGTTTTGAATTGATTGGTTTGTTAAGTTGATTTGTTGGGAGTTCAAACTCAGAGTGAACGCTGGTCTTTTCTTCAAGTCTGCTAGGTGTATATCGAACGGTTTTGGGTCACCTTGTGCCACAAATATTTTCCCTAGGTGCAAAAATCTTATTTCTTGGAATAACGTGGAAGGGATTGCCTTCATGCGGTGTATCCATGGTCGACTAAGGATCATATTATAATTGGTTTCCTGATCTATAATATAAAATTTGGTGAGAAATGTCTTGGGTCCTAAGGTGATTTGGTAAAACTATGGTTTCCCAAAAGTGGCCTTGAGGCTATCATAACCTCTTAGCGTATTTCGTGTTGTGGAACAATTTGTTTCTCCATATCCTAGCTTTTGAAGAAAAGCGAAGGGGACTATGTTAACTACTGCCCCATCATCAATCATTGCACGCTTAACATAATTATTGTAAACCCATACCTATAAATGTAAGGTTGGGTCGCCTCTACACGTAATTTTAGTGTCTATTGGCATTTTTCTTATATCAAATATAAACTCAGTATCCCTATCTGGCTGCCTGGAGGGTAGACATCAAAGTCTACATGGTTTACTTGCATTTCGGAGGAGGAGTGATGTTAATTAAATGACCAAGGCCTAATGCTTCTAAGAGAGCAGCCCTATGGGTGGGAGAGTTCTTCAACAAATCCAAGAAGGAAATGTGAGAGAAGGTCTTTGTTAGGTCATTAATTAGATCGTAAGCACCTATGGGTTTTACTAATGTTTGTTGAATGTTGTCTGGTTCTAATGGATAGTTTGGAACTGGTTGAGAAGAATAGTCTCGTGTTCTTGTTATAGTTTCTACGGGTAGCTCGGTATCTAACTCTACCAAGCCAACTATCTTGGTTTGTGGTCGAGTTCCTAATTGGGGTGCGACCGGTGGATTTAATGAAGTTGAGGCTTCATGATCGTTATTTCCTATCATAACACCCTTGTTCATTCCGTTTGGATCCAACCTATTATTGTTAGAATGATTTGGGAGTGGATCATTAAAAATATTGAGGGGTGCATTTTGAGGGGAAACTGCCCCTGTGTATGTGTTTGGCGTGGGTACTACAAAATTTGCCAAAAACATATCTATAAAGAGTTGTCTTTGGTCTTCTGGAAAATGTTGCATGAATTTATTATAGTCACGACAAGTCCTAGTATCATGGCCTTGAATCTTGTGGAAACCACAATACAAGTTTGGATTATAGTTTTGAGGTTGTTGGTTTGAAACCTGTTGTGGTCCAAAACTCTGATTAGGTTGCTGGTTGTTAGAGTTAAAACTTTGAGGTTGTTGCCTTTGGTTTTGACTCTAATATCCAGTTGGGTTTCGATTTGGACCGTGTGTCTAGATTTTCTATTGTTGTTGCCATGATGAACGATTAAAATCCATTGCGTTGATCGTTGGAGTAAAGTTGTTATTTCGTTGATTGTTAATGGGTGGTGAAATGTTTACGACGTTTTCCCTTTTAACTTGGTCTGTTACTCCATTTGTTATAACCTTGCAGTTTTTGTTAAGGATCTTGGGTCCTTGATTGGTATTCCGACATTAGGATAGGTCGTAGTGTTTTGATTGGGAGTGATTAATTTCCCATTTGTTCCATATGTCTTACGACCACTATCTATTGCCACTTGATCTATTCGGAGAGCACTCTTGAGTACTTCATCATAAGTCCTTAGAGGGAACTTTCGAACTTCTTCCTTTATCTCTCTATTGAGAGAATGAAGGAATAAATCACATAGTTCCATTTGATCCATGTTTGGAGCACTTGCTGATGAGTAGAGGATTGTACGCCATCTTTGGATAAAATGAGCAAGCAAATTCATTGTGCTCTTGTTTAATGTGAAGGAATTCCCTGATCCCTGTCTTAACAATTTGTTCATGTCAAAAGATTTGATAAACTCTAACACAAGTTGTTTGAATGAGTGTATCGAGGCTTCAGGTATTCTGTAATACCAATCAAGGGCAATACCCTCTAAGGTTTTAGGAAATATCTTAGCAACAACCGCATCCCAAGGGAGAAATTATCGAATGGCCGTGGCATAGGATTTGATATGTGCATTTGGATCTCCCTCCCCTTTGTATTTGGGTAAATCGGGAAGAGGTCTTGGAAGCATGACACTTCGTATGGTGAAATCTAGAGGCTCTTTTAAATATTCTGAGTAAGTCCCTACCGCATAGGTTTGACCATCGATGGTGTCTATTGAGGGGGTGGAGGTGGAATGGGTTGTTGATATGGCATAGCATATGTATTTGTAGGGACATAAGGAAATCCTGTGGTTGAGCGAACATCCCGAGAGAGGAGAACATGTCTCCTGTGGTGATTTTGAATAAATGTTCAAGTAGGGAGGAGCATTGCTCTGGTATGGGTTGTTTGGTGCTAAGCGGGAGGTATCATACTTTCAACTGGAGCGGCGTTTGAAAACGGTTCTAGTTGGTGTTTGTTGTGGATAGTTATATGAATGTTGAGGAGGCATACCTAACGTGCATGTTGTTCTGTGAGGAGGTTAACTTGGCTGGGATGATGCGGAGGGTTGGGGATTCCTACTTGCCCGAAATATGAATTTTGATTTTCTTGAGCAAGTTCTAATCCTCTAACCTTCTCAACTAAGGCTGAGATGACCTTGATTGGTGAAGACACAGTGTTTTTCCTTAATGGTGTTTGTTGTACACCTTGAGGTTGTAAAGGGGTATGGTACCCTGCTATGAATTGATCATTACCCCAAGCTTCACCGAGAGTATTTCCCATAGGTGGAGGAATGGGGGTGTTTTCTTAGAGTAGGGTATCGGGTTGTGTTTGTAAACTTCCTATAGGTGGGTACATGTTTTGGAAGCATTGTTCACTTCTAGTGTAGCGCACTAAATACTCCTCATCCAAAAATGGGAGTGGATTTGACTGTCTACTAATTTGTGGTTTGAACAAAACCCGAGGAGATGAAATGGATTCTCCAGTAAATGTCATATTGTTAGAGCCTGAGGGATTTGGTTATTGCATGTTTGTGTGAGTTGATCTAACTCCTCAATTCGGAACGAAGAACTAGAGCTAGTTCTTTGAGGAGGAGTTTGTGATGACAAGTAATTACTTGAATAGTTGTTAGCCCATGTAGAAAGCGAGGGTGACGGTTGTCTATTTGTTTGACCGTAATGCACTTCGAGACTTGAGAGAGGTCTTCCATATGCGTCGTATCCTAACATATTCGGGGGTATATAAATACCCGCAGAATAATGGGAAAGAGCGAAGATGGATGAAAGAAATGAAAATAAAAGGGGAACAATTGTTTGTTTCACGTTAGGTTCACCAATTTTGTACGATAGAAAAGTGACATGCGAGTATGAAAATCTACAAGTAGCCCTTCTTCGTACCGACCTCCCAAGGTCGTGTCGAGACAACTGGTGGAAATGGAATATATATGGATATCAGACAAACTAGTTGGGAAATCTTATATCCTCAACGCGCAATAATGGAATCTTGTGAGTCTAAGGCAAAGAAAGCTCTCCTAACTGAATTGGTGTAATGGATCGTTCAGATATAATAGCTACTCGGAGGCTCTAATCAATGTCGAGCTCTGTTGAGATCCTATCTATTGGTTGTTGGATACGTGGAAAATGACCTGTAGGTGCTTCGTGTATATTTCCAGACAAGGTCATGGAAAATGGTAATGAGAGTGTGGATTTTTGTAGAAACTATGGGTGGTTTTCTGGTCTAGCCCAAAAAATGTTGGATTGATTGGCTTCTATGTTTAATACGGAAAATTGTGTTATGATATCTGGCGGGAGTGGTGAGGATCTAAATACCAGCATTCATAAATTGGTGTCAATACTTAACTGACTAGTAGGCCCGTTGGGTTGTGGGACCTGGGGATCACAACCATGAGTTCATGGTTGTTGTGGACCTGTTATGGTCATGTGAAGAATCAATCTCTTCTTCCGACTATCTAATGGTCATAAGCCTTTTCAGCTTCTATGTTTAACACCAAGAGTTATGTGATCTTCTCAGAATACCTTACGGGTGTTCTGGCAACTTGTATATGTAACCCTGTGTCTATGTTGATGAGAAGGTCTCCTGCATCTGGTTGCGGAACTAACGGATCATAACCAAATATTTGTTCTCTTTCGGGTTCTTGTATGGTCATGCGGATATCCTATCAAGGAAATCTATAGTTGGGTTGACTTGACCAGAATGTGTATGCTTTGTCGTCTTCAATATTCAATTGTCTCAATTGTTCACTAATTACTTGTTGGTTTATTATCGTTTGAAAGACCTGAATCCTAAGCCCTTGATCTATATTGTTAACGTTGTGAAGAGATTTGGCTGAGGTACTACCGGTTCAAATACATAATCCTGGGCTCTCTAGGTCCCGTAATTGTCATGCAAGGATGATTAAATTTTAACTAAAACAAGTAAACTAACTATGAAAGATATATCTATGCTATGCTTATATTCCTTTTATTTTTGTATTTTGATGATGTATATTTGAACGAAATTAAAAGAGAAGTTATTCTAATATATTCAGATAATGGAAAATTAATCTAATAATAGAATTAAAACAAGCAAATTAGCTTGATATAGCTATTTTCTTGTGCACTTGTGAGTTTATCCTAAATATTTAAATAACTAACTAGTTTAATCGAAAGACTTCCAATCTTACCTCAGAAGTGAGGAATGAATCATAGTTTCTCAGAAACTATCATTCCCCACAACTTCCTGGTAATATTGAAAGTGAGCTTTAACTGAAATAAAATGATTTGCTACTCTATTTGATATATTGTAACTACAACTTTGATAGCTCAAACCTGGATTTTACAGAACAATGGTAAATCCAGTTATGTCGTGACTTGTCCCCTCAGTGTGATCTCCTCGTTCCTTCGTGTTCTCGTGAATCCAAGAAAAGTATGAATGTGATAGCATCAGCAGAAGAAGATACTCGAACAATGACAACTTTGGATATAAATCGAATACAATGCAAGTAAGAGAGGGATAGTGCAAGTGAACAGAGCTTGACTATGTAATTCCTAGCAGGATTTATTGCGGGGATACAACGCAAATATACCAAAAATTTTGGGATCTATTTTTGTGACAAAACAAAACCTGCAACTCTAAGATTATCAAATGGATTCTAATCTAGAACTAGAACTACCTTATGCTAAGCTGACTGTGTGGACAACAATGGAGTAAAGTGAAAGCAAGAAGATCAAATGATCTCTAAAACAGAAAGGAGAGGCTGAGAATTCATGCAAAATCTAAATCTATTGAAACTTATGGAAGAACTTCAAAACACACTGAATAATCAAACATGGAAGGAGAGGGGCCATTTTCTTGAAAACAAGCTGGGTATTTATAGCATTTGGATTTACCAAAGGGTAAGTTTGAATTGATCTCTTCTAATATAAACAAAGAGAAATCACTATTTACCAGGTGGCCAAAACATAAATGCAAGCTTTAGTGGTTGAGAAATGCGGGTGAAAATTGAATTTTTATATTTGACGAAATCATCAGAATGTTCTGGAAAACATGCACAAGACCCGCCCGCCTGCATGCGGGAGGTGGTTACAGGACCGCCGCCCTTCCTTGGGCGGCGGTCATGGGTTTCGCCTGCCCGATCGGGGCAGCGGTTTTGTAAGTTAAAGACAAAAATGCAAGGAAAAGGGGGCAGAGGTTAGAACAAAACATGCGGAGGCTAGGTAAAGCATTTGGGATGCAAATGTATACTTGGCGAGCTTTTCGAATTCAAACACCTTGCGAAGAGATCTGAATCATCATTGGGGTCTCTGTAATCTCTCTTTGGTAGTACAATACCTACATTTTCGGTAAGTAAATAGATAACCCACAATGCATTTCCTCCTTGTTGTAATGATGTAATCCACATCAACTAATTATCAAGTGGAGAAGGGTTGAATTTTTCAAAATGCTGGAAAATAACGAGTGATTTTTGACACATTGAAAAATGCATGGTGTTTTTAGCACTTTGAAAAATGCAATACTTTCTTTCTGACATATCTCAAAAGTATAGTACCTTAACAATATGTGTATCAAACCCCTTTTCTTCTTCAAATGATAGTAAAAAATGGAGTATGGGGCTTATATTGAATTCTAATAGAATGTGGGAGGATAATGGTTTTAAATGTATTACAGATTTGATTTGGAACATTGTGCACGTGATAGGTATGGCTAGGAATAGGTATGAATTTTGAATTTTTAGGGTTTCTACATGACTCTATAAATTGTTTAGGGTCTCGTAATAGTGTTTAGGGTGTCATATCAATGTTTAGGATGTCACATTAGTGAATAATGTGTCCCAAATGTATTATTGGTGGTGACATATTAGTGTTTTATGTCATATCAATATTTCAGTGCTTAGGATATCACATTAGTTTTTAAGATATCGTTTGATTGTTTACGAGTGTCATATTAGTGTTAATTTTTCCTTATTATATTATTTATAATAAACCATAAATGCTAAACCCTCAACCTTAAGTCATAAACCCTAAAGCTTGAACCCTAAACCATAATCCCTAAACCTTATACCCTAAACCCTGAACGTTGAGGCCTAAACCCTAAACCCTAAGCCCAAAACCCTAAACCTTGAACCTTATACTTTAGAAAATAATTATAGTTTTCATTATTATTATTAATTAATATATTTGAAACTGTAAGAAAAGGCGGCAATTTGATGTCATATCTATTACCTAATACTTTGTAAATAGGAATAATTTTTTTTTTTGATATACACATGGATGATTATAACATGACACTTCATCTTAAGTACAAATATATCGAACAATTGTTTGGAAGCATATTTTCAAAACGAATAACATGGTCAAATATTTTGTTTAGTATATAGACACTAAATAATAGTGTGAACTAGTTTATTACTATGGTATTATTGTATTCACACATTTTTCAATAAATTATAAAGGATTCATTAATTTCTACAATTTGTGTTTATTAATCACTGGTATGAGACTAGTTAGTTATGTTGGTAATGGTTAAATGTGCATGCGATATTTGAGTTGTTAGTTGTAATTTAATTGCTCTTAGTTGTGTTAAATTAAATGCATTAGTAAAAGTTTGATTTCTTGGATGCATTATAGTTGTAAATATTGTGAATGTGGAGATCATTTGTATATATATATATATATATATATATATATATATTTATTAGTTGTTAAATATTGGTAATTGTAATGTTGTGAATGTTTGATGAAAGTTGAAGCTATAAAAATTATGTGATATCATACTTTGAATCTCAATTTGGCATATGAGGGCAAGTGCCTCTGCAAAGACAGGAATTGGTGTGTGTTGAAGGGGCTTGCCCCTTAGGATGCCACATCGATATGCCCAACTATCGTTGCGTGATGAAGGGGCTTGCCCCTTAGGATTCCGCATCGATAGTTGGGTGTCTATCTTGCCGAGAAGAGGTTTTGACTTCACATTTGGGGTTGGTGGTTTGAGTCCTAAAATAGTTGGGGCTGGTGGTTTGATGATAGAAAGAAATTAAAATTTTATGGAACACACATCCACAAAATTCTTGAAGTCAATCTTGGATATACGACTAAGTATAGACGAACGAGAAAAAAACATTCTTTGAATGTGTTCAAAGGTTTAAGAGAGACCTAGAAGCATCAAAAATGTTGAATGTGTTCAAAGGTTTAGGAGAGACTCTACATCAACTACTTATCAGGTGGAGAGGGGTTGAATTTTTCCAAAGTGATGGAAAATAGAGGGTGTTTTTCGCCACGTTGAAAAACACACGGTGTTTTTCAGCACTTTGAAAAATGCAATCGATTCACCAAAAGGTGCAACCCATAGTGCTTTTCCTTCTTGTTGTAAACATTGACTCCACATCAACTACTTGTTAGGTGGAGAGGGGTTGAATTTTTCCAAAGTGATGAAAAACAAAGTGTGTTTTTCGCCATGTTGAAAAACACACGGTGTTTTTCAACACTTTGAAAAATGCAATCCGGTTCTCTAAAAGGTGCAACCCACGGTGCATTTCCTCCTTGTTGTAAACATTGACTCCACATCAACTGATTTTCAGGTGGAGAGGGGTTGATGTTTCCAAAGCGAAGAAAAACAAAGTGTGTTTTTTTCCACGTTGAAAAACACACGGTGTTTTTCAACACTTTGAAAAATGCAATCCGGTTCTCCAAAAGGTGCAACCCGCGGTGCATTTCCTCCTTGTTGTAAACATTGACTCCACATCAACTACTTGTCAAGTGGAGAGTGGTTGAATTTTTCCAAAGCAATGAAAAACAGAGGGTGTTTTTCGCCACGTTGAAAAACACATGGTGTTTTTCAATACTTTAAAAATGCAATCCGATTCACCAAAAGGTGCAACCCACGGTGCTTTTCCTCCTTATTGTAAACATTGACTCCACATCAACTACTTATCAGGTGGAGAGGGGTTGAAGATTTCCAAAGTGATGAAAAATAGAGTGTGTTTTTCACCACGTTGAAAAACACACGGTGTTTTTTAGCACTTTGAAAAACACAATCTGGTTCTCCAAAAGGTGCATAAACAGTGTCATTTTATTAAAAATCTATATATTCATTTGTTAGTTGTGTCTTTGGTGGGAGTGACTGGTACATTTTCCTCAATTGAAGCCTTGGCCTACATGTACAACTTCTTCCATACTTGCTTGTGAGATTTGTGGATTTTAAGAACAGAATTGAAAATTGCTACCTGATTTTGGTAATTTGGTCCTGCTATGGGATAACAGACATGAAGATAAAGGAAAGCATAAGAAGTTTTATGCATTATGGATTGGTCGTTATTCCATTGACATCAGGATTATAGAAAATACCATCTTCTTAAGGGATTTAGAATGATATTTACTTGATCTACGTGTTAATGGAAGACATCTAAAACACTTTTGGGATTTATTATGTGTCTGCTTGTATTTTTTGTACAAATTACAATTTTTTCGCTATTATACTTTCTTTTCTTTGTTTTATGTTTCCTTTTGATCCATTGTGATCAGTTTTTTTTTCTCTTGGAGTCATGGTGTTTTGAACTACAAATAACCATGTGTATTTTTATGTGTCTCCTTACACAATCGATTAGGAACTTTTCCTACTTCATCCATGAGTGTTTATGTGGTTCTTGTGGCACCCACTGGGGGTGCCCATCCTTGAGAAAGAGTGAGATTTAGTGCCTAATTTGATATTTTTATAAATCATGGCTCATTTTGTATCTATCCCTATAAAATTTTGTATGTATTGCCCATTCATTTAGCTTTATGGCCTCTTATTCCCTTGACCTTCAAGTTGATTCAACCATGCCGCAATCTTGGTGAATTGTCTCCCATATAATAATCCAATGGAAAGAGAAGTTTTGAAACAAGAAACACATGAAGGTGCAAAAATAAGATAAGTAGACCAATCCTAAAAAAAGATGTGAACTTTCCTATAACTACACAACACCAATATACCTCCACATATACTTTAGTACTCTACACCACATCACTGTAATTTGGTGTGGATTTACATTTACATATTAATTGTCCGAGTTCTATATTATCTCAATTGCAAATGACTTATTTAGGTAAGGTGAGCTTAAACCTTACTCAAGAGAGGGTTGATAAATCAAAATTGTTATTGTTTTATCGAACATCCAAGTTTAGTGTCTTGGTGTGGGCGTATGTTTTACAAGGTTTGAACCCACTCGTTCTCAATTAGGCCTTTCAATCCAATTTTTGGTGTTCCTACTTGATGTCTCTATCAATGACTGCAACTAAGGAAAACATAATGGAGTTAGTGATTAGTGTAGTTTTTGAAAAATCAAAAAATAACTTTGAGATTTATATCTTTAGGCTTATTCTCGATAGATGTGTTTAAGATATTCATAATAGTAATTATTATATATATAAACAGTTATAATTAAGTATTCTTGATCTTCATTGTGGAATGACAAGGGATTTAAAATGAAGTCAGGGGAGATGGTAAGCAAAGTTGAAATCCCCAACAACTCAAACCACTCCACCATCTATTAAATACCACATACACACATAACCCTTAAGAGAATATTATAACATGTACATGTATATTAGTAGGAGATAAAGTCACATACACATCAAGTTAAAATAAGTATATCGATAATAAATTAATATGTTTTTCAAAAAACCAATGATTAAAATTCAATCAAATCATACATCATAAAAATTTGAGGTAATTCATACCGATGCAACATCGTCTTAAATGTTCATTCTAGGATTTTGATTAAAAATTTGTGAATAAACCATATATATCTGTGCTTAATCTAATATTATGAATTGTATGCATTTTCATGAGCGTTTTAGCCATTCATGAGACCTATTGTCTTTTAGATAAGATACCCGAAATGCATCTTTGGACTCACATAAAGTAGATGAATTTGACGAAGAAAGAAGAAAAATTGTTTTAGGGATAACAACAAATTTGATGATGCAATATTTGATAATTTGTGACATAAGTGATATTTCTAATGAATCCTATCAAACATGGATTGAGGTGCACATAATATGATTGGATCTAATAAATTAATTCAAGGGAGATGGTAAGCCCAATTGAAATCCCCCAACAACTCAAATCCCTCCACCATATATTAATGAAGACCACGCATAGACATAACCCTTAAGAGAATAATTTAACATGTAAATATATTAACAGGAGACAAATTTATAAACACATATACAATCAAAAGAAGTATATTTTGGTTGAAAAAATAAATCAAATTGTACATTGGACACAATTGACATAATATGCACTGATCGAATACCATATTAATTTTATGTCCCACTTCGTGTCCCATGGCCTATAATTTTGATAAGAAATATTCCATGAAGAAACCAATCAAAATCTAAATATGCCACAAACAAACCAATTTGGATATGATTAAAATATAATGAAACATTATTATTTAGTGTAATTGTTATAAATGTCTACCAAAATTTACATGATTCATTATAAAATTTCAACCTAATTTGGATGGAATTATTTTATAAGGAATCAAATTTTATGGCCATCAAAGAATTTCAAAAATACTTAGAGTAGGACACAAGTAGGAATAAGTAGTATCGTGTGTTTTCATGCTTATTTTTTATTTCATTTAAATCATGATCCACAAGGTTTGTAGTAGATTCTTCATTCAAAAACACTTCCTAGTAGTCAATGCAACCACATATTAAATAGCGTAATGTACAAATGGAGATATGGCATCTTAAAATATTGTGTAGCCAAAGAACATTAACAATGCATTGTGGCACCTCTTCATTGTACATATATGCATTTTAGAGTCTTAAGTGAGGATGAAACAATTTTGTGCGCTATCTTAATACTTCTATGCTTGACGTGGGATAGGAATGTTCAATAGATTCCTGGAAACACTACACAATCCTAAGAATCATCAATTATCCACATAATAAACATATTCATTGTTAGAGTATAACATAGTATGTCCATAACCTCATCTTGGTGGTGTGCATATATCTACCAATATCTAAAGATGATTTGGAATTTGGCACAAGGAAACAACTTTAAACTTTTACCATGAACTTCTTTCTGTAGATGTGTGATGTACACACATGACATCAAGGAGTGCAAGAGTTTGGAATCACTTATTAAGAATTATAGGGAATGTAACCTTTCGTGTTTGAGCTAATTATTTGTTCACACATTCTTGATGATCTATGTAGGCTACATCTATAGATTTTGTAGAGGGAGCCTATTTTCTAATGTATACATCATAGCCTTAGTGATTGATCTCATGGGGATAGGTATTGTACTAACATCCATAATACTTAAGGTCATAATAGTAAGAGGGACATCTTTACTATGAGAATCAACAAAAAAGTATTGGTAACATCAATATATGAAAACATAGGAGGTATCATAAAGGATGGGTTGGAAAAAGGTATGGTAAATGAAGTTTGCACTCCTATCCAAATTATGAATGAAAGATACCATGGGACTAATAGAGTCATCCATGAAATAAAAGATGGCCTTGAACTATCTCCTTTATGGATATTCTAATGGACTTGTGCTAAAAACATCTCTTATTTTAGTTAGCTACCATGTGCTATGTCATCACCTATAGTGGTAGTGATAACAAGTAAAGGAGTAGTTATGATAGCTCGAGGATTGATAGAATAGATGGAAGATGGTGGGAAGATGATAATACCAAATTGAGTAATGGAAGATGAAGATGATGTGGAAATAGGGGTCATGATAAGGATATCCTAAATAATAGAGGTATTGGAGATGGCATGGCCTTGGCTTAAAATTAGAAAATCACCTAAAACTTCAACCTCCATAAAAACCACAAGGAGTTACTAGCTACAAAACCTCTACTAAATTTGTAGGAATATTTGAAATCGATCTGGTATGAGAAATATTAGAAATTGATACAACTTATGTCAAAGAGTCAATTGGATAAAAAAATTATGTCAAAGAGTCAATTGGATAATTTTTTTAAAGGAATAATAACTTGGGAAAAATACTTGAGACATACTCAAAGAATCACTATCAGATACATCAATTGGTGTGAAAAAAATACTTGTGAAAGGAACATCTGAAGAGACAATACACACAAAACTTATTATGCCTATGTGAGGTTTTAGTGCAGATTAAGTATGAGAACTAGAGGAACCTTGAGTAACCCCTAGAGGTAGGGATATAGGTGGATCTTATGTGAATGAGGGGAGCTTGGGAATTCTCATGAGTATGGATTTTATCAAATTCTCTTTATTTTCCTCTTATTCATCATATTATCCATACCCCTCTTATGTTTATTCCTCTCCAACTAGTTATCAACTGTAGCTTTGATAATTCCATGTTGTACCTTCTTCTCGTGTACCATAATTTTAATCTATGGGTTAGATTAAATATCATTATCTAGTGCATTTTATTGTTTTGATAAACCCCCATCCCTAATTTTTTCATTAAAAGGTAAAATTATCCCTTACTACCCCTTGAGTGTCCTAATACCTAAAGGGTGATTGACATATGAATTTGAAATTCTTTCTTGAATCAATCATATTGACAATTGAGGGCCAGTAATTGAAATTTAAATCACTAAATTCGAATGGGATATCAAAACAATTTTTTTGCTTCTTGGCTTTGCATATCACTATTATTCCATAAAAAAATTAGTTTTCTACCTCAATTGTTACTATTTTTATGTATATATTTAGGTAATACGATTGGGAGAGTGTGGCAATGATCTAATCTATATATTGGAGTTTGGATACCCCTTATAAGAGTAGAAGTTAGAAAACTTGATTCTTAAAGCTTATTGCATGTTTGTTTAGGCCGAATATTTCGTAGAAAACTTACTCTTTAATGTTTTTTTACGCTGAATATTTTGTAGGAAATTACTTCTTAAACCTTAGTGGTGACTAAATTGAGAGTTTGTGAGTTTGTTTATGAAAAGAAATTATAATTCAAGGATACGCTAAACAAGACTTATTAACTATATATGTGTATATGGCATTGAACACACCTAATAAATTCTCTCTATTATTTTATCGTTAATGTTGGTGTATTTGTCTACATATTTATAGTATACATTGAACTTCACACATATATCATTTCTAGTTATTATAGAGGAGAATTGTCCACTTAAATTGACATGTTCCTAACAATCTACAAATAAGAAAATATACCCGTAAATGAAGCCGCAATATTTCCTAAATCCACCCTTCCTTCCATGTTGAAGGGAAATAAAGCGTTTTTCATTTATATATATATACGAAAGCATAAAAGAAACATGATAAAAATATTCATAAAAGAAACATAATAAAAATCTTCAATGGCTGAAAGTCATTTCAGTGGAACCTTACCCATTTTTCCCAAGAAAGGTATTATTCGACAATACCCACTCCACACATATATACTCTGAAGCTGTCTATTGAAAGGGAGAAATAAATTGAGTCACTTGGTGTTAGTATGCCTGTTAATCTCGTCCAAAATGACCACCAATGCCATTACAAACACATAGTCCACGCCTGGCTCTATTTTTATCAGAAAAGTGTCCCTGCCCAGCAATTCATTGTTCGCCGATCGCTTGCAACTCAATTCCATCCACATTAAACATCATATATGTTTACACATTATATTATTGACGAACAATAATAGTAATACCCGTGTTATGGTTCAAGGTCCATAGTTAAAAACAGAGGCACCCTATACATAGTCCTTCTTCATCAGTATTATACGCCATTGACATATTTACAGGGGTTTTCAGCTGCAATGGAAACGACGTCCTCGCCCTGAACAATAGCTTTGCAGGATCCGTTTTCTCTCCACGGTACACTTCCCATTCGAAGTTAATACTCAGCACCTTCAAAACCCCACTCACTAAAATATATCAAAACATAAGACAAACAATTGTTACAGGGTAAAACTGTGTTCAGCAATATTTGGATCAACAAACATGATTTAGGTAAAATGTGTAAGCAATTTTTATGTTGGTATGGCTCTATATTGAAAATAGAATTACTAATATCCTTCCTTCAAATACCACCTGCAACACATTGACAGCGTAGTTTGTTCACAACATTCGCTGCAGAAATGGATCAAGCGTAGAATATTATTAGGAATGGACTGTTAAGTGCCTTTGGTCCTGGAGAAGCAAGAGGAGGGCGATGCTTAAACCTCTTGTAGAACACTCGCTACGGTCACATTGAGATACCCGTGCACGCTTATGGCTTCGGCAGTGATCACGACTCGGCTAGAATGCATGCCATTTCCACAGAGTCTGGCAGGACCTTCTCCTTCGTCGAGGCTGAGGATGCTTTCGCCCGGTGCATCAGGGGTTTGCTCAGCGTTGTCGTCCAAGATGTGCAGCTTACGATCTCCTGCAGCAACGTTCCAGAGCTCCCCAACGTGGTTATATTCTTGTCCACCCCTGCACTGGCGGATCTGTACCTCACTGCGGATGGATACAATCATCGCTTGGCCTGTGTTTGATGCCTCATCTGCACGGATTCCCCACCTCCCCTGCGTCCACAACACTGTCGGCTTCCTCTGGCTCATTCACGTATGCAGCCTGCATGCGTAATTTGAAACCCCTGGGTGGGGATGTGTCTATTGCAATTTGAAATGCTCTGGCGGGAATTATCATAATTTAAATTCAATCCCAAATGTTATGTCTCGTCACCTCAAGTCTAACTGTCATGTCTTCCATGTCAAACAATGTTTGTGCTTTCCGGTGAGAGCCGTCCTTTCCGGTGGAGGTAATGGGCTATGGCAACACATGAGGCATGATCTTTTTACCCACATGCATAAGTGCAAAATGAGTGGAGGATAGCCCCTGGCCGCTGGTGGAGAAGATCATGGAAATTCAATGAGACATTCGAATCTGCAAAGACGCCAAGCTGTGCGCAATTTCTCATAACTGCCTTAACGCCTTTGATGTGAAACAGTGGGTAACACACGTTGCGTGTCGTCGAGCGAGGAGATCCAAGACATAAAACCTTATGTCGAGAAGAGATAAAAAGAGTCGCTTTTTAAATGTCGAGCAATGCTGAATCTAAACAGATCTTGGTGCCTTAGATAAATATTCGTAGAATGCAGGATTCAATCCAAGTCACTGTTCACAGTGAAAAACTAGACGTCGTGTTGTTTAAATAATCCAATGAAAACAAATGTCAATGCAATTTCAAAATTGAATCAACAACACCTCTAAGAGAATATTGAGGTTTTCAGATATATGATGAGAAATCAGATGCTACAACTGAGCCATGCTCCATGATAAAATATGTAACAAGTCAAAATTTCCACCCTTATCTTTAATCGAGAACAATGTTAATTAAGCAATGCAACTGTTAACGTCTGGGAAAATCTCTGGATCTGATGTAGCCAAAGAGACTTGATTTCAGACAAATCAAAGGCCTACAATGTGACAATAAATGAGCAGACTTCTACGTAGATACTCCACATGCGTGTATGTTGCATGCAATAATCTTTTTAGAAGGACATTAAACCCAAGATTGTAGACATGACACAGGGAAATGAAGAATAATAACTGCCCCTTGATTACTCTCAAAACTCCATTGTGGCCGGAGGATTAATGTTCGCTCTTATACCAAATAAAGTAGCAAAACCAGATTTATACAAGAATGTGCCACAATAATATTAAGCTTATGTAATAATCAACCATACATGATTATACAAATATATAGGTGAGGTTGTTCTTGAAATTTAGGAAACAACTCTGCAACAATAAGCTATATATGTGGGTTGTTTAAACAACCTACGTAACAATAATATTAGAGAACTAACAATAAATTAATAATGTACGCACTAACAAATGTATTTCCTAATGAGAAAATTGACCCAAATAGGAAGACCAACCATGATACATTTGGGATAAATTTGAAAATCAGATTGAGGTCAAGAAAGAGGATCAAATCATAATGGAATTTGAATGAAAACCCTAGAAAATTTTGATATATCTGAAACTAAGTAAGAAGAAAAGGCCTTAGGGAAACTAGGGTTCGACCAATGTCAGGTTCACCAAATAATTTAACCTAAATTGGTTAACATCGTATAGGGGTAGTACACGATGGAAGATTATCCTAATCAATTAGTTTATAAAGCTAATTGCAACAATTACATGGATAACTGCATTAAGAAATGATAATTAATGATGAATAATGATAGATAATGAAACAAAACACTCAGTAATAAAGTGTGTGAGAGAGAATATGACTTAGTTGATATCTTGCTCTGTGATGATGTATCGAGGACCTCAAGATCGCCTTCGAGGAAAGATTTATAATGTGTGGAATGACATCAAGATTGCCTTCGAGGAAATATTTAAATCAACTGAAGACTGTCAGGACCTCTTGGTGTAGTTAGCTCAAGTGAAGAAAGGAGAAAGTGAAACTATGAGAGACTTCGTGGCTCATTTTGAATGGTTGCTTCGTAGGATATCGGAAGAAGATTCACCGTCTGAAAATAATATCAAGAGATTCTTCATAAATGCTCAATCACTAGAGGTAGGATTTTTCCTACGAAGATTTCAACCAAGGAACATTGTAGAAGCACAAAGGATGGCCATTGAACTTGATGACAATCTCATCCTCTCTGGAAAGATCAAGAATCCATCAAAGGGAAAGACCCAACCTCTTGGAGACAAGAGAACCAATCCATTGTTGCAAAAATTGGCAAATGAGATGGTATCTTTAAAGAGGGAATTCTTTGAATGAGTATCTTCTCAAAGAAACAACACAAATCAAATTGTAGGAGCACCCGAAGGCTTGCCTTTGGAGGCCCCACCTGTCAACGCAAGTTACAGGATTCAAGAAAATGAAAAAGAGCTTAAACAAGAAAGTGAATGTGGTGATTTCCTAGAAGTTGATGAACTTGAGAATGATACAAAAATCAGATTCTGTGAGTATTCTGGAGGTGATGAGGATGACGAAGAAGATGCACCTAGTTTCTCATGTGCGGTATTCACTCGTTCTTAGTTTGAGAAAGGAATATCTTTCCCCACTACTACTAAGAAAAAGAAGACCGAAGATCCTCCCGTGGTGACTCCTCAAAAAAAAAAAATCAGTCGAGGATCTCTGCTCCCACCCTCCATGGAGTCCACATTGTTGAAACTTGATCCTGTAGCAAGTAAGAAGGCTCTGCAATTCCAAGTAAGTCTTCTAATGCCTCTCCTAAATCTAAATATTCTCCTACAAAACCTGGTACTTGATAACTCCTAGTGTACCTTTCAAAATACCCTCGGTTCCCCAAAAATCTACTCTTGCTTCAAAACTGTACTAACTCCAAAAGAAGTCCCTTCATCTCCCTTATCTGCATCTGCTCCTTTTGATTTCATAGAATATGCGAACAAATCCAAAGTGTAGATTATTGAAACTGAATATTTGCAGACTCACCCTGAACAATTTGAGAGATTCATCCAATATATCAGACATGGTAGTTTAACACCTAATCCTGTAACTCCCAATTCTAAAGCAATACTACAAACCCATCGACACCCCCATCACAAAACATGTTTGCCATTAGTGCATCAAAGACTAAAAAGGTCGTTCCTTTCTACATCCCCCTTCTTGTTGGAGAATATATCTTGAACAATTGCATAATAGATTCTACGGTGCCTTAGACAACGTGATGCCTGTGAAGGTCACCAAGGCTCTAAAACTTTCCATGACTCCCTAGGTGGATCATGTTATTCCATGGAATCCAAAGAAGTCCCACTTGTGGGAAAATTCAAAGATGCACAGGTGGCCCTCACTAAATTTCTAGACAAGAAGGTTTCAAAGATGATTTTGGTAGTAGACATTCCAACTTCATTTGGAATGTTGCCAAGTAGGGGTTTCTGTCAGTAGTTGGGGGCAAATTTTAGATGAATTGGTCTTCCGCAACAATACCAGTGAAGGGAGACATGGATAAATTGCTTCCAGAGAAGAAGATGAGGTACACGGTGTGAAAGTTTGGAAGTCCAGAACTGACATCTTGTATCAAGATAGCGGGAAGATGAATCACTTTGTGAAAACTGAGGAGGAAGATGATATTCCCATCTTGATAGGGCAGTCATTCCTTCCCAGAAAGGTATGGACCTTGAAGAAGCATTAAGGAGATTTGAGTTACAAGAGGGAAACCTTGAATTGCCAAATGATGCAAACCACGAAGAAGAGGAAATGGTTCTTGGCGAATCTCAAATGGAAAAATCAGCTTATGTGCTTATCCGCGATGAGGAGATATTCTCATTCCCATTCGAAGATGAAGAATCCCTTGATCATGTCACCCAGGAAGAGACCAAGCCAACCCATGATGAGCCCTCAAAAGGTTTGAAGGAACTATTCGTATAAGAACCGCTTAGAGTGCGGAAGAAACAAAAGACCCTGAGCTAAGTCTCGAACTCCTAATGCAAGCCATGAATCTACAAGACAAGTGTGAATCTGATTTGGAAGCCTCAACTAGTGTGAAGATCGACCATGTTGAAATAAAGCAAGATGAGAAATATGATGTCTCTCCCGAGCCAATAGTCGATGGATACAATGACAAAATGGAGGTATTTTCTTTCCCATTTGAAGAAGAAAACTCTTTCCATAATGAAAAATCTGAAATAGATGGTGTTGAAGTCATGGGAGGTGAAGATCCCCTTGAGAAAGAAGTAGTGGAATGTAATAAGTTTTAGGGCAATGAATTAATCCATCCAGATAGTTGCCTTGAGCTTTAAAATGAATATTCTTCAAGGATGTACAAAGATGAACTGCAGGAAACAACAAAGTATAACTCCATGCAAGAAATCTTGGATGCGGTAGAAAGAACGGAAGACCCTGAGATAATTATTGATCTCTTAGCTTGTGTCATGGCTATATAGGAAAAGTATGAGGTTACTTTTGATCCTCCATTCAATCTTCAAGCACCTCATAATGGAGTAGAGATAAAAGATGAATCTAAGGTTTCTCATGGAGAAGATTTCAATGAGCATAGATCCGGAAAGAAAGTAACTCAGAATATTCAAGAAATTTGAATGAAAATCAGCTTGAGGCAGCGATGAGATGCTCAATGAAGAATCAACTATGTGGATAAACACGGAAGGCAACTGGCACTATGAAACCGATTTCAAAGAGCGTGAAGGCAATGGAATTTCTAAGAGAAGGCCTAAGCATCAAGAAGCTCATGTAGAATCACTCTTACCAAGTACACATATAATCATAGAAGCACCTGGATTTCATAAATAGTTAAGGAAAGGAGGCTACTTTTTGGAAATAGTCAATGGTTCAACAGAACAACATCACTCAATGTTTCCCACTTAGGGGTAAATTTTGAGGAATGAAAAGTGCTTCAATGAAAGTGAGTTGTCCCCACCTTGTACCATAGGTGATGTTTTATGCGTGTTTCCCTTTCTATTAGTGTGTTTTTCTTTCCTTCCCATGTGTTGTGTGTTTCCTTTCGTTGTTTTTGGTGTGTCTTTCCTTCTTCTCTCTCTCTCTCTCTCTCTTGTTGTAAGTTATACATGACTTTGTAGGGCCCAATGGATAAGGCACTAGTCAATGGATTATATGGTATAAAGTTGAGATTCTGGATTCTCCATGTCATGTCCCAAGCTAGAGCCAATTGTTGTCATACAAATGTGCAACAAGGAAATTAACAATTTCCAAGCATGACAACTATACCCTTCCAATACACCCCAGGTCTACCCAGTCAGTCCAATGACCTCCCAATTTATGTTAGCTCAGTCCCCTAGGTGATTTAGGAAATTAAATTCAAAACCCCTAGGTGATTCTAAGAGTTCATTGAAAAATGTAAACTTCTGTGCAATGTGGAAAGAGCTATCATTGGCCTTCCTAGACTGGAACAAACCCATGGAGTGGAAAAAAATCTAAAATAGACATGGAGGTGAGTCAAAGGTGTAATACAATCATGGAAGTGATTTAGGAAGATTCAGGAAAGATTCAGAGAAGTTGGGGCAATTTCACCAAAATTAGGGTTCTGAGTGCCAAGCGGTGTAAAGGATCAAAAGAATTGCTGAGCTTCAAGAGGTGATTTCAGGAGCTATGGATGGATTTTGAAGAAAAAAACATCATTATAAAGGTAATTCTAATCCCTACAATATGGTGAAATCATATTTTTCACAACACCTTGGCGAAATAGGTTTATAACTAGGTTTTCCCATGCACAGGTAGTAGGCTAGATCAAAAATACAATTTTTCAAGGATCAAATGGAGGAATAAATACCTGATATCACCACCATTGGATTCAAAAGGAAATTTTTAGTGAAAATCATAGAAAATTTCATCAAAAAAATCATTCGGGAGCTTAAGTTATTGCCATTTCAAGTTGCCCTCTAGGAGCGAGTTCGGGAGTTAGCCAAATTTTGAACAGGACACGTGTCAGCTCCAAGAGCTGGAGAAATTTCATGTCCCTTACATCCCTCAAGAAAAGTGACATGAAAAACATAAAAATGTTCCCAGTCCCTATAAGCCCTCTATATCCTCATACGACCTCTTGGATGCGGTTCGGCCTACCAAGTGCTTATCATGCTCATTCCCTCGCTCGCTCAGATCGTGACAAGTGATGGCTTTTGACGCACCGTGTAATTTGATGTCCATCATTTCACTTTTTGATTGGGGAAATAAGGGAAAATAAAATTCTCCTATCCCCCAAGTAGACTCCTGGTCACCCATGTGACCCCTTCAAGAGCAATTTTCCAGCCCCCGTGTGCTAGTGGAGCCTTCATGCCCTGCCGTCGGATCTGTGCCACATGTCATCGTGAGGCGTGCCATGAAATTTGATGTCCTTTTTGTCCCTTTTTCAAAGGGACATGGGGGACACAAAAATTCACTCCACCCCTGATTGGTCCATTTTGAAAAATCCCCATGGTTCTTCATACGACCAGTTTCTAGCCCCTCAGTGCTTCCAACTTATTTTTGGGCTTAAACCTTCACCGTTGGATCTCCGCCACATGTCACGAATAAGAACCATGTGAAAATTGATGTCCCTCTCATCCCTTAATGCTTAAGGGACATGAGGGACATGAAAATGTGCCTCACTCCCTGATTTGAAATTTTTGAAATTTCTTCCTGCTTCCCGCTTCTAACTTCTAACTTCTTACTCTCCCATGCACAACTTCACTCTGTAACTTTCTCTATAGCTTCTCACCACCACTCCACCATTAATGAAACTTGAACTAGATCCATCACTGTAGTTTTTCATCCACCCCATGAAAACATATAGGTCCCAAAAGAAGGTTTGATCAAGCTTGGAAGAAGAAGCGAAGAACGAAGAGAAGAAACAATGAAAATCTCCATTGCCGTGAAACAAAGATTCAAAGAAATATTGCAAACCAGTGCAAGAAAAAACAAACCATTTTTTTGTTTGTTCCTCTCTTGAAAAACATAAAAACCTCACATTCAAATCCTCATTCCATAGCACAAAACACTCACAAAGTGAAGGATTTCTCTTTCCGGCCCAATGAAGAAAAAAGCTTGATTTCCTGTCTAACCGATAGTCAAATCAAAGAGAAATTTCACCGATGGAGTAAGAATAAAAAACCCATATCAAAAATGTGATTTTCATCACAAATGGAGGAGAAAACCAAACTTGCAATTTTCAAGGTCCATTAATGGTTGCCACATTCAAAAGAGCTGTCAAGTCAAAATTTTAAAACTTTAAAATCTCCTAAACCGTGATCGGGTAGGTCCAAGATTTTAGAGGGGTGATATTAGGAAAAACCCATACTATAAAACTTCATTCCATGGTGACCCAACCATTGGAGGCTCACTTTCTAAAAATAGTAGTTCTTCTACACAGAGGATTGCTATTTCAAGAAAGTCACCAACTGAAGGAAGCTGTGAAGGAGGCAGTGAGCACCGAAGTTGTATTGTAGGGAGAAACCATCGAAATGTTCACCTCGGTCCAAATTTGACACTTACTAAAAATAGTAAGTGGTCTCACAAGCACTTGCCATCAATAAAAAAATAATCTAGAAGGTGAGAGGAATGTAGGGAGAAAGGGAAATCTGAGTTGCAACACACAGTTGAGGTTTGAGGAAGTTGATTTTTCATACTTACTAAAAACAGTAAGTTGTTTTTTCTGGAGAAATCATGAAGCATAAATGGATAGGGTAGAAGCCAATGCATCCTTTTGATTTTGAGTAAGAGATAGAAAATAATACAATCTTTATCATCATACTATGTAGAGCAGGTGATAATGAGGATGTCAACAGTGTCTTTTGACACTCATTTTATGCTTCAATTGGTATGCATGAGGTGGAATTTGTAGTCAACACCATTAGACCATTCATAAGATACTTCATCAAGATCATGTCCGAATCAGCCGAGCAGTGTGGAAACATTGTAGGGAGTTAGGACAAGATTCATTCTAAGGATCCAGTCCCTTCAGAGGAGGATCTTCATGAGTGATACTCACACCACCGAATGAGTCATTCGACAATGTTTTTAAACACTTAGTTCATAGTGTTCACATGTCATCCAAAGGAAGTTTCTCAGTGTGCACAAGAGTTCAGAGATTTAGAGTTCATCACATCAGAGCATTTCATCAAATCATCGGAAGGATAAATGTATTTATCACGGGAAAAATCTGTCATCATCGACATCATTCTTCCTTCTTCTTCTTTCTACTCTCTCTCTCTATCTCTCTCTTCTCTCCCACAACTTCTCTCTCCTGAATATTCTAATCTTGTATTGGGGTTCCACTTTTTCACATAACTTAATGTTTTATAATTTAATAAGTCATCCTTCAATTATTAAAGGGGACTTAATGTTTTCCTAGGAATGTGAAAAGTTTCAAGGCATACGAAGCGTCATTGGAGGTTATTTGAAAAGTCTTTTTCTTCCTATAAATTTTAAAGCCATTCCCATTTCAAAGGGTTGGTGATTCATTTTGTATACTCAAGAGTGCATTGAGAGAATAAAGGAGATAACCAAATTCTTCCATTCCCCCATTCTCAATTTCCTCCATTTCTCCACTATGTACAACTTTTGTTTGAGCAATTAATACAAGAAGGAGTTTCTAGCTTTCTTTGACTAAGGGATTTCTTGTACATGGTTGAATTCATCTTTACTTACAAAGTTGTTTCCTCTTAATTTTAGTGCATGTGATGAAACTTCTAACTAGTGTGTGCAGGAATTTGATTTTCTACCTATAACATTAGTTCTCCTACATCTTTTCTCACTCCCCTTTCCTGCTCTTCAAACAAAGTCTTCCCTAGCAAGAGATTGCTAGCTTTGCACATGAGGTAAGTGGAGTGTCCCCTGCTGGATCCTTGGTCGAAAGGCCACCACATAAATCCACATTTTCTCGTGCATGCATATACGATAGTTGCACCGGTTAAGTAGAGGGACTTAGATTCCTAGAGTGTTGGAAAGAAATCCACAAGTTTTTCCTCTAACAATTTTTTTGGCCAACAAGTGGACAAGTGAAGCATTGAATGATTGCAAATTGAAGCATATAGACTAGGAAAGGAAAGTGACCATAGGGGTGAAGCATATGCATTGCTTGTATATGTTGTTGTGCTTGTATTTTCTATTGTAGGCCACTTATTGTTGTGTATTAAGGATGGGCCTAAAAATAAGAGCGAAAGAGTAGTCAAAGTCCTATATATGAAAAATATGGACAAATTATGCAAAAGTATGTAAAAGTGAAGAGCAAGTTTTTTGGGCAATATCATGTTAAGTGCAATTTTTTGGGTGATCTCACGCCAAGTGCAATTTTTTTGGGTGATCTCACACTAAAGAGCAAGTGTTGGGGAGAGAGGTCTAACTTTACTCTCCTTTCATGACTTTTCCCAATAAGCACCACTTGTAGATGGTGCGTCCCGATTTGTTCTGTTATTATGATTGTTCTCAATTAGTTCAATTATTCTAATTATACTGATTGAAGGAGATAGAACACATTATGTAATTAGAGGCATGTGCATGTAACTATACAACTTCTCTAAAGAATTTTGTGAAATATGTTAATATGAGAATATGATTGTATTTGCACCAAGGAAATTAGTGCCCACGAGAGGTCAAGAGCACCAGTGCACTAGTGTCGAGTTTAGGTTCTAGTGTTTACACTATGTGGTGGACCCAAGTCAAATTTTGGGTCGTTATATGTCCGTGTTCTTGTCGTGTGTAGATCTATATTGTAGTTATGAGTTGATGTAGGGGTGATTTGTTCACCCAATGTATCCCCCTCGCTTTTGTTGTGTATACAAAAATGGTAGGAGAATGCGGCCCAAAGGAGAGGACCTGATGTTGTGCTGAAATATATACCTACAAGGGGTAGGGGATGTGCATGGTAGAAATAAAGGTATGTGTAAACAAAGTGGCTAGTAACATGTGTTAGTAGAAAAACTAACAAGCATACAATAGAAGACAATGTAACAAACAACTATGCATACAAGATAGATCGTAAAAATGGCTTTCAAACAAGAAACATCACTCACAATATCACAAGACAATCAGGGCCGAAGTGGCCAAAAGCATACAAACAGTGATAAAACAAGACATAGAGCATAGCCTAAAAATAATTGTAGTCACTAAATCACGCACTTTGAGTCAATATTTAGTCCCGATCTCATAATACTATTCATATGGTTTTTAAGTGAAGAAAGTACTAATTAACCCATGTCCTTTGGCCTTTTTACTTTGCTTTATGTCATCACTTCTGATCCTCTGACCATACTTACCCAATCTATTTTTTCATTCTACGTTATTCATATTCTTGATTGGGGTGCCCAACCAAGACTGGGGTGCCCCAGAACCCTAATCCTCTTTGTACTTTACTTCCATATTTTGGGAACTTTCTAGCCATTTGAGCTTTCCATATTTTTAGTGGTCGGCCTTTTCGGGGTTAATTACAAAATTAGAACAAGAGAACCATATAAATATAAATTTATGAGACCATAATGAGGGACCAAGCACTAAGCATCTACTATCACCATCTAGAGTTACATCCATCAAAGGCACCTAAAGCTACATTTTCATCCATCTAGCTCCATCAAAAGGCACACAAGGCTAGTTCATCTGCATCACAATTCATATGAGGGTAGGTTATTGTTTTCATGCACACATTTACTACATTCTACATCTAGTTACTTGCTCGCTACTTCAAAAAGCATGACTGACACAAGAGCACCTAGGGAAAAATTTGCACACACACACCTAGAACTACATTGGGTCTGATATGTAGTGCAACACTCAGTGATAAGTCCATCAATTTGGCAATTGAGGACAGTCCAACCCCTTCATATGCATATTTTTTTTTTTAGGGTTTTGATGTTTTGTCTGGGGTTTTGCAGGTGATTCCTTATTGTAGGTCTTATAGCGACATCTGATACATTCCACCGACTTTAGTACGATAAGAAGAAAATACATGTGATCATCCAACAACACCTTAGAGGAGGTTTTAGGCCTTTTCCATGGACCAGGGTGCCCAAATTTCAAACCAAGGCAGCCACGGGCACCCCTATCCCTTTCCAGCACCCCAGTTTAGTCGAGAGCTCGGATCTATACTTTCTTAGGATTTTTGTGGTCGTTTCCTCCTCCTTTTCACCTAGTTCACACTATGACACAGTCATGCACCTTCATTGAATCATTTATGGACTCTTTAACCCTCTCTTGTACATTAGGGTTTCACATTTTTATTTACTTAGTTGCTTGAGTCATTTCCTTTATTTATTTAGTTGTTATTTACTACTTTGCATAACATTAGATTACACTAGGATATTACATTTTAGTTTAATCATTTTCGTGAACTGAATGATCTAACACTTCCTTCTGATTATGAATTCACCATATCAAGTCATGGCTCAATCATGTTATCCTACTTTTGCACCTGCTAAGATTTATGGTATAGTCACTACTGTTGCTAACTTTATGCAAGTGCATACTCAACATACCCTTGCTTTGTCACACCTAAGGTTGATCCCTCCATCAATGTAGTAACTACTCGTCATACTCATCCTCCTATGACTCCACCCACCTCTATTCCTCCACCCATCACTTTGGCAGCTCCTCCTATGGCTTATAATGGTTATGACATCATCGAACAACTTAAAAATACGCCCGCTAAGATTTTTCTTTATGACTTATGCATAATGTACCGATTGTCGTCGAACACTAGAAGCATCCTTTCATGCCATTCATATCAAAAGTGATAACTCTGTAGTCACCTTTTCACATCTCATATAGTCTCTTCGGAATTTGCCACATGTTATATCCTTCATTGATGAGGATTTTTCACCTTTTACTAAAAACAATCCATGTGCACCCTTTCTCATTATCATGTCGTCATTAGCACTACTTGCATCAAATGAGTACTTATTGATAATGGATCAGCCATCAATCTATGTGATTATTCTCTTTTAAAACAACTAGGTATTAATGATAATATAATTTCTAAGAATTCTACTCTCATTTGAGGATACGATTCCACCACTCGCACATGTCTAGGGACTATCTCATTACACATTAAGGTTGGGCCTAAAACTGTTCTCACTGACCTCTATGTTATAGATACTTCATTCCAATTCAACTTGTTACTAGGTAGGCCTTAGATCCATGCAATGCAAGCAATCCCATCTATTGTTCACCAATGTGTCAAATTTTTACATGATGGATATGAACACACTATTTCAGCAAATCCTGAACCTTTCAAATTTTGTCACATAGACCCCATTACGGCTATGCCCATCCCTCCTACATAGCATATCCCATATAGTAGTATTGATACATATGACATTGGTCAAGATCGTACTTCCCGCTTGTCTGCTGCTCCAAATTCCCGTAAATTTATACTCATACTACTGCCATCATTTTGCCTACAACACCTATCTTTATCCCCACTACTACTCAACCTATTGAGGTGTCATCTCACATTCCTCCACCTAGCACAACTCCTAGAAATATACTTGACAAAGCTATACAACTTGATAACGCTACCATAGATGATTTTGAGAGCTCTAATGATGACATTGATGCTATAGAACTTACTAATAACGCATTGGGCTTGCTGAATTTTATCCCTCTAGGCATAGATGACTCTTACTTCGAAGAAACTTTTGTGGCTGGTGGATCAAGAGAATATAAATTCAATACCCCTCCTTCTACCAATGTTATGATACTTTATCAAGGATCTATTAACACTTTAGATGTTGTTCCGCCTTCCATGACATAGTTTGCATCTCCACCACCACCCTTCACATGTACCTTATTTATCAACAATTTCTTTTGGCATAACATCCCACTCAATCACGCTTGCTCAGATATTGTTTTTACACTTGAGGAATTAAAAACTTGGTTTAATGTTTAATGACATCTTACCATCGATTCACCCACCTCATCTATATCATGGGTATTATCATATTACAGAACCTATGGCTTGCTTGTGTTCCACTGGCAATCTTTCTTTCCGAGATCCTCACACTTCTTTATTGATACTCCGGAAATATTGGCTTGACCATATTAATAGTACCTTAGATTATGACCAAACTTATCTCATATTTCCTATGTCATTTGGCAACATCTCCATTGGTAACGAACCGTCTCCTATTTATTCTCATAATCTCTTTCATTGGTATGCACATAACTATCCACCCGTGCCTTTAACCGATGAAGAATATGAAATGAATTTTTACACACTATGTCATAATGGCTCTCTGTATGATCCACCTCATTCTATTTCATATCATGTCTTTAATGCAGCAATAATAGGCTTCGATACCGGAAATGATGATTTATTAGACAATGTCACATGATTACACTCACCAATGCATTTGGGGAGCATAAAATCCACACCCCCATCATAACATCAACACACATCTCATACTCACATTTACTTATATCCACATCCTCGCATTCACATAATCACCTACATTATGTACATCGTCATTACCCGATGACACACTCTTGTGCTTTGGTTCACACTTGATTGTCGAGGGCATCCTACACATGAACCCCACACACTGCACATTAGTCACTACACCTTAGGCACCACATATCATCACATCTTCCTACATCATCTACGCATTACACACTACATAATTAGATATAAGAATGATGTGTTTTCATACATTCTACACCTTTTCCCATAGCTATCGCGTATTGTGTACTTTTACACCTCATACATGTCATCTCACATAGTGTCTTACATATACTATACTTGTACACATCTTAGGGCATGGATGCATCATACATTACATTCTATTCTATCACGTACATTACACATTTTACATATTCACCTTTACGTGTTGCACTCACTACCTTTGACGCACTCTAGTTCCTTGGCCCATACTCGACTGCCGAGGGTTTACAAATCAAATGGACCTCATCACATTCGTGCACTTATCAATCAATATTCTATCATGCGACTTTCCTAGGCTAGTGGTATACGCTATAGGCTAAATGGTCTCCTATTCCATCATCTTGTATTGGTATACACTTTAGGCTACATCATCACTCCTTCTATTCATTTGGTAGGGATATACGCTTTAGGATAAACCACCACCACCCTTTCTGATCATCTTGTCGTGATATACACTTTGGCTATAGGGTCACACACACATCATTTCTAGGTCACATATCATCAACACACATACACACTCATCACAACATGCTAGACACAACACATGCTTCGACCATTTCCTATGACACACTCTCGTTTTTGGTTCATTTTTTACTACTGAGGGGGCATACTAAATAAACCTCACTGCATGCACTTCCATTCACTCAGGGGGGCATGTGGATTCTATCATCCATCTTACATTCCATTCCATCCATCCACAACATGTTACATATCTTGGTTGCTTTTATTCTTTCTTGCATTTTCTTGTAAATGGTTATTTTATTACACATGCTAGATCAATCTCTTATATGTCATTATCTTTACCATACACACATGCATGTTCATACCTTTCCCTAGTTATGATCATAGATACATGCCTTTTACATGCAACATAGATGTTTGGCTACTACTAGTCTCACAACAGGTTACTGGGAGCATCCACATTCATACACTACAAGTGTTATTGTTTCATTTTGTTTCATAACACACTCCTTTATTGGTTATTCATGCTCTTGACATATGGGTTATCTTTCTAACATGCTAATGAGTGCTTCATGTGCAACATTGGTTTTAGGGATTACTTACTTACATGGTTATTTGTTATCTTACTTGTTTAGGTTCTTTATTGCATGCGGGTCTTGCCCTTTTTGGTGTGCACCCTTGTTTATTTGTATATGACCATTATGACCTTGAGTGTCTTGCAACATCGTGAGTGATGTCCCATGTTTGTAACCTACTTTTCATAGTTTATGATTGCCTTCTTGCGTGATTACTTACTTTCTAGCTTATATATTGTCTATGTAGCTTACACTTGATTTCTACATGCATGCTTGTTTATACTAACACTTGTTTCTAGCCACTTGTTTACGTGCACCTTGGTTTCTACCAAGCGCATTCCCTTCCCCTTTAGGGAAAAGTTTACATGGTCGGTCCTCTTTTAGGGCCGCATCCTCCTATCCATGATGTCACATACCCCCAAAGAGGAGGGGCATCATTTGGGGTTTACAAATGGCTCTAGTATGGTTAAGTCTATAATATAATATACAATCATCGTCCATGGTATAATTCAGTCTACAATTTGCAAGTGGGTTCAGACTAATCTACGAACCCCATACACAATAGATTTTACAAGGAAAATTATCTTTAGCAATCTGGGGAGTAGTTATAGGTTGGAGGATACAACAAATTTTCCTCCCTACACTACTTGGGCCAGTGGCGTCGAATCACCCAAAAATCGGGTCAGATAGAGATCTCTTCGCCAATCTCGGGAAGTAGCTACAAAGTTAGAGAATAACATAACTTTCTCCCTACACTTCTTTAGCCACAGTGGCGTGATATCTCCCAATAAACTCCCACTTCATTGATAATTAAAAGATATCCTTTCTACACCCTTTTGTCTCATCACGGATCAAGTGCAGATGTTCCTTTTCATTGGCATTTTCCTACTATTTTTACATGTTTCTTTGCATTTTTACACATATACATACGTATTTGACTACTTGATCATCTTCTCTTTTACAGGTCCATCCATATGGGAAGCAAGCAATCAACAACACACACATGGTGAGTACATCACACACATGATACTAACCATACAGGTACACTACACACATTGGCATCTACACACGTGCTTTCGCCCTAGGTTCACTCTCATCACTTTTAAATTTTTTCATCTTTAGTCTCCACGCTCCATATTTTTATCACTCCATGCTTTGTCTAGTCCTTCAACACATTTTCTACATCACTCTACATGGATATCAGGTACGCATCTCTATCTACTTTATGTTACCGAGCATTCTTCTCACCAACATAAAGTGGGGGAAATGTAGTCACTAAATCACGTACTTTGAGTCAATATTTAGTCTTGGTCTCATACTACTATTCATATGGTTTTTGAGTGAAGAAATTACTAATTAACCCATGTCCTTTGGCATTTTTACTTTGCTTTTTATCGTCACTTTTGATCCTCTGACCATACTTGCCTAGTCTATTTTTTCATTCTGTATTATTCCTATTCCCTGATTGGGGCATCCAGCTTAGGAATGGGGTGCCCTGCACCCTAGTCCCCTCTAGGCACCCTAATCCTCTTTGTACTTTACTTCCATATTTTGGGAACTTTCTAGCTATTTGATCTTTCCATATTTTTAGTGGTCAAACTTTTCAGGGTTAATTATGAAATTAGAACAAGAGAACCATATAAATATAAAGTTATGAGACCATAATGAGGGACCAAGCACTAAGCATCTATTATCACAATCTAGAGTTACATCCATCTAGCTCCATCACAAGGCACACAAGGCTGTTTCATCTACATCACACTTTATAGAGAGGAGTATACACAAGAGCACCTAGGGCACAATTTGCACACACACATACAAACACACCCCTAAAACTACATTGGGTCTGAGATGTAGTGCAACACTCAGTGATAAGTCCATCAATTTGGAAGTTGAGAACATTCGACCCCTTCATATGCATCTTTCTTTTTTAGGGTTTTCATGCTTTGTCTGGGGTTTTGTAGGTGATTCCTTATTGTAGGTCTTATAGTGACATCTGATGTAGTTCACCAACTTTAGTGTGACAAGAAGAAAATAAAAGTGAACATCCAACGACACCTCATAAGAGGGGTTTAGATGTTTTCCATAGACCAAGGCACTTGGATCTCGGACTAGGTGCCCCTATCCCTTTCCAAGTGCCCTAGTCCAGTCAAAGAGCTTGGATTTGTACTTTCTCAAGCTTTTGTGTGGTCATTTCCTCCTCTTGTTCACCTAGTTCACACTTTGTGACACTATCTCGCACCATCATCGAATCAGCTAAGAAATCTTTAACCCTCTCTTACACATTAGGGTTTCACATTTCTATTTACTTAGTTGCTTGAGTCATTTCCTTTATTTATTTAGCTATTATTTACTACTTTGCATAACATTAGATTACACTAGGATATTACATTTTATGTTAATCAACAATAACATACAATATAAAGTAATGGAAAACAAGTAGTGACATATAGCCACGGTTGTATATATACCTACAAGGAAAATGCCACACATGAAGCACCTGTTAGAATGTTATAAAGATAAATAGTATGTAAAGGCATGCATGTATCAATGGAAAGTAATGTGTTAGAAAGAAGAAGTATTAAATGAAGAAATGATAACACATGTAATGTGTGAGAGTGGTAAAAGTAGATGCCCCTAGGAGCCTCGGTGGGACTGGTAAAAGGTAAAATACACATCATTGTAATAAGTAAGAATATGTAAGAGATATGCATTCACCGCAAAAGACCAAGTGAACATGCATGTGTATATATAAAAAGATGATGACATACTAAGAATCTGTCTAACATGGAAAACAAAGTGTAACATGTAAATATAATAATTTAGCAAGAGTAGATGCAACCAAGATATGTAAATGTAATGTATGAGTGTGATGGAATGGTATGCAAAGTGTGGAAATGATAAGAGCATTATGCCCCCAACAAATGTGTATGAGATGAGGTTCATTTATAGGAACCCTCAACAATCAAGAATGAACCATAGAACAAGAGTGTGTCATCGGGTAATGTGTGTGAATAGATGCTAGAAAGATGTATTATAAAGCACAGAGCATGAAGTGTGAATGATGTGAGGTTCATTTCAGAATTAGACCCTCAACAGTTGAGTATGAATCATGGAACTAGAGTGCGTCATAGGGTAATGACGATACAATTCATGTATCAAAGGGTATGAGACTATTTAGGAAGATTAGCTATGATGCATGGAGCACAAAATGTAGTAATAGACACTAGAGAGAAGTGAGAGTGATTGGAAGGGGGGAAGAAAGTGTGATTCCCCCAAGTGGGTGAGTGATGGAGATCTATGTGGTGATGTGAGAAGGACCATGCCATGGTGGCAAAGTTTGAAATGTGTCCCATCCATCAATGTAAGGATTAACTTGTCTGACAAAAATAATTGGACACTTAATTAGAGGAGGTTGGAGAGGGATCTTGAATGGTGGTGGATTATTTGGGATTGATAACGCTGTAGAAGACTTGAGAGGAGGAGGGGATGAACTGATTTTTAGAGGAGGTTGCTTAGTTGGAGTTGGTAACACTATAGAAGGCTTGAGAGGAGGAGGGGATGAACTGATTTTTAGAGGAGGTTACTTAGTTGGAATGGGTTGGATACAGGCAGACCTTGAATAACTAAATGAGGAACATTAGTAACTATGGAATGATGCTCATTAGACATGGAAAGACCAGATTTAGGAGCCCATTGGGATTTAGCAATTGAATATGTAGTAGGATGTTGTGAAGCGAATGAAATAAAACCTTGATGCTCAAGGTTCTTGATTCTTTATTTTAGAGCATAGCAATCATCATCATGATGTCCATTAATTCTATGATAATTACAAAATGGGAGACCGATGTATTTTGCAAGCCGATAAGGAGGATAACAATGAGTAGTTGGCAAGTTGATCAATTGGTGATTAAGGAGCTGGAAGAATATCATGTTGCTTAGCATTTGGATCAAACTTGAGAGGTGCGGGGAGTGGTAAGACTTGGGGTTCACTTATATGAGCACATGTAGTAGACATAGAAGTAGAATGAGATGTAGAAGGATAACTAACATGGGCTTGAGAAGCATCTTTGAGATGTTGGATTTCATCTTTAAGAGATGTAATCATTATTTCCATAGATTGAATTTTGTCTTGAAATAAACAATATAAAGCTTGAATTGAATCTAAGATGGGTTGATTGGATGGAGGATTATGACCGATAGAGTCATTAGATAGATGATCGAAAATGGCACTTACTTGAGTGGGTGGCGTACTACGAGGGAGATACATAGTGTCTAGGGATTTTGGAGAACATATTTGTAAGGTGGGTGCATTTGAAGTAAGTCATGCAAGGAGATTAGAGGATTTTTAGGAGCCATGATAGAACCAAGAAGGAAACCCTAGGAAGAATGATGCAAATCAGAATAAATGGAAATAGGAACCTTGATGCAACTAGGGTTTGGGACAAATTTGAGAGAATAGGTAAAAGAAATATCTAAGTGTGTAATCAAGAGTTGGGGTTTACCAAATGACTTAATTAATTCTAAATTAAATCTATATTGAAAAATAAATGTCTAAATGCTAAAATACAATATGAAACAAGAAAAATAGCATGAAAAGTATGAAACCCTAAGTAAGAAGGGAAGATAAGAAGACTTAGTTGGTTTCTGAGTGAAAATGAAGTGATATGGGAAGGGTATAATGCTAGACAAGATGCAAACAACATCGTAACTACTCCATGTGAATTCCAAAACCCGAGAATAATGCTTGATAGGGGAACCCGGTGTAGGACATGCACAGGCACTGGTGTTTGACTTTGGCCGTTGGTAACTAGCCAAGAGCTCAAGATTTGCTTTCTTCTATGTTGCAAGGTCTACGTTGTTGGTCCATGTTGATCACTTGATATTAGTTCCTTGATCACCGAAGGTACCTATAACCTACAAAAGAAAAGTTAACCTGCATAAGCCTACAAACCACATAAAACCTAAAAATAAAACATAGAATGGGGATTTAGACCGACCTTGACGATCACCTCGAGAGTGAACTTATGACCAAGTACTACACTACATCTCAGAATCCATGTAGTTCTTATGTGTGTGTGTAGAAATGATGCCCTAGGAATTAGGATGCCCTTGTGCAAGTTGCACTTGATAGTAGGTTACAGATAGAATGTAGCAATGTAGTAGTATGTGTGGATGGAATAGAATAGACTTCCCCTTCCTATGTTGTGTATGCAGAATTATGCAACCCTTGTCCCTTGAATGGATGTTAGATGGATTCCTTTTGAGTGCTTTAGTGCCTTTAGAATGCAAGCTTAGGTGATGATAGTAATGTTTAGTGTTTGGTCCTTTATTTTGAACACATAACTATGTATTTATATGATTCCTTTGTTTGAATTTTTTAATTAACAATTGGAAGGCTAACCCATAAGTGAAAAAGATGCCCAAAATATAAAAGAGACCCAAAAAGAGCAAGTGAGATAAGAAAGGGTCAGGGGCATCCATGAAGGACAGGAGCACTGGACATTGTTTTCCTGGAAGGGATTTGGTGTATGACACCATAAAAGATGAATCAATAAAGTTCGACGGGTTTGTAGGGTGTGTAAGACCAAATAGAAAAAAAGAGAAAGAAAAGAAGCAAAAATAGTTGTAAACCACTAGTTTTCTTGCTTAGGAATCATGTAAATGTTAGCATGCTTTTAGGACCTAAAAAATTTACCCAAGTGCATGATTTAGTGTCTATTACTATTGTGATAGGATTTAGTGTTCAATTCAAACTAGGTCGATTAAGGTAGCTTGTGATTTTGAAAATGTGAACATTTGAGCTTTGGAGGATGAAGTCACTAGTTTAGGAAAAAATTTCTCAAACAAATTTTTGGTCATAACTAATTTTTTCCTGTTGAAATATAAAATTATATGTAAATTAGAGATGGTGGCTAGATATTCAAAGAATTCTATATTCTAAAATTAGGTTTTTAATTGGTAAATGAGGGATAACAAGTGTGAACTACTAGCTAGTAGTATTAATCAAGTTATGTGTGTTTAAGAATTAATCATTTATATACACAATGACTATTGGGATGAGATAAAGTCCAAGGATTATTTTCCAAATTCCATAGGTCTATATTCAGGCATCTACAATTGTGCCTATTTTAATTTGATAATTTTAAAATCTCTTTATTAAAATAAAATGATGTGAAATGTAGACCTCCCATAAGGACAAGGCATGCGTGATACTGTAATTTTATGTGTTCCTTCTCCTTTGCATGATTGGCCATACATGTGAACATGTTTTCCACATGCAAAAATATGTACATTAAAGTCCAATCAATATGCTTATATAAAATTAGTAAATAACATAAAGTTAAAAGTTAAAATCATGAAATGTGTACATTGTGAGGGAAGATTAATTCAAACATAAATACAACAATAACAATCAAGATTTCTATATGAATCCATCCATGGTCATTTTTCCGGTTAAGTGAATCCTTTCTCTAACAAGTGAACCTTCTAAGTGTAGCTCTCTCTAGCAATTATTCCTACTAAGTGAATTCTTTTAGTAGTAATTGAGTTGTTAAGTGAATCCATGTATATTCGTGATGTAACATTTGTGTAGATGTCACGATGTAAAATTTGTGTAAATGACATGATGTAATAGTCGTGTTCATATCATCATACAATGTCATTTGAAGTAGTGTATCCTAAATTGGCATGAATGTGTTAGAAAAACTCCATAATATGCCCCTATTTAAATAAGGGATGTTGCTTAGGATAATTCAGATCAAAATATTAAGTGTTACTCATGTAAAAATAGAGAAACAACATCATCAATGATATGAACCATAATTAGTGTATCAACTAACATGTACACTATATACAAGTCAGTAAGATAGAAGTAGTTGTTGACACAAATATGTTGTAGCATTAGTAATATTAAAGCAAGTGTAATATCCATAAATGTGTATGATCATAGGAGTAAACATGTTAAGTGTTTGTGATATATTTATCATTTAATCACAAAAACATGTAGAAGTCATAAGATAACAACAATGTAAGGTCACTAATGTGTATGTATCATCAAAAGAGTGAAATATTTCATGAAAGTGTTTTTCAGATATTCAACAAGATAGAACATGAGTGATAGGATAAGTAATATCATTACAACACATGACCCAACACCCAATGGATCCATAGTAACCTAATACACAACATGATGCAACATGACATTACAAACCCATCATAAAGAGGTATGACTAATAAGACATGAATGACTTGATTAGCATTAGTCGCTAGTTTGCATGTGCAATAAAAAAATATGCAACAAGAAGTGATATAAATCCAATTTTTGTAATAAGTAATGATAATAATATTGTAGTAAGTATTGAAAGAAGAAATCAATGTCATAGTTGTGAAATATAACAATCAAGGTGAACATAACAATGTATAACAAGTAATGTCATAATTGTGAATATAACAATCAATGTGAATGGCGAAATGTGTAATAATCAATTATCTAAATCATAATGTGTAACCATCCAAAGTGTCATGATAAATGTGTAGTAACCAATTATCTATATGTCGAGATGTTAAAAATCCAATGTGTAAGAATAAATCTCAATAACCATTTATCAGAAGCACAAATCAACTGCAGGCTCGTCAGAGCTAGAAATGTAATCAAATAATTTATGGCAAACAAGTGTGTCCATAATCCATGTGTGTCAATAAATGTGTATGATGTGTAGTACATAAAATCAATATATGTCATAGAAATATGTATCTTTCAATGGTAACTCAAGCAAGTGAGCAATATGTCACATGATGTTCATTCCTTTCAAGATATAGGAAGTACCGTGTCATAGGATATTTGTTCTGTTGTGATATAATATGTGATGTATCATATGAAGTAGGAGGGGTAATACTCCCCAAATTTGAATGATCATAAAGATAATAGGTGATGGAAATCATGCATAAACATCCATAGTATATGAGAAAATAAAGCATAGAACATACATGTGTACCAAACAAACAAATAATATAACATACAAGTGTACACAACAAACACAATATACAACATACAAGTATAGAGAAAACACACTAGAAAGAAAATTAACATATAGTTTCATGAAAATCAAACAAATAAAATATTATCGTAACTCAAATAAGTGTCTAAAGTAGGAAAGGTAAACACTAACAATATCATCTAATACTCACACAAGTGCATAGAGTAATCAATGTCATACAATAATCAATGAACACAAAACAAAGCAAAGACAAAGTAATCAAGTCAATCAATATCATATAATAGTTAAGGAACACAACATGAAGAAACACATAATAGACAAGTCAATAAATGTCACATAGTAATGAAGGACTACAACACAAACACATGAAACTTATTCAAGTCAAGAAATGTCAACAAGCTATCAATGGTGAAAGCAAGTAATGTAATGTGAGAAATTAGCGGTGTAAACAAGCAATGTAGTGTGATCAATCAATGGTGCATGCAAGTAATGTAGTTTGTGAATAATAAATGATAACCAAAACATGAGCCTAGGGTCAATATTATTAAAATAAAAATAATAGAGTAAGCATAGATCATAATAGATCAAGTGTCAAGAAGTAAACAACGTGATCATCGAAATAACATGGTGTAATACATGTCATAATTATTAATGTAGTATGGTGTGCATGTTATACTAGTGGAGAGGAATATGATAATGATAAAATTGACTAAATAGATGCCCCAATGTAGGTATTTCCCGTATGTGGTAGTCATCCTCGAGGATAGAAAGGTTCTAATAACTCGTAAAGTGCTAAATATATGATCAAAGTAAGCTTAGTAGGGGGTATGTATATGGTTTTGAGTAGTAATGTGTGCAATATTCATGGGTTGTAAGTGTGTAATTTATTTGATAACAATTGAGTGCTAAGTTAGTGTATGGTGGTAAATCTAAATGATCAAAAGGCTCAAAGCTAGGAAAGGATGGAGCATGCCTCATGTAGGTCCTCATTTTATATTTTTTTGATGTTATATTTGTTGAAGTTTGAAAGTGTTCATGCATCCAAGAGTTATAAATGAGGATTTTATGTCTCAAGAACAACAATAGGAATGTCCCTAAGGTAAGGGACCTTGGCTCCTTAGGACATACCTCCGAAAGGCCTACTTCTTATCCTAACTACTTTATTGACTATCAATACTCATAAGCTATTAATAAGATAACAATTACATGGGGAAAAGGGAGAGAGAAATAACAAAAAAACAAAAACAAAAGCAATGATTACACCAAATTAGAAGGGGTAACTATCTCCGTATCATGAGAGACACAATAATTTAGAGCCTCGCAACTACAATCCACACACAATATAACTCTAAATTAATATAAGGAAAGGAGGAAATAACACAATGAAGGAGTGAATATATAATCCATAATCAAGATTATATTAATGTTAAGGTATGCACAATTTGTTACAAAATAAGGGGAGAGGCAATAAATGCATTGTAGAAACTCAACATAGAGGAAAGAGACATTTGGGAATGTTGGGAACTAAAAGGGTAAAGTCTCTCCACATCTAGAAGAGAGGACCTGTTTTACAATGATTGTCATTATATTTATAGCACTAGAGAAGAAAGAAGGAGAGGAAAGGGAAAATTAAATTGTTGGAACCCAAAATCCCGCTCAAATGTGGTTGTAAAGATTGAATGACTAGATGTGATGTTTACTAGCCCAAATCTCCATGGAACAATGAATTTATCTCTTGAATTTAAAAATGGGTGGTGCATTGATGGGAAACATGTCTTCAATTAACTCCGAAATCTCACATTCCCGATCCAAATCTATCTTTGACTTGAATTTATGTAAAAATGACCTATAGGATTTTTGAAAGGAAAATTCTCCAAAAATACCAAGGTTTAGGGCCTAAGATGTGTCCCATCTAATATCATTTCTCAAAAGATTTCCAACAGATTAATTTTGTCTAATTTGGTTTCGTGGAGAAAAATCCATGGTTTTTATGTCCATGTCATTTTACATAGTTAAAAACCATGTGACCATCAATTTTAACCTCAAATATTTACCCTACCACATGTCTTTTTATCATTGGTCATTTCTTAAGTGTGCACCCGTTTGAAGTATGTCATCTCAATAGGTTTGAGGGACAAGCTTTGGTCCACGTGGTAACTCATGATTGGCTATGGGATCTTACATGTTCAGACACTTTTCCACTCAATTTTTCCTTCCCAAAACTGGTAATTGATGATTGGTGACATGTTTCAATTTGTGATTGGCGTCGCGCAACCTCTCTCCATTGGCTATGAGCTCTAAGGCTGTGCTTATCACTATGTTATCTCCCTAACCTTTCGAATCTTGAATACATGTGATTGGTCCAAGTGACAACCTATGATTGGTGCCACATGGCCCATTCACAATTTTTAGTCTTGGACCCTTTTTATGCCTTAGCTAGTTTTTCACCTTTATTATGTCAAATACCCAATATATTCCTCTTTGTTATTGTTCCACGTGTCAAGGTTTGGTTGGCCATGGGATCCAAGATTTTCTCCATGCCTTATCCAAATTTCACTCTTGTTTGGATCAACCTTCTAGGGAGACAACCTTCCAAGATTACATTATGTGGTACAATCCTTGGTTTCCCTGGTTTTGGGATCTCTCAATGCCTTAGTCATTTTGAGCTTAGGAAAAAGATAATTATGTGTTTCCTTTGCTCCAATTATTCATATAAGTGTTTTTGTATAAAAATACCACATGCAGATCATTACTTGGTACATGTGGGATTAATCCCCAATGTCAAAATAGAGGAAACCGATAAATTTAGAGCTTTGAACACACAATAGAAAACTCAAACAAAACATAGTTCTCCCAAAGGCTCCCTCATGAATGCAATGGAAATTAAATCACTTAAACACATTTAAGACCCAGAACATAATGCAAAGTTGAATCAACTCCAAAACCAATTGTGAAAATGGATAAAATCTCCTACATATCACAAAACATTTAACAAGAGATTGTGAAATCTTTAAATGCGTGAGAAAATAGGGAAATCATAGATCAATTGCTCAAAATCAGGTTGTGATATTATGTTGGAAATATTTTTGGTCACTCATAAGGGTCATGTATCTACTAGATGAAAATAATGGTAGCCTTTGCATGCATTTGAGCATGGAGTCTACCTAAACTCCTAAACTATCTTGGAAAGGAAGTCTAGAAACCCCTTAAACCTTCCACTTTAAAATTTTCACTTTGAAACACTACTAGCATAACCTCCAAACACAACATCAAAGAGAGACAAACACTTATTTACAAAAGGACAAATATACATATTTCCAATTAAATATGTAGTGTGTAAAGCACTTATTATGCATGAAACACAACTAAGATAATCCTATTGTAACAATATACAAAGCCACAAATAGGATGGGAGAAGTAGCTTCCTTTTGATAAAATGTGGCCATGATATAAGCTTTGAAGTACCCATGACAAGTGATAAAATTGAAAATAGGGTCTATGTCTCATATTTCTCCAAACTACCAGCTCCATTGAAAGAATGCACCACCTCTAGCTCTATGCTTTACTTTTGAAGGTGTGTGGGCTGACTTTTGGTACCTTTAAACTCTTCTTTGTGCTCTAAAATAAGCATGATTGATGGAAACTTTATATTAAACTATAAAACGGATGGGTTTTTAATAGGACACCCAATTTTCAAATCTAATAATGCCTTCTCCGAGAAACTCATTCTCCACATGTTCAACTCCATAAATAGAGCTTTTAGACATATATTCCTTGAGTTTGGACTTCTTCAAGCCTATTATCTCCTCCCATGCAAGTTCTAAAAGTGAAAATTGAATGTGATCATCATATTAATCCCTAATGGAAAGCATGGAGGTATAAAAGTCTTCAATTATGGTGGCAATCTCATCTTTCTTGATTTTTTCACATGCAAAATTTGTAAGCTTAATTCCTCAACATCCACTTGTGGCTTCATATGAATGTCATTGGCATCCAAAGACACCTCTTCCTCTACATTGGGCTTAGGTGAAGCATTGTTGGAAAAAATAATCCTTTGGTTAGGAAAGAATACATGTTCAAATAGAGGACTTATGAGATCAATTGATTCATCCTCCTCCTCCAAGGATTTAAGCTTTAAAAACAGCTCTTCTCTCTTACCTTTCATCTTTGACTAATTATTCTTGGTGTCAAAGAATTCCTTCCCTTCATCCATAGGCTCATTCTTCTTTCCTCAACCTTTGTTTGATCAATTTTTACAAAATGATCCCATTGATTGAGCTAAGTTATAACTTCATCATAATCTTTAAATTCATTCCAATATGAAATAACTATTTTTCTATTTTTGTTGACGAGGTTTATCTTATTAGACCATGGTGCACTTATAAGAGGTTGGCTATCACTTAGCTCTTGAGGAAGAGCTTATTTGATCTCAAACTATTTAGCTTGCTCCTTCTAACCTTACTGATGTTCTTGTTTGATCCCCAACTCCTCATGATGCCTCCCTAAATTTATTCACCCCGCTTCATTAAGAGGATGAGGAATATATTTATCTATCATCACAGTTCAAATCTAGGCTTGAATACGATCGATTGTTGATGATAACAAGCCTATAAATCACCATGATATCCCAATGATTCCTCAAGAAACCCTTGGGGATTAGTTAATACTTTAGGTGATGGTGGGAGAGGGGTAGAATATTTTTACAAATGGAGAGGAATAATGGATTATATAGGATGGGATTTATGTTGCAAGGGTTGAGGGTTGTATGGATTTATAAAATGAGAGAACAATTAAGCTCTAGGATAATATTGTAGGGTTTTAATGATTCAATGGGTACATTATACCACTTGGGAGGAAGGTAAACCTCGAGGAGTCCAAAAATGAGGAAAATAATGTATTTTGGGCTAAGATGGTTATATGGGTTTGAATGCTTCAAAGTGGGAGGACTGCATGAGTGTGGTAAGGGATCAACCCATGGATAGGATCCTTAGAACAAGGTTATTTGGCCTCCAATCTTGTAATTAGATATTGCACCCTCCTTAGGGGTTTCTCCATGATGTGAATCTTGTGTTGCATCTCGGGATCATGGATAAATCCACCTTCGTCATATGCATACTCCTAATCTTAACAACTACCATAGTTATAAGATGTCCATGCACATCATTTTGTCTCGTGCATATGTAGATCGATCATAGTTATTCTTATATCCAATATATATAGGGAAACTTTGGGTGAATGTAGGGGATGGAGATAATATTGTTGCAAGTACATGAAAATGGGAAGAAGGATTATAATGGGTGAATGGATAATCCATGAAAATAAAGCCATATTAGATCAAGCAAGAGGATGGGATTGAAATGGTATGCAAATGAGAGAAATGGACCCTTAAATCAATGGAGTTGTTAGGTGCTTGAAAACATAATTCAAGCAATAAATGAGATAAGAACACACCAAAAATTAGTTGCAAATTAGTAAATATGCATCTTTGTATCTATAAATATTCAACAATAAAATACATTGTCTTGCCAAACATGCCAAAAAAATCTAGTTGTTAAAAGTGTTTATGCACACAAGAACATCAAATGGAGATTTGGTGTCTCAAAAACAAGAATGTGAATGCCCCTAAGGTGAGAAACCTTGGCTCCATAGGAAAGACCTCAAGAGAAATATGACTTCTTATCCTAACTACTATAATGCCTACCACTACTCCTAAAATTAATCATAAGATAACACTTGCACGAGGGAAAAGAGAGAGGAATTATTAGTGTAGGATATTATTTTACTCTTATTTATTTATTGTAGATTATTCCTACACATGTGGAGTTAGATTTCTTAGGTGTATTTTATTATAGGGAATTGCATTTGAACACCATTATTAGTGGGAGTTACTCTTGATCAATATTCTACGCAGTAGATCTTTGACCATTATTATAGGTGGTTGTTACACTTTAGTTGGAGTTACTCCTTGACTATTCTAGGTGGTGGATCTTTGACCACTATTCTAGGTGGTTATTACATACTATAGTGGGAGTGAATTTTCGATGAATATTCTAGGTGGATGTTACACTTTAGTGGGAGTTACTATTTGATCACTATTTTAGGTGGCGAGATCTTTAACCACTATCAGAGGTGGTGGTTATACTTTATTCCTCCTATTTTAACACCTATTGTAAAGATATTCCAAGTTGATTCATAACACAAGCCAGCTTTTCCATATTTCTCTCATTTGATTTCTATTTCTCTCAATTGCTTATTTATTTTTACTTTTCTTTGTTGAAGCTTCTATACATTCTAATTTTTCTATTTGCTCGATATTAGCATAATATCCGATATAATATCATAACAATGGTTTGGCTTGTCGTGTGGGTTCTAGTTTACTTGTGTCAATCTTTTCTTGTCTATCATGGAGTCAGCAAATATGTCTTGCTCCTCTATTGTTATCAACAAGTTCTTTAGTGCTTGCGCAACTCAATGTCATGACCTCTCCCTAGTAGCTCCTCGGCCTTACATTGTTGATCTTCAAATTCCCTCGATTAGTGTACAAACAAAAAAATAAACTATTTCGAGGGAATACATGCAATAGCATAGATAATATTGTCACTTCAATAGAATCTCCAAAAAAAAATCAAATGTTATTTTTGGCTTATACGATTTAAAAATCATGTATGTTTAAATTATTTTTAAATAACTGGTTTATTAATGTCAAATAGATTTTCCCTTATTTGAATGCACATGTGAGTGCATAGGGTGATTGTTGTAGGCTTAGTAACATTGTTGGAGAGGGCTCTGGTTCAAATACCACCTCTATAGTTGGCTGAAAATTACTTTTTTGGTCAACAATACATTTAAATTTAGCACATATTTAATTTAATGAGTCATTAATGATGGAAAATGGAATATGTAGTAACTTTTGATTAGCAACTCGGATTTGAGTGCCATTTTTTCAAAAATGATTATTTTTTCGTGCTTGTTCCATTAGAACTATCCATTCTGTAACCACACTAAAAGTATAAAGTTCCAAAACTCGAGGGTTCACTTGAAAATAATTTTAGAGGGTGTTGTGTGTCATATATTTCTCTCCGCACTCTCTTTTTATTTCTACAACAATATTTTTTCTACATTAAAATAGATGTGAATAAAATCTCACCAGTCACACCCTTTAAATATCATGAATGAAAGTCTAAAATATAACTTGTTTTGAGAAGTAAATGACTACATTGGATAACTATGGGTATTGAAATTGAGCCAACAAATGATGCAGAAAAAGTAAAGTGGTACAAATGTTTTGATGAAGCATTTGGGTTGTTATGTATGCCTATTTGTTCTGATCTTCTCTTTCATTTTGAGTCTTCCAATTCACTTAATGAAGTCTAAACCTCTTTGGAAAATTTCTCTAGGAAGCAAGATGTAATGAGAGGTCATGAACTAGAGAATGAGCTCATTAGTTTGAGTCCTAGAAATTTTGACACCCTACATGATTTCTTCACTAAGTTCAAATCTTTAAGATTGAAGTTAAAAATGTGGAATAGAGAAGAAGGTTGATTAATAGGTTCTTTCTATACTATCTAAACTAGTTCAATATTATTTTGTGTTTGTATTTACTTTCCATGCTACCAAGCCTACTCTTGGAGCCACATGAAAAATTCCATCTTTAGATGATTTTGTTTCGAGTTGACTCAAGAACAACACGTTAGAATAGATGGGTACATTGAAGTCATCAAAATCACATGCTCTAACTACTAGAAATGGGAAACAACATCCTTCAAATAACAAGGAGAAGAAACAATATAAAAAATATGAAGAGAAGAAGAAGGATAAAAAAATTACCCCATATAAAATAACCACTAAAAATCCTTTGTCAATGTTAAAACTAAAAAAGAGAAGGTTAAGTGTTCCTATTACAAGAAAAATGGACATGATGAACACAAGTGTATGAACAAACAAATTGACCACCTAACTCATATTCTATAAAAAAATAACTCTATCAAGTAGAATCCATCAACTCCAAAATCTTATAAGGAAAAATGAAAGTGATAAAGGGAAAAGAAAGGGCGAGGATCTTGTAGCACTTACAACTCCAACTTCATCATGGGTTATTAAAATGTTGATTTCACTTCCTTAGAACCATGTAACATGTCTTCTATCACATTGGGTGATGACACTCCAATAGTAGTTGTTGGGAGAGGGTTTGTTAAAGTGAATGAAGAACATTAAAAAATATTCTAAGTGCTCCCTCACTTTCAACCAATCTTTTATTAGTGTACCAAATCACTCACATCGATAAGGACATGAGAGTTGAATTCTCTCTAGATTTTGTAGTCATCAAAGAGTTACAAAATGAATATACAATAGCAATGGGAAGGGAAGATCAACAAGCTTGATTATACACCTTCTCACACTTTTCACCTGATATTTCTCCTACTGCATTGCTTATTCACACAAATGGGGTAATAAAACTATGGCATGAGTGATTTGGCCACCTTAATTATCACTATTTTGAATAAATTAGTAAATATGGCATGGTCACATATTTGTTTCATGTTCAATTCTCTAAGGGTCTCTGTGAGGGTTGCACCCTTAGAAAACATTTGGAAGAAAAATATGAGAAGGGAAAAGCATGGAAGGCTACACATAAATTGGATTTAATACACAGTTGATGTATCTTAGGCATTCTCCAAATCATATTTCACTCACGCTAAGTATGTTCTCAGTTTCATTGATGATTTCTTGAGGTATAAAAGGGTCTACTTCCTTCAATAAAAGTATGAAGTTTTTGATAATTTTTGATATTTCAAGGCTCTTGTGGAAAAACAATTTGGGAAATTCATCAAGGTTCTCGCAAACAAATAATGGTGATGAGTATGTCAAAAATAGTTTTGAGTAGTTTTGCACATCACAAAGTGGATTGATTTATAAAGTACAATTTTGTACAATCCCAACAAAATGTTGTTACAAAAGATAAGAGTAGGTCTTTTAATGAGATGGATAACTACATAATATACTGCAAATCATTGATACCTCAGTTATGGGTAGAGGAAATAAACTATTCTTGATACATTTAGAACTAGGTTCCTCATAAAGCCTTTAAAGGAATAATTGCTTTTGAATCTTGAAACAATTGAAACCTACGGTTGAGCATTCCAAGGTCTTTGGATCTCTAGCTATAAAACCTCAAATTAATCCTTACATATTTGTAGGATAACCACATGTTGTTAAGGTATATCAGCTTCTGACCACACATGAGATATTCATTGAGAGAATTGTTCACTTTCACGAGATTCCTTTAAAATTAGCACTCAAGATTTCTCCCACTGCATTGGAATTGCTTGGATTTAATGATGATTCAGATAATTTAGATCATCCTGAGCATATTCCTAAGGTTAAGGACTCTTCTTTCAATTCAAATAGTGAGAGTAGTGATGGAGATCCACCTCCATCCACATCTATCCATTCTTTGGAGGATGAGGATTCACTACCCGACTCGCCTACTTTCAGTCCTCTTTGGGCTAGGAAAACACTACAAAGTGTAGGTACATGGGTTAGGGATCCTTTATATGTTAGAAAAACACATTCAAAGTTTAGAGTGGACCACATGTTTTATATGTTTGTTCCTCCGATCCATAGTCTTTTAGGGAGGCATTTGACATTCCTAAGTGGTACACTCGCTATACATGAGGAATGTAGTTCCTTGATTAGGACCAATTCTATGGATTTGAAATAACTTCCTAAGGGAAGGAATATAGTTTGATGCAAATGGATATATCAAACTAAGTATGCAATAGATGGATTCATTGATAAGTTTAAAGCACAATTAGGCACAAAACATTTTTCGCAAGTGTTTGGTATTGACTACATTGAGACCTTTGCACCAGTTGCCAAGATGAATTATATCATACTCATTCTTTCCATTTCCATGACTCATTGTTGGGATGTTCATCAGATGGATGTGAAGAGTGCATTTCTTCATGGTGACCTTGAGGAGGAGATTTACATGGAGCAGCCACATAGTTTTGTCAAAGACTCCTTAGTATGTAGACTTAAGAAACACACAAACACAAAACACACACACACACACACACATGGACTCCTATAGACCCCTCATGCTTGATATTCCAATATATATTCTTTCCTTCTCTCATGAGAATTTAATAGATGTAATTTTGATCCAAATGTCTACATCTTACAACAAGATGATTCACTTTTGATTTTGGTCTTATATGTTGATGATAATTTGATCATAAGGACCTCTTCATCATCCATTGCATTGGTGAAAGAAGCTCCACATGATAAATTTCCATGATTGATTTGGGTGTGTTGCACTATTTCCTTGGGATCTATATTTCATAGTTTGACTCATGAATCACTATTGTAAAACCTAACTATTATCTTGATTTATGTGTTTAGCTTCACATGGTTGATTGTAAGCCAAATTTGACTCTATTTCTATCTAGAGTCAAGATTGAGGTTGATTTTTTGCATAATTGGTTGATGATACCTTATATCAACAAATTATTGTCAATCTCATCTACTTGACACATACAAGACCCAAAATTTCATATTTTGTAGGCACAAGCTTTAGATTCATGTAGGAACCCTATGAGTTGCATTGGAAAGTATCTAAGAGGATTCTCCACTACGTTTAAGGTATACATACATTTGGGATTCATTATAGAGCTTGCATTGATGTTGACTTAGTTGGGTACACAAATTCATATTAGGCTGGTGATTTTGAGCATTGTAAGTCCACTTCATGATACAATTTCTCCCTTAGTTTAGGTTCAATCAGTTGTTCAAACAAGAAGAAAAATATTTTTTTCTTTGTCATCTATCGAGGAAAATAACAAAGGATTTGTTAATGTTTCTATTGAGATTATTTGTCTTTAGGGTAATCTCATAGAGTTTGGTATCTAGTTTAAATGACTCACAATCATCTATCGTGATAACTAGAGTACCATTCAAATTTCTATGAATCCATTTTAAAATCAGTTAACCAAGCACATAGAGATTCACATGTGTTTCATTAGAGAGTTCGTTCGTGAATAGGTCATCGATCTCATATATTGTCAAGCCATAGAGTAGATTGTTAACACTTTCACCACACCCTTCAATGAGAGAAAGTATCTTCACTTGAGGGATATTTTTGGGGTGTGGGTGGGTTCAACATCATCTTCTAAGGGGCCATCTAGTATTCTTATTTTTCTCTATTTTGGGGTGGCATTTTTCCTATGGGTTTTCTTCCTTTCTCCAGTTTGTGAAAGTTGCATTGTACTTGGGTACCTTATTGGGCCTTGTTGTTGAGACCCATTTCTTCAACCTACCTAAGCTATGCTTAAGGGGGTGTTAGTGTAGGATACCTTTTTCCTTATATTTATTTATTGTGGATTATTCCTACACATGAGGAGTTATATTGCTTATGTGTCTTTTATTATAGGAAGTTATATTCAGCCACCATTATTTGTGTCATTTACTCTTGATCACTATTTTAGGTGGTGGATCTTTGACCACTATTCTCAGTGGTTGTTACACTTTAGTGAGAGTTACTCTTTGATCACTATTTTAGGTGTAAGATCTTGACTACTATTCTCGGTGGTTAATACGCTTTAGTGGAGTTACTCTTTGATCATTATTAAGGTGGCATATCTTTTACCACTACTCTAGGTGGTTGTTACACTTTAGTGGGAGTTATTATTTGATCGCTATTCTAGGTGGTGGTTACACTTTCTTCTTCCTACTTGCAACTCCTATTATAAATCTATTCCAAGTTGATTTGGAATACAAGCCAATTTTTCATATTTCTCTCATTTGATTTTTCTATCTCATAACTTCTTATTCATTTGGTTCTTTTATTTGTTCAAGCTTCGTATGCGTTCCATTTTTTCTATTTGATCGGTATTGGCGTAATATCTTATAGGAATAACAAAAAGTAGCTATTGCATCAAGATAGAAGGGGTAACTCTCTCCCTACCATGAAAGACATCATGCATTAGAGCCCTACAACTAAAATCCACACACAATATAAATCATATTGAATAGAAGGAAAAGAGGCAATAACATAACAATAGAGACACATATAAGCTATAATCAAGATTATATTAATGCTAAGGTATGCACAATGTGTTAAAAATAAGGATCGATGCATTAAATGCATTATATAATCTAAACATAAAGGATAGGGACACTTAGGAATGATGAGAAATCAAAATAGTAAAGTATCCCTACATTGAAAAAGAGAGGGCCCATTTTACAATTAATATCATTATATTTATGGTAGTAGAGAAGAATAAAAGAGATAAGAGGGTGAAAATTAAATTGTTGGAACCCAACATCCCACTCAAATGCAGTTGCTGAGACATTGAATGACCATATGTGCCTAAATATCCATCAAATAATGAAGGTATCTCTTGAATTTGAAAATGGGTGGTGTATTGATGGGAAACAAGGCTTCGATTAACTCTAAAATATCAAATTCTCACTCCAAATATATCTTTAGCTTATAATTATGTAAAAATCTTACATGAGATTTGAATGCAAACTACTAAAAACTAAGGTTCGAGACCAAGTTTCTCAAAAGGAGGTTGTGAGCTTATTTGAATAATATTGTTTTTACATTTTTGGAGGAGCATATGTGAAATGTAAATTCAAGACTAATGGCTCTAGGGTAGTGAAAAGAGAAAGTGAAAATGGCAAGTGGGTCCTAGGTAAGTATTGTTCCCTCAAAAATCACATTATATTAGTGAGAATGTGCTTCATTGTTGTGTAAAAACCTAGTTAACAACTTCAGGATGTGAAATAACGGAAAAAAGTGCCACAATGTGCACACACACATAAAGTACCATGTATAAGTTAGTGTCTATGATAAAAGAATATATTGGCTATTTTATGGCCATATAGAGGTCCTATATTAGGTTTAGGTGGCTAGTAGTCCATTATCATCAAGTTTTATATCAATGTTGAGTTCATGGAGTGTAAAATGGCCATGGATCGTAATTTTATTTACATGTACACTAGTAGTATATATAATGTGTTGTGCGGTATAATCAATTCTACATGCTAATATTACTAGCCATTTGTTGTGCTAGATCAAGTGGCTACTCTAAAGGAGTGGACATTCTTTCTATGAGTATTAAAGGGGATCAATTACTGAAGTGGATTTTTACCATAATGTATCCTTTTGAACCATCATACCGTAGTGATGTAGACCATAAGAGTATGGATATTTAAGTTGGTTTTATTTATCAAAAGTGATTTTTATCATCGGTTTCAGTGTGTATCAAGAAATTATCTTATTTTTCAATTGAGGTAGTGAGGAACATGTGGTACTTAGGTATCCCTTGTTTTTATGATGTGTTAGGTGTTGTTTCAATATTGGCTAGAATTCCTTCTTTTCAAATCCATATAATCTCTTCATGTAACATAGGTACATACACCGGTGTCACGACCTATAATACAATGGAAATCACATAATGGTTGGCCCTCAACCTTTATTAGTTGGTCTCTAGGGTGATTTGGTATAGATAGATACGAGAAGATATTCTTATAGAGTAGAATTCATGATAGTCCTCATGATTGTGGGTGAATATTTATGTGTTTTAGTAATTTCTTTGGGTTAGAAACATTGGTCTAAAGTATGGTTCTATGAAATGCAACCAACTCTTTAATATGATTGGAAATATCTAAGGGTTTAGGAATAATAGGAGGGTGACTATGTATGAATGTGATATCTTGGGGGTCCAAGTGTATCATAAGTAATTATATGAATCATGATATGGCACTCTCATCATTCAGGTATATGTGTTTATGTGTCATAAATAGGAGGAACATCTTGTATCTCAAATGTATTAAGAAGGGAACAAGATAGAATCATTTCCTTTTGTGTTATATATCTTCAACACATTGTAACTTTAAGGATTGGAAACTAAGAGCATGAATACAATGCATACGATGTAAGATTAGGCCATGGTTGAAATAATATTACTTCTCTTGATTTGGTGGGTGAAATGGGAGAGTAGTTGTAGTTGCATTGAATCAATCATTGTGATAAAAAACACATTATGTTAGCTCTGGGAGTATGTCAAATAGTGATTCATCTATGTATTATATTTATCTAGTTGGCATAAATGTGTGAAGTATATTTCTTTAATTACTTGTATGAGTTGATGGATGAATAATGAAAAGAACCATCCACGAGATGGTAACATTAAGGATCTTGAAATTTTTAACAAGATTTCCTTGGTGTTAAGATATGGTTTTAAATCTTCTTCAAATATTTGAAATTGATGAACGGGTTAGTATTTGGTGCAAATAAAAGTAATGTAAGTTGCCAATAACTAGGGTAAAGGGGTGAGTGATGAATCTATTATTCCATTGATTTATGCTTGGTGCCATGTGGTGATTAGGGAGGTCTAGGTAAGCATCTCCTAACTTAAAGATGTGATTTTAGGGATTTATATCTTGTCCTAAAAAATTATCCATGATTCCCACCATGTAATATGTATTGAAATTTGAAGGAAAATGTTCATTTTATCAAAAAGTTTGATGGAATTGATTGGTAAACTCAATAATGAGAGGATGTGAGTAACAATCATAATTACTATTAATGTCAAGTTCCATGTAAAGATTGGCCATTTTGATAGTTTCTAATATCCAAAAGTCAATTAGGTTTTAAATAAACACAAGAAGAAATAAGAAACCAATCAAGTTTGGAAAAATTAAAAACCCCATGGGTGAGGCACGAGCCCTATTACACAATTTTTTTATAAATAGAATCTTATATTATATTAACAAATTAAAAATGATACAAGATAATTCCCAAAAAATTTAAATATGTGGGTTCACCAAAATATAATGCAAAAATTAAGGTTTACTATAATAATGATTGAATAAATCCGTAAAGATAAAATACGATCAAAATATAGTAAATTACAAAGTGCACATGTAAATCCTAAATAATGTCTATATAATCATAACAATTGTAATAACATATGTTAGTTAATTAAGGAAATTACAAGTTAGGTTAGATAGGATTGCATAATTTTTGAAATGAGACGGAGTAATACCGATATGAGAGTGTGCAAGAAGGATGTGAAAAGTGTTGTCTAGTTATCATAAAGATCCATAAGTTTGAATCGAATGCATGATGAAGTTTCTTGTTTAAAAACGTTCACATGAGGGAATTTGTATAGGATGGATATTTTTTCCTTTGTATGGTTTGAATAGATCTCACCCTTATTATTGTGTTTTTCTATGTCATTACATTTGTCTTCTATGACCAATATTCCATAAATGTTGTGCAAATGATTAGGTATCTTCCTTCTTATTTTCAGGGGACCTAAAAAGGGGTTAGTTTGATTAGGTTGAGTTATCCCTATAACTCCTATGTAGCAGTATTAAAGATGTAAGTAACATGTATGACTCTTTGTAATAGATAAATTCATATAAATATGAGAGTATAAGAGATAGATAAATTATAGGGTAGTGTAGAACAAGTGAGTGTATGTTTGTAGAGTGTATATAGTATGTATAAGTGTGTAATAAAATGTAGACACTCAAATTTGGAATTTTTGGTTATGACTGTACTCCTTGGCTAACAAAAATACCCACATAATATCCTCACTAAGTACATCTTACTTTCTCTCTCCAAACTTGTTTATTCCTACACATTGATGTGTTATCAAAATATGAATATAAATGTATAAAATCAATACTTAACCTCTACTTTTTGTGATGCAACTTCCGTATTTCACTCATAGTCACCCTATCCAAAACAATACAATAAGATCGGGATGTAATTTCTAATCATATCCAACTTGTACGGTCTTGGACTAACACATCCTCCAAATTTTATTTTAATTTTATTATCTTCGTTGGGTATTTTTATCCTCTGGGTTGGCATTTGTATAACAATTTAGCTTTAGAACCCTATATAATAAAGTTAACATCACCTCATTTAGTCTTCTAAAAATTACTCTAAAACTCTCATTGCAAATATTAATACCAAAAACACTTAAGGCTCACTAAATTTTCCCAAATCTAATGCACATCCAATAGGGAAGAGATTACTACATTTCTGAAGCACTCAACTAGGTAAAGGAGTTCAACTTACCTCATTTCCAAACACTCAAATATCAGAACCTAATGTATTAACAACAAAACAATCATCTCAAACATGGTCAAAGTGGTTAAAATTGTGAACTAGATGCATTTATATAGATAGGACATGTTAGGTGGATAACTATATGGGGTTTGTTGCCTCTTTAGAGTAGTGATGCCATAAGCAATGCACAAATTACACTTCAACCCAAATAGTAACCTTTTTTTGGAAAAGCACGCCATTTGCTGGTTTTCAAATCTTTCCCCCTTTTTTTTGAAAAGATCTGTCATTTTCTTTTTTCAACTCTTTCCTTTGTTTTGAAAACGAGCCGCCATTTGTTGGTTTTCAAATCTTTCCTCTTTCTTGTGCACTCATTGATCAACATGTAGTTGTTTTTATCTGCATTGTTATCTACTTGTATGATGGTTAGAACCCATGGTTGAGATCTCTTTGTTCTGCAAAAATTTTTCTTCTGTAAAATATTTTCTTCCTTCGGTAGTTGGAATTAAGAGAAAAATGGTAGTTACATGTTGACAAAAAATTGTATGAGTTACTATAGTAAAATCAATGCATGCAATCCATTTTTTTAGAAAAATCATTCAACATGATGTCTTCTTTTTCATCTTTGTATCAAAAAAATGTTGTAGGCATCCTTCTTCTTCTTTATATCTCTTCAATTGTAGATATATGAGGGTTTCCATCTCTTGGTATACATCAACTAAACCTTCATCCTTTTTCAACCTTGTATTGTCATGGACAAAAATATCTTCCCTACAATGTTTATTGTTTATTCTACACAAATTTTGTTTTGGGGGTTTTTTTTGGTAAATATTTTGTGAATATATAATCCTACAAATTTAAATAAACTTCTAATCTAAACTAAGGATTTGTAAGAGATTCATGTTCCATTCACTCAAATAGCTCAAAAGTTACATATTGTCACTACAAATACTTTTATATCATCTAAAGGAATGAAAAATTCTATAATTTCTCTCACTAAGCCCAAACATTTAACTAAGAAAACAAAAAAAAATTAAAACTACTGTTTAAAAGGACTAGTAAACCAATATCTCCCTAAGTTAAGATTTCGTAAGAAATTCTTGTTCCACTTACTCTAATGGCACGAAAAGTAATTTTTTGTCATAAAAAAACTATTTTATATCTTTGAATAAGTAAAGAAAAAAATTCTAAATGGAAACTTACGAGATTCTTCTTACTAATCTTAACTTAGCAACTTACCCCTATTGACACATGTCCCCGATAACAACGCTAAAAATGATGAGGGTCGTTCATGACCCTCATCATTTAATCTTAAAGAATGTCAAATCCAGGTGGTGTCCAAGGTTATCTGCAAAAGGGGATAAATGAAATAATGTTTTTACAGTTCTCTATAATTGAAAAGGCTTGAAAGGAAATTCAATAAATGAAAGAAAATGTAATACAACAAACTAAAATAACTAAGCTGAAAGAAAATCTAATGTAACAAACTGAAATAAATAACTGAAAGAAAATCTAATCTAACAAACTGAAATAAATAACTGAAAGCAAATCTAATCTAACAAACTAAAAACAAATAAATGATAGTAAAAAAATTAAAGTGAAGCTTCACAAACAAAACAAAATAAAACACACAATGCTGATTTAAACAATTCAAGTAAAACAATAATGATTTTATTCTTAAAAAATGAACCATCCTCCTCCTTGGGTAAAATGGGCCCTTCCTCTTCCCTCATAGTTGGGTTAACAAAACTAAAAATAAGTTGTTGCCAAGATACTTTAATTGTGGATTTTATTAATCAAATTTGATGTTACAAAACCGTCAATCTTTTACCACTTTATTGTATTGAGTGTTTTGGAGATATATTTATAACTCATCCTATGGGCAATACTCCAAGATTATAGAACTACCTACTTATAATCTTGGGAAAGAATTGAATTCAACTACCACTTTACAATGAGAGAAATGTGGAAGGAATTTATTCAAACACTACAACTCTAGATTCAACTACTTCTTTCACTTGACAAAGAGACTAATGTGGAAGATATTTTATCAAATACTACTACTCAAAAAAATTAAACCATTCTCCTCCTTGGGTAAGAGTGGGACCTTTATCTTCCCTCTAATTGGGTTAGCAAAATTAAAAATAAGTTTCGCCAAGATACTTCAACTATGGATTTTATTAATAAAAATGATTTTACAAAAATCAACAATCTTCTACCACTATTGCATTGAGTGTTTTGTAGAGATATTTATAACTCATCCTCACAATACTCCAAGATTATAGAAATACCTACCTAAAATCTTGGGTAAGACTTGAATTCATCTTCCACTTGAAAATGAGATAAATGTGGAAGGAATTTATTCAAACACTACAACTCTATATTTAACTACTTCTTTCACTTGACAAGGAGACAAATGTGGAAGATATTTAATCAAACACTACAACTCTAGATTGAACTACTTCTTCCACTTGCACTTAACTACTTCTTCCACTTGACAAGGAGACAAATGTGGAAGAGAATTAATCAAATATTACAACTCTATATTGAACTACCTCTTCCACATGCACTTAACTACTTCTTTCCATTTGCAAGTTTGCTCTTGCATGATTGAATCTTTCAACATGATAGTTGTCTGCCATATTCTCATCCTTGATTTTCTCGAGTGTCTTGTGAATTCAATTTGAAGAATATTTTCAAACATTTTTGTGTTTGGTGATCCTTATTGTAAGCTTTCCAAAACATTTTAAAATTATTATTTTCATTGAGAAATGAGGGAGATATCGCAATTTTACTAAACCTATGTTTTTTTGTCTTATTTACTTTCCTTTAACCTTATTATGTTGAAACTTCAAATGAAGATATCTCCTCAATTATTGTTGTTGTGTAAAAATAGATAGAGGTTTTTCCTCCTAGCAATAAGAAGAACAAAAATCTCTTTTAGTTTCTCATTTGGAGGTCTACAATTTTAGTTAGAGTGAATTTAGTGTTGCTTGTGCAAGTCCTACACTTGAAAACCTCCTCCCTCCAAAGTGTTGGTATCTTTGTAAAAATTATTATGTGTAAAAATGCAGATATTTTTTTCCTCCTAGCAATGAGAAAAACAAAAACCTCTCTTAGTTTCTCTTTTTGAGATCTCAGTAACTTATGTTACTGACTGTTTTCTACGAGTCTTGCACTCTATGACCTACAAGTCCTGCACTCTATGAGTGTGTGTCCTACGCTTTGCAATGTGTGAGTCATGTGCTCTTGGCTTTGTGAGTCTTGCACTTTGGCTATGCGAGTCATGCACTTATGTAACACATTCTAGAGAATAATCCAAAGTGTTCTAAAGTGATTTAGCTTTCAAATATTTTCAAATGACTTACTCATACACAATACTACACTCTAATTTACAAGAAATGTTAGGAAATGAAAACATTCAAATTACAATGGACTTTTCAAAAATAGATCAAATATATTCTACATTTTATCTTAAATAAGCTATCTAGTTCTTAAGAATACATCTAAATCCACTTTATAAGAGAATGAATAATGTTATTTTGTGTAATATATGAGACTTAGTTTGGTCTCATCACTCCCCACACTTAACTTCATGCATGTCCTCATGCATATTGTTGATTTCAATGCAGATTTTGATTTTGAGTCCTCTTTTTCTTCTTCTCTTTTTGTACAAGACTGGTCATTTTTTTCTTCTTCACAAAATCAATATGTTTCTTTTATTTTCTTTTCAAAACCCTTTTCTTTTGTAGTATTCAAATATATTTGTAGGCTTGTATCTTCTTCTCCTCCACACTTGGCTTCTTGCGTGGCTGGTTTTTTTGCAAAATAATCTACTCACTTTTTTCTACTTTTTTTTCAACATTTAATTTCTCTCATATGCTGCTACAAGCCTTATTGAAAAACAAATATTTCTCTTTTGGATAGGTTCTTGGAAGTGGACTTATCTGTAATCAAAACAACTAATAACTTTATCTAAGAATAAAATGATAGAATATACTCAAACCATATTTTGAAGTCAGTAATGCTTTCTTAGTGTTGCACAACTCGATTTTTGTAAATGCTAGATAGAACAATAAAGAAAGTCAGATATTTTACTTGTAACACTAATTTTTTTAGATTCAAAGGACTCCAACCCTACAGATCTGAAAAAAATAGTAAATTGTATCAAATATATTTTATTACAATTGGGAAAAGCAACCATTTTTTGTTTTTCTAATTTCCCCTTTTTTTGAAAAGAGTCATCATTTACTAATTTTCAACTATTTCATTTTTTTGGAAAAGAGCCACCATTTGTTGGCTTTCAACTCTTTCCCTTTTTTTGGAAAAGATCCGTCATTCTTGGTTTTCAACTTTTTCCCTTTTTTTTGGAAAAGAGCCACTATTTGTTGGTTTTCAACTCTTTTTTTTTTTGGAAAAGAGCCACCATTTGCTGGTTTTCAACTCTTTCCTCTTTCTTGTGCACTCTTTGATTAATATGTAGTTGTTTGTATCTACATCGTTAGCTACTTACATGATGGTTAGAAATCCGTGGTTGAGATCTCTTTATTTTGTAAAACTTTTTCTTTTGCAAAATATTTTCTTCATTGGTAGTTGGTAGTTGACAAAAAAATTGCATGAGTTACTATGGTAAAATCAATGCATGCAATCCATTTTCTTTTAGCAAAATCATTCAACATGATGTCTTATTTTTCATCTCTATATCAACAAATGTTGTAGGCATCCTTCTTCATCTTTATAGCTCTTCAATCGTAGATCTGAGGGTTTTCATCTCTTGGTATACATCAACTAGATCTTCATGCTTTTTCAACCTTGTATTGCCATGCATGAGCAGATCTTCCCATGTAATGTTTATTGTTTATTCTTCACAAAGTTTGTTTTGGGGGTTTGTTTTTGGTAAATCTTTTATGAATCTCTAATCCTACGAATTTAAATAAAATTCTAATATAAATTGAGGATTTGTAAAAGATCCATATTCCATTCACTCAAATAGCTCAAAAGTTACCTGTTATCACTACAGATACTTTTAATATTGTCTAAAGGAATGAAAAATTGTAGAATTTCTCTCACTAAGCCCACACATTTAACTAAGAAAAAAATAAAACTACTATTTAAACGGATTGGTAAATCAATATCTCCCCTAAGTTAAAATTTCGTAAGATATTCATGTTCCACTTACTCCAATGGTATGAAAATTAATTTACTATCACAAAAAAACTATTTTATATCTTTTGAAGAAGTAAGGAAATTTATTTTCTAAATGGAAACTTACGAGATTCTTCTTACTAATCTTAACTTAGCAACTTACCCCTATTAACACATGTCCTCGGCAACGATGCCAAAAATGACGAGGGTCGTTGCAGTCCTCATCATTTAATCTTAAAAATTTCAAAACCTGTGGGGTGTCCAAGGCTATCTACAAAAGGAGATAAAGAAAAAAATGTTTTATGGAGCTTCTCTAGAATTGAAAATTCTTAAAAGGAAATTCAATAACCGAAATCAAATATAATCTAAGAAACTAAAATAAATAATGAAAGAAAATCTAATATAACAAATTGAAATAAATAATTGAAAGCAAATATAATCTAATAAACTTAAATAAATAACTGAAAAAAAAAAATGACAGTAAAAAAATGAAAGTGAAGCTTCACAAACAAAACAAAATAAAACACACAATACTGATTTAAACAATTTAAGTAAAATAATAAATATTCTATTCTAAAAATAATAAACCATCCTCCTCCTTGGGTAAGAGTGGGCCTTTTCTCTTCCCTCATAGTTGAGTTAACAAAACTAAAAATAAGATACTTGAACTATGGATTTTATTAATTAGAAATGATGTTACAAAAATCATTCATCTTCTACCACTATTGCATTGAGTTCTTTAGAGAGATATTTATAACTCATCCCTTGGCCAATACTCCAAGATTATAGAACTACCTACCTATAATATTGGGCAAGACTTGACTTCATCTTCCACTTTATAATGAGATAAATGTGGAAGGAATTTATTCAAAAACTACAACTCTAGATTCAACCACTTCTTTCACTTGCCAAGGAGACAAGTGTGAAAGGGATTTAATCAAACACTACAACTCTAGATTGAACTACCTCTTCCACTTGCACTTAACTACATCTTCCATTTGAGAAAGAGACAAACATGGAATAGAATTAATCAAATATTACAACTCTATATTTAACTACCTTTTCCACATGCACTTAACTAGTTTTGTCCATTTCCTATGTTTTCTCTTGCATGATTGAATCTTTCAACATGACAGTTGTCCCACCATATTCTCATCCTTGATTTTCTGATCATTATTGTGAATTCAATTTGAATAATATTTTCAAACATTTTTTGGGTTTGGTGTTCCTTATTGTAAGATTTCTAAAACATTTTTAAATTCTTATTTTCATTAAGAAATGACGGATATATTACAGCTTTCTTCGAACTTGTATTTTTGGTCTTAATTACTTTCCTTCAACCTCATTTTGTTAAAACTTCAAATGAATATATCTCCTCAATTATTGTTGCTATGTAAAAATAGAGAGGTTTTTCCTCTTTGAAATAATTAGAACAAAAGCCTCTTCCAGTTTCTCGATTGGAGGTCTACAATTTTAGTTATAGTGAAATGTCGGTGTTGCTTGTGTGAGTCCCACACTTTAAATCCTCCTCCTTCAAATGTTGATATCCTCGTAATAATTATTGATTTGTAAAAATGGAGATACATTTTTCCTCCTATCAACGAGAGGAAAAAAACATCTCACAATTTCTCTTTTTGAGATCTATAACTTCTGTTACAGACTATTTTCTATGATTCATGCGTTCTATGACCTACGAGTCATGTGCTCTACAATGTATGAGTCTTGTGCTCTAGGATGTGTGAGTGATGTGATATTTTCTTTGTGATTCTTGCTCTATTTGCTTTGTGAGTCTTGCACTTTTGGATTTGTGAGTCCTACACTTTGGCTACATGAGTCATGTGTTTGTTGAAACACATTCTAGAGAATAGTCCAAAGTGTTCTAAAGTGATTTACATTTCAAATATTTTCAAATGACTTTCTCATACACAATACCACACTCTAATTTACAAGAAATGTTAGGAAATGAAAACATCCAGATTGCACTGGAATTGTTAAAAATATATCAAATATATTCTACATTTTATTTTAAATAATCTATCTAGCTCTTAAGACTACATCTAAATCTACTTTATAAGAGAAGGAATAATGTTATTTTGTGTAATAGATGAGACTTAGTTTGGTCTCATTAGGTGTAATAATGTTATACGTATAATTTTTGAATTAATTAGTCCACGTTAACCATACAACTCAGAATATAGCTATTAATAAATTATATGATGATAGAGCGATAAAATAATTTCTTAAAAAATGAAGAGGGATGACTTCTTAATCAAATAAGGAGGTACAATGGTGATATAGATGTGTATATTGGGTTTATAGTTTGATAATAATTGAGGTACAATGGTGATATAGATGTGTATATTGGGTTTATAGTTTGATAATAATTTGTAAACACTTTGTCTCTAAAATTGTACTTGTAAATTGGGTTTGTATGAAACCATAGAAATTTTCTAGGGCATAGTACAGTCTAGTATTGGGATGAAATATCTTGGACCGACATATGCTAGGGTGCTACAACTTTTGGTGATTGTTGATGTCTCGTAAATATGTTTTGATGTTTGTCAATAGGGCTCACAACTATGTGACACCTTTTATGATGACCTGAAATGGATAAAACCCTATAATAAATACACTAGCACTTCATGAACATATTTAGATAATAAAATGAAAAATTCATGTTTGGATGGAGTTGAAATGACTCGATGGTCAACTTATGCTGAACCAATCCGAAGAATCGAACTTCATCCCCTGCAAGTGGAAGAAAACTCCATATAGATTTCCTAGTGTAGGTGAAATAATGTATGCAAATCTAATATAACTACCTAACATGCCCTTGTGTCTGTTAACATAATGAGTAGTGGGTGAAACTATAGATAGAATAGAGTTGTACCCTACATGGTAGTGATATAGTGTTTTTTGATTGGGATATTAATTAATTCCCTTTGTCCCTTAAGACCTTTGACACTACTTTGTGTGACATTTTATTGATAAGACATAGTTGTAGGACCTTTGGAGGCTAGGTAATAGAGGAATCTATACTCTTGAACCTTATTTGAGTGCTTCAAACTTGTGTGGTAGTTACTCTAAAATATGTGTTGCTTCTTTAGGAAGATTTAAGAGAGACTCGAGTCTTTTAGGAATGTAATTTGCAATGTATGTTCTTGATAATGTTAGGTGAGTTATTAAGTGAATTAAACTTGCTTATATAGGCTTTTGTTAGTTATGTATCACATTAAGGTGAACTATAAGATAATAAACAACCCATGAAAGATATTAAAATTGAGAGAATAGTCATTAGAAGGTGGGAGACAAGACCGCATTGGTTGTCTTAGACTATAATATGACTCGATCCCATTTTCTACAAAATCCCATATAGGAAATTTATGATGTTTAGACATGATTCTAGGTGAGACTCCTTTGATTGATATACTACTTTGGATAGATGCAATTGAGTAAGTGAATGAAATATCAATGTGTAGAGTTAAGAAATTCATGTGGGAGAGAGAAGGATATGATAATTATGCTTATATTGTGAGTGTACATCATAGTATAGGAACAATTCCAAACTTTTCATTATCAAAGGGATAAGTTTTCAAATTTATGTCTACATTTCCCCCTTTAAGTGTGATATTGAAATTTCATACTTATAGGAAAAACATACATGAGTGTGCACACACAATTTGTCTTTGATTGTAAGTTGTACTTAGGTTAGTGTTAGCTTGCTTTTATGATGAAACTTATAAAATAGAGTGTAATCAGTGTCTATAAAATAAATTGAATTATAAATCAAATGTGAATAATGTATATGTAACTTTGAAAATTGAATTTTGCATAGTAAAGTAAAGAGATAAAGTATGGAAGGAATACACATGTTGCCTTTCGAGGGAGGAGCTCTCATTCTTATTACACTTGGAGATATTGATTTTCATTGAGTTCTTTGAAGGATTGGGGTGATCAATTTCCAATTTCACCAAAGGAGAAGATGAATTAGGAGAGGAGTCAAGTACGCTTGACTCAACACCAAGAGGAAAGGTACCATAGGAATTTTTTTCTAAATAACACCAAAAATAGGGAAGAACACTCTACATAGTATCTAGCCACTCTAATATCTTCCCACCAAAAACACGAGGAAGGAAGAACAATCTTTAAAGTATCTAGTCACTCTAATGTATTCCAACCCCCATGAGACCACACCACTATAGACATGATTTATGCCCAAGTGTGTAATAAAACAAATTTGAAAGGGAATGATGTGTTTCTCGTGCCCCCACCATGTGTTTTAGTACACTATTTGATATATGTAAATGAAAATGTTGAATAATGCACAAGGAGAAATTTCATGTCCCAATTCCCTATATCTTCAACTATATGCGAATTATGTAGTGAATAAGGAATGAAGTATTCACACCCCAAATAATTTTCTCTAAATTGTGTCATATGTCTATGAATATATACCAAAAACTTGTAATTTTTTTATAATAATATTGAAATTCTATTTTTTTATAAATCTACCCCCATGATGGAAACATCTAGCCTATACCATAGTTTAATATGGTTTTGTCCCTAGTGGATCGTTTTGCACCAATATGAATTGTGTTCTTGTTTTGTAATTTTTGAGGATTTGTGTCTTGAATAAATTTTTATTTGATGTTGAATTATGTTTGTGTCATTAATATGTGTGTAATATACACCATTGAATGTCCCCTCTTTTGAGGCATGTGAGATGTCTCAATAAAACATGCGACTCAAAAAAGAAATGATGTGTACTTATGTCGATAAGTATGATAGTTTGCATTAGATCACATGGAGGGTTGTATTAGGTGGGGACTTGTTGGCTTGTAAAATGTACCCGTATTTTACTAGAAAACTCCATTGAAAATTTTACCCCTTTCAAGTGTTTTTTCAAAATTGCTAAAAGTGGCCATTTTCAAAAGTCAATTTTTGGGAAAGGTTTCGGGAGCCTCGGAGAATTTCAAGAGCTCATATTATATTAACAAAAAGGTCTTAGATTTTTTTGTGATAGTATGATTTTAAAGATATTTTGCGGTCTTTTGACTGGTCTTCGGAAAGCTTTTTCTCTAGGTACTATTTGGGGAAAAGGAGTGTGTGTGCACTATTGAAGATCCAACTTCAAAGAAAGGTTTTAGGAATCCTGGGTGGTGTTAGGAGATCATATCCATATTATTGGAAATCATAAAAATTATACTTCACGAGTGGAATGGGTAAGACAAAGTTTTGGGAGCATAACAAGATAAAAAAATTGACACTTTGAAACATGGTAGTCTTTATGGACAAAGATATTGTATCGAAGGTTTTAGGAACCTTGAGCAGAGTTGGGAGAATTTAACCACCTTCATGACCCAAGTGATTATTTGGTTTATTCTTATTGCAAACTCACTTGATAACTTAGCTCGTTGGCCAACACTCCTAGGTGAAAAAAGGGGTATGAGAAAAAAATTGAAGGAATAATTTTCATACTTTCTAAATATGATCACTAGATTTTTTTCTTGTTTCCATGTGAAATCATATATTATACAACAAAATTTTGAAAAGTATGGCTCCTAGGGAAAGAAAGAACACTCTTTGGTATGATTTGGTGTTGTGTAGATAATGTCACCAAGTGCACCTTGGCAAAATTATGTGGTGTGGTGGCCTTTTGAGGAAGGATTGCACCTTACACCTTGCATTTTTCTTTCCCCCTCATAAAATTTTTCCCTCATGTGATTGGTCCACTCAAACATAATGAAAACATATAAAATAAAGGTAAAAATAAGCTATTTCGGCAAGTGTGTCCCACACTCATCCCTATGGCGCATTTATGAAGGCCTCTTGCACATTGGCACACATTGGTTATGGAGACACCTTTTCGCAACTTGCATTTCTAAAAAAGGTGGAAATTCACTTTGCATTTGCAAAATAAATTCTCCACCAAGGTGCAAAGTGAGTTCAAAACTCCACTTTCCCTCCATTGCCCAAAAAATAACTTGAAAACATGAAATACCTCCATTAAAACACTCTTTCAAGCTGGTTATCTCTTCCTCATGCCTTCAAAATCACCCCTTGTGCCCTAGGTTTCCAAAAACAAGATTTACACATAAATTTTGATCATTTGGCCCAAATATCTCCAAATTTTGACTATGGATTCCCTTGAGGGTGCCTTTTTTATGATCTAATATTCATGGCATTAAAATTCATTTTTATTTAATATAGACACTTAAAATTTCCATCCATTGAAAGCCTGTTTTTCCCCAAAAATTTTTAATTTGAAGTGAAGATTGCATCAAACTCACATGGAGGAGTGTCCCCAATTTTTGTCAAAAAAATTCCTAATCCAAGACCTCCATTTTGATCCATTACACATGATCTAAGGTGGATAATTTCCCATGTTGTGAAAAAAATCATTATTCAGCTCCAAAACCCTTCAAAAACCCATACCCATGCAAAATTGATTATGGTTTTTTCTCTCAAACCCCGTGAGAGAATCCCACCAAATTTGGAGCATCCATTCCTCTCCCCAAGACCTTTGTAATGAGCAAAAACCACTTTGTTTGGACAAGAATTATACCAAAAAATATTTGAAATTCTACCCTTTCTCCATTAATGTCATTTTTCAAGCTTTTCCCACAACCAAAATCGGTTTTCCATTTTCCTTTGACTATGATGAGATAATTTTACCAAATTTGAAGCATCTACTCATCTTGGGAGTAAAGTTCCAAAAATTAAGTTACCTATAATTTGGATTTTATTTTATCTCATTTTTCCCAAAATACAAATTCAGCTATCTATAGCATTAAAATCCATTCAAATTTTTAGATTTTGGAAATGGTTGCATAATATCATTTCACTTGCACCATTCAATCCTTACAATATTATAAGGCTAGTGAAACCATAAAAACATGCAACTTGGCTCCACTACTCAAGATATGATCTTATTTGTTTTATTGTATGAGTACCGGACATTTGCGATAGTAATGTGGAACATATGGACTTTGACGATCTGAGGTGAAGAATGGAGGAAGGAAATCACACTCTCTTGGATGAAAAAATATTTTTAGTGAAATCTATCGAGCCACCAAATTCCCCATGGTCATTCAAGACTCTAATTTTGTTCTCACATCTATCAAGAACAATGAGGCAAAGAGCTAGTCCATCATTGTCGTTGACGACTCTATCATTGTTGTCTTTGAATCTGGAGGGAATATCAAGATGCCTCTACATTCCAATACCAAAGACCAACATCATCCTAATCAAGGATGATGCACTACAATAGTGGGAAAGGAAAGAATCATGTTTGCGCAGGAATGACTATTGGGAATTGGATGAAGACTCCATGCAAGCTTTCTCACATGCCTAAGTCTCTTTATAGATTTGAGTTCATCAAGAGTAGTATGATTTCATTTTGATTCTTAGTCAGCTCATGGGAGAATGATCAACTAATTAATTTCATCCATGGATGTCATATTTCATACTAATAGCCACGGAAGGATCATAGATAATTGACTAGATTCAGATTATCAATGACAATCTATATTCCTAGCTAATCGGTCTCGAGAGAATGAAGAAATTAACTATGGATTCATTCTTGGTATATGCCATTACAACACTACGAGAGGTGGTTTGGTATAAATTTGTAGAGAAACCTTCCTAAGGGCACACCAATATATCAAGTTTACCCTCAATTCACATTGAGAGAGTAAAAAGGCATTATTCCAAAGTGAATGATGTTTTTGTGATGTACCTAATCAAAAAAAAGATAGAATGGGGGCACAAATAGCCGGTTCTTTGTGGAATCTTATATGCTAATAAGAAAATACAAGAGTTATTTCTCACAATTTAGGACCTTCTCCTACATCCGTGTCAGAGGGTTATATGAAGCTCCACCGAGACTCTTGAGATATCCAAGTAACAAGCTTGTGCTCATCAAGCTATGTATACAAATAGCTAGAGTACGCTTCAAATGTCATGAAAGGAAGAAGAAGGGAGTGACATTCCCAATTTAGTGGGAATTTACTCCTAAAAAAACTCAATAGATGCAAATAACATTAGAGCCTCCTTCGGATCCTTCAATTTGTACTCCTATTCTACAAGGAGGTCATTTGATAGTAAATAATACATGGAAACTAAGCATGAGTATTTGGGACTATCTCATCCCTAAGCTATAATACTACTTTGGGAAGATTGTGTGGATGAAATAGAGGTCAAGTAGAGAGAATTATTAAGGTTGGTGGTGTAAAAATGAAGGAATTCTGAATGGATTGGGTCACTATGGACATCGAGGATGATGGAAGTGATATATTTGAGCTAGAATACTTTTATGTCATCCGTTTTGAGCCTATTCCTCCAGCGGACTAGTTAGAGGTAGAGCCCATTGACATCTTGACTCGCACTTCCATAATTCTCCATAGGATAATACATTGGTTTCTTAAGAGGGTTCATGAGCTAAGTCACATTCTTCATCATCCTACAAGGAAGCAGATAAATCAAGTATTAAGGTGTATGTAAGGGAGATGAGAGGTCCAAGGAATGAGGAAACTTCTCAAGCTATGTAAGTTTCTCCATGAGTACCTCTAGATCTTTGACTTGAGCCTTCTCATAGGAAGTTATCACTAAAGAGACCGAGTCAAGTTCCCTTGATCCTAAAAATTTTGTTGTTTCTCCTGGTAAGATATAACTCTAAGTCTCTAAAGTTGTCTACGCACTTGTTCCAAAATCCATCATGCTTCCAACAGAACATCATGTGGGCAATGATCATAGATCTCCTCATGTGTAAAGTCAAGCAGTGATTTTAGTATCTCCGACATGTAGCCCAGTGGCCCACATATCATCTCCATCTCCAGGCCATGTGTTCTCATGGGTCTAGGACATCATCAACAATTGATAATGTACAGTAGCCAAGGTAAAGGATCCAATATTCGAGCTCTCTTCGAACTCTAAAAGCTTACTCCTAACCTGAAAAATGCCAAGATGACTTCTCAGCTCATGAAAGATGCCTCAGGGTTTCAATTCATCGATTTTTCTCGACCCATAGTGGAGAAAGACAAAGATAAAATGAGAATAGTAAATTATGAAATGTCCATACACCCTCTTAGAGAGATGGGAACCGAGGGACACGTTCTTAACTTTGAGTGGACTACCGCAAGCTCATTTCCTAAACAAGGGAGAATGAAGTAACCAAATATAAATTACAGATTCAAGTGCTCACTTTGATCTTGTATGTCTAGATCTTATTGGACCTAGATGCTCCACCTCCCACCCCCTCCGATTCAATCACTCCACCGAGACAAATTGACCCATATGCATTCCAATAATTTAAACAACTTGGTAAAGTGGGAAAGATTCGAGAATCATGGATTGACTCCATTTTACACGAAGGCTAAAAATTGCTTCCGAAATGATTAGAATATTCAAGATTATAGTATTTTCAATTGAAAAGGTAAATGATGTTTTATCGATTGTCGAAAAGAGGTCGACCATTAGAACAAGATTCTACTAATCATTTAAGAGATGAGCACTCCAAATAAAAAGACATTGATTGAAAGGAATGTATTCTTGAGTCTAGAGGATAACCGCACTCACACATGGGTGAGGACCATTGAATGGAAAATGAGATCCCTTGTTGAATCCATCAAAAATTACCCATATCATCAAAATATATGTAGTGAGATTAAGGATGAAATAATTGATCACTTGAGCAAGATGAGGTGTCCCACATTACATTCTCGAGTTAATGTTGCATGATGAACTCCACAGGCACTTTAGAAAGATTTTGGGAGTGAGCTTTCGATCTGTGATCATATGGAAATGAACTCATGGAGATGCCAACAAAAATCAAATCAATCGTTTCATATGCATCTCTAAAGATTACAATGTGGCTTAAGTATTATAAAAGCATTCAAGGTGCAGCTAATCACTTTGGTTGGATGTAATCACCAATATTACCGTCCCCTGTGGGAATGAAGTTTCAAAATATATGTTCAAGTAAAATTCATCAATGTAAGGCCAAATGAGTTCTCTAGTTTATTGTGTCAAATGGTCTTCCTCTTCTGTGCTTCTTCAATTGATTACTTGTTGCTTCTTCTCTCTTTCTCTCTCTCTCTCATTCTAACATGTAACAAATAGCTTTTCCCAAAATCTAAAAGGAACAATAAACATATCGTTCTAAACCATGAAGAACCGGATGCTAATAAAACACCATGCTTAATAAGATGAAAGCAATTCTCCAAAATAACTTTACAAAAACCTTTTCAAATAAATGAGCAGAAATATCATAAATTATTCGGAACTCTATGAAGTATAATGAGAAGGGTCCTTTCTTATATATGCAAGGAAGATCAATATAGGAACCAGTCAAGGCCATAGATCAAGCCATAAATCAAGGAAATAACTAATCATCAAAGAACTAGTCAAGACCATAGATTTAGGAAAGAACTAGTCAATACCATAGATCAAGGAAAGAACTATACCTAACAACTAGATAATATCTTCCTAATATCTAAATAAGATAAAAGAAATATCCACACATAAGTGGGTGAAGATAAATAAAAGAAAATGTAAATAAAGTACCTAGGTGAACATAAGTTAAGGTAAATACGTACTATACCACCCCCTAAGTGAAGCTAGGGGCCCAAAAAAAGTGGCATATCCACAAAGTATGAGTCTTGACAACTAGGCCACGATTAGGTACCCATGTACAATATATCTATGAAGTAATCTTGAACAAAAATTAGGAAAGAATCATGTTAGAAAGAAAGAGAAAGAAGACGAAGGAAACACCCCCAAGAACAACTTATGAAATCCCAAACATGACACGTAACTCAAGGTAGTGAGGTGATGCAAAAGGCTTCGTAGAGATGTCGAAACTGTTCTTTGAGTCGAATGTACTCTAAGTAAATAACTCCATCCTGAATGTGATGAAAAATGAAGTGTATGTGAATCTCAATATGATTGGCCCATTGGCTTTGAATAGGGTTGCGATAAAGGTTAATTACACTTTGGTTCTCACACGAAAGTACAGGTTGGTGAATCCTATGGAAATACAAACTATGTCAATAATTGTCAAAGCCATAGAACCTATTAACTCATTGTAACTACCACCTTTTACTCTACTTATGAAAATGAAAATGCAATAGCCTATTGCATTTTGCATGCCCAAGCAACTAGAGAAGAATCGAAACAAAAAGGTATCCAGAAGTGGAACACTTTTCATCAATAGAACTTGCCTAATCTAAATCCGTATATCCATCTAAATGAGTAGAACCTCTAGTGTAGTGTAATTCAAAGTGGGTAGTGCCCTATAAATAACGCAAAATCCTTTTAGTATCTTGTTCGTGACTACTATGAGGAGAATGTGCAAACTGAGATAAAATCCCTACTGCAAATGAAATATTAGGTAGTATGGGTCAAGTACAAGAGAATTCCAACCAATTTCCTATATAAGGTAGGGTCACAAAGTGGAGTGGTACACGTGGAAGTAAGAGTAACCCTAGACTGAAAAAGAGATGGACTTGGCTTGCAATCAGCCATATCAAAACAATGAAGAAGATCATGGGTGTACTTTTGCTAACTCAAATGAATCCCTGAATCTATCCGATAAATCTGAAAACTAATGAATAATGTAATAATACGAGATTTGTCATGTCAAACTACGTGGAAAGAGCCTTTTGAATAGTCTAAATGTGGGAAGAAATTTTTTTAGTAAGTAACATATCATCAACATACAATACACGTATCACAATTTCCTTGCCAACATGTTAGAGATATATTATAGGATCGAGTAAAGATCGAACAAAACTAGTAGATAGAAGAAAAGAATCCATCTTCTCATACCAAACCCAAGGGGCCTATTTGATACCATAGAGACCTTCGGAGTATATAAATAAGAGAAGAGTCATGAAAAAATTTAGCAGTTATTCCATGTATATTTCCTCTTGTAAATATCCATGTAAAAATGCACTCTTCACATCCATCTGGTATACGAGCCACCCCTGTGATGCAACAATAGAAGTATAAGGCATACATAATCCATATTAGAAATGGTTACAAACTTCTCAGAGTAATCTATGCCTTCAACTTGTGAAAAATCATTTGTAACAAGATGAGCCTTATACTTATCAAAGGACCCATCATCTGCGTATTTGATTTGGTATACCCACTTACACCTAACCATATTTCTTCATTTAGGAAGAGATACCAAATCCCAAGTATTATTATTCATCAAAGAAGAATACTCACTGCCATTGTATTATCCCGTTCTTGTGAAAAAGACTGTGGATCCTCATAAATTGCTTGACACAAAAGTCTAAAACTTGAAGAATGTGCATGATGATGCCTAGTGGGTGGAAGATCATGTATGAAGGGTGTTACCTCAGAAATTGTAGTACAAGCCCACTTAGGCATAGTGACAACATTAGTGGGAATAGGATCCTTGTTAGCATCCATAACCACCTCATCAACCTCCTTAGAGAAGGGATCCTCAAGATGAGATAAAGAAGTAGGAATGAAAGAAGATGAAGATCATGAGGAGAGAATCACTCATCAAACTGAACATGTGTTCGAAAAATAATCTCATGAGTATTAGGATCTAAAATTTGATAAACTCTCATGTCCTCACAATACCCTATAAATATCAAGGGTTTTTTCTTCTTATCTAAGGCTTTCCTTTTCTTATTTAGCACAAAATACCAAGCATGGCTCCCAAAAACTCAAAAAATGAGACATCAGGCTTATTTTTAGACCAAGCTTCCTCTGGAGTCAAATTCTCAAGTGCTCCATGTGGTATGCAATTCTGAATGTAATTACCACAATTAATTGCTTCTTCCTAGTATATAGGAGGTAAATCTCTAGAGTGCATCATGCAGTTAGCCATTTACTTCAAAGTTCAGTTCTTCCATTCTATTAAGCTTGTTTTGGAGTATGAGGAACAAAATTTTGGTGAATAATACAATGAGTTTCCAAAAATCAGAAAAATATTTGCTAAAGTATTCCCCCATTATTAGTGCAAAGGTTATTTATGCAGCTATAAGATTGTTTCTCGATCAAAGCCTTCAAGAATTTCAAGTATGAAAAACATCACTTTTTTACTTGAGAAAATAAACGCAAGTATTCCTCGAGAAATTATCAATAAAGGTAAGTGCATACTTAGCTCCATTAAAAGATGGGGTAGGAAAAACCATCAAGTCATTATGTGCAAGCTCAATTGGTGAAGAAGCTCTCTTGGACAAATTGTTAGGGAATGGATCTTGGTGTTGTTTCCCTAATGCACAACTAGGAAAAACTCCTTCAAGGAAAGAAACTCTAGGAAGATGATCAACTCTTTCAAATATCTATAATTGATATGTCTAAATATCTCCTACCAAAGATTACTCTTTGGATCTCGTATGAGAAACCAATCTCTCCCTATAGAGGAAGTGTCATCAAAACCCTCAAAGTGATATAGTATAGAACTATAATAAACAATACCTTTAGCAACAAGTGAATGAGGCTCCAAAAAAATTCATACTTCTGCCCCATGTGGTGTAAAAGTCGTTGTTTTTCCTTGACCAGAATGACAAATTTCATGTACGAGAAAGCAAATTTGTAGTGATTTTAGGAACATAAAATGTATCTTGGATATTACCACCATCAAGGTTTATGTCACCTTTTCCCTTAATAGAAAGGAAGGAAGAATCTCTAAGCTCAATTTTGGATGTAGAACTCAAACCTAAAGATATAAAAGACTCCTTGGAAGAAGTCATGTGATGAGAAGCACCAAAATCTATAACCCAACTATATGAAAGTGGTGACTGAGATCTCTCAATAACATTAAATTCTTTTCCATGCCAATTAGAAGGAGGTGGAGTGGAGATAGAGATTTTATGTTTCTTGACCACATCCTTTAAGGCCTGCGCATTCACTTGTAACACCTATGTTCTTCATGACCAATACCCCCATAGAAAGAGCATGAAAGGTTAGACTTATTCTTGTATTTAGAAGACTCCTTGGGTTTAGAGTTTTTTTCTTTGGGTTTAGGATCATTTGGTGATGGAAAATGAGTGAAATTGTATTTGCCTTTTGTTTTTCCCTTGCCCTCGGGAATAGATGCTACTAACTCCTTTTGAGAGGTGGAAGACTCAAGGTTATACATTTTGGATTCTTCCCTAGTAAGTCTTTCATAAAATGTTTCTAGGTTAGGCATTTAGAATGTGTTACCTAAGGCATCTATGCTAGAAAAAAGGTAGAAAAAAATTTGAATGGACCTCTCAACTTGGATAGAATTAAGTAAACACACTCTTCATATTTCTTATCTCTTTCACCCCCTTCAATTGTGTCAAAAATGCTTGAACTTTATAGGATAGTCTAAAATTGATGGAAAATATTTGGGATTAAGAGTGATGATTTCAATTTCAAGTTACATGGCTCTCATGTGATCCACCTTACCGAATAAACCCTCTAATTTCTCCCATATTTTGAAAGGAGAGTCACATTTTTCCAAATGAAACAAAAGACTATCACTTACATAAGTTCTTATCAAACCCATACACTCATCAAATTTGCATTAGTACTGAAATTTCTCATATTCTCTAGTGAACATTGGTTGTTTTGAAGAAGTTAAAGCCTGTAATCCTTTACGTTTAATGATTTTTTCTATTATTGGTTTCCATGTGTGGTAATTATGTGTTGTTAATGGCTCAATTTGATCTAGTGCGAAGTAGATAAAGATGTCATTCTCAAAAATCACCAAAAAAATGCAAGAATCAAGCAATGCAACAAAACCCCTAGATTTGGCACTTTATAATTGAGTGTGTGTTACAATATGGCACTTTATAATTTTAGTGTATTTCTCAAAATAAATAGTTCCAATGGAGCAAGGACAGAAAAAAAAGAACTTTTGCAAAAACGACACTCAAATCCGAGTTATCGATCAAAAGATACAAGTAAGTCACATCCCATTACCTTTTCGGAAAACCTTACTATTTCTTGAGCTCTCAAAATAATAGTGCTCAGATTTCAAAAATACACGAGTAAATCCGCGTGTCCCGTAGGGAAAAGTTTGTTCCACGCCAACAAAAAAATTGCAACACAAATTTAAAAACCTAGTTCAAATCTCGAAAAACCCAGACACCATTTTATTGTGTCTTTTCCCCATTGACCATGGATTCCAAAGTGGATCTGTACGTGCATCCACCTTTAGAAAACCAAAAAGAAACTCAAAAAATAATTGTCTATGTTCTTGGTCGAGTTTATAGTCATTCTTGGGGTTTTTCCACCTTCTAAATCCAATGGAGGCCTTGGTTTTGTGTAAAAATGTATCCTACAACAGAATACTAAGAAATTATAAATATATAAATATAAAAAAACCTTGTTTGTAAAATGAAACTTACAAACGGATGTCAACAAAAATCTCTTGCTCTGATACCATAAAGGAATGATAAACAAATCGTACTAAGCCATAAATAACTCAGATGCTAATAAAACACCACACTCAATAAGATGAAATCAATTCACTAGAATAAATTTACAAAAACCTTTACAAACAAATGAGCAACAATATCATATATTATTATGGAACTCTATGAAGTACAATGAGAAGGGCCTTGCTTATATAGGCAAGGAAGATCAATCTAAGAACCAGTCAAGGTCATAGATCAAGCCATAAATCAAGGAAAGAACTAATCATCAAAGAATTAGTCAATACCATAGATCAAGGAAAGAACTATACCTAACAACTATAATATATAAAAAGATAAGAGAAATATCCACACATAAGTGGGTGAGGATAAATAAAAGAAAAGGTAAATAAAGTACCTAGGTGAACATGAGCTATGGTAAATACCTACTCTAAAAAAAACAACCTAAGTATGTTCTATTTCTACATTGGGAAAAACACTTTTTTTCTAAAAGTATCTTAAGTCACCTCTTTTCCACTTTTATAAAAGTGTTTTTCTTAAAATAAAGTAAAGTTTTTATTCGGAAAAGAAGTGAATAGTCATGTATACGAATGTGAGGAGTCATAAGTCTTGGGATATATATCAAGACTCTCTCTTCATTCTAAGTATCAATTTTTTTCCCCCATAACAAGTTGTTTTTCCTTTATTTCTTGCTTAGTGTATTCCTCTCCTTCTCAACTTTCATTCCAATAGAGCTTTGTAATCTTGCACAATTAGGGAAAGAAAGAATATTTGATAAATATGATGTAGTTAAACTGTATTGATTGTGTTGTTTTTCTTACTTTACATATTGGTGTCTTCTAGTTGAATCTAGAAATAATTCTATTTTTATGTCTACTAAACTCATAATTTCTATTTATTACCCAAAACCCATTTCTTCATATCCCTTCTCCATTTCTTACCCGACACTCTTTTCCTTTGAACATTGTTGTCACACAGTTCAAGAGAGTGTTTATGTGTGATCCCCAGTCCTAGACCACCTAGAAAATAACAATATTGTATAATATTTATAGTTTTCAATAAATGGGAGCCTCCCCATTCCCAGGAGGAGGGACTTAGTCCTAGAGAATTGGCAGAAAACCCCATATTTTTCCTTGAAAAAATATTTTTCCAACATGACCATTGTGATCTTATTGTTAAAAGGGGTGTGTATGGTGGAGACTACAGTAGACAAAATATTGAAACACACAACAAACAATAATCACAATAGCAATCATGTATAAGGGTAAACAAGAGTATAGACAAACAAGGATAAAATTAATCGATTATACAATTACATAAGAAATATCAAGTAAAGGATTCATATCAAGGTGTAGAGCCATAAACATGGGACACCAAAGTGTCACAAGACAATGATAATGAAGGTGTATATTCCACATACAAAGAAGTAAGTATACAAGTAATCAAACATACAAGTATATAAGTAATTTCAAGTAAAGGAGTAATATCAATGCGTAAAGTTGTAAACATGAGGCACCAAAGTGTCACAAGACAATCATAGAGAAGGCATGTAGGCCACATATAAAGAAACAAGTATACAAGTAATAAAACATACAAGTACACAAGAAATGTCTAATACAAGAGAGGCATAAAGCCACAAAAGTGGGAAATAAAAGTGTCACAAGACAAGCGTGTTAAATACCATAGGTAAAATTAATTGAAGAAATAAAAAAAGTGAAAATAATAGCAATAATAGCTGAAAATAACATAGAGCAAGATAAGTTAGCACTTTATAAGACATGTGTGTTAGTCTTGTTAGTCCAAAATATAACATATACACAATATATTAATTGATAATAATGAGGAAGTAAAGTAATTTTAATGAAACAAAAGTACCTAAATAGTATGGGGGTGTCCCTAGAAGATTAGGGTCAATCTGGGTTGGATCTAGGTAGACATTTGCTATCATGTATCAATTTGTGCATGTATTATGCCAATCTCAAGATATCTCATTACTAAATGTGTATAAAGGGTATATAGATAAATATTCTATTTATAGAAATTAACTTTCCCTTTTGTGATGCCGAGTTTGGTTGTTCTCCTTTGATAAGACAAATACTCACATTAAAAAGCCAATCAACTTATCTCTCTAGATTTTTCATGACTTGTTTATATTTTCACTATACTTTATCATCATTTTAGGAAATATTACTTAATTAAATAAGTAAACAAGCCATGCAAATCGTGCAACAAATTCCTATTTCGCATCACAATCTTCCTGAGTAAAACCATACAACTTGGTCAGGATGTGGGGTTTGGGCTTGGATGACTTGTTCATTCCTATTCCTTTACATTCTTCGACTATGTTTTCAATTTGAATATATTAATTGCATTATTTCATCTTCCTAATGTTGACCTTATTAGAACATTTCACCTATGGAAGGTTATATAAGCAAGTCAATGTCACTTTATAACTCACTTGGCACTCTTACAAGCTCCTATTATCAAGATCATTCCAAAATTACTCAAGGGTCTCCAAAATCTACCCAAATCAGCTACACATCAATTAGAGTAGTCCCTACTATAGGTTTGAAGCACTCAACCAGGTCAAATAGTCTATCTTTCTCTATTTCCAAACATGCAAAGGTCATAGATCCATTTCTTAGCAAGAGAAAATCCACTTCAAGCATTGTTAAAGGGTTTTAAGGAACAAAGGATTAGGTCACGTAGCTAGGGAACATTACATCACACTACTACTAATACATTGGGTATATCTTATACTATATAGTTATCATGTTATCTTTGTGTTACGATGCACAAGGAACACTTAGAGGGTTAGATTAGATTACACTCACACTTTCACTAAGAACTAAAATAACTACATGAGGCTTGATCTCACATGAGGACATGTAGTGCGACACTTGGATTGGTTCATCAATTATGGTTAAATATGAAGGGTAGTATAGCCTCACCACACATACATGATTTCTCCTTTTGGTTTGTTAATGCTTTAATGAAGGGTACTATAGGTTTATTGGGTTTCTACTTTGTTGTATATGATTACAAGTCATCCCAAATTTATGTAAGTAGGAATGACATACAACTAAGGGAAATTAAATACAAACAAATCACTAAAGAAGTTGCAGGGCATAGCTACCAAAGGGTCCAAAATCGCACAATCAAGGTTAAGACCATACCTTTCTAGTTTGTACCATACATAAAGTATACAATCCTACCTCTCGCTTAATTTCTAGTTCCATAACTCATAATAAAGCATCTCTAGTATTTTATCTACCTTTTCCACCTATCTACACATCCAAATCCTCTCTATTATGATTCATACAACTAAGTATTCTTCTCCTCTTATGTATTTGAGCTATCATTTATCGTTTATCAATCGTTGCAAGTATTAATGCATTATGTTGGTTATGAATGGTTAATTATAAATTGATTTGACTAGAATAATCTCATGTTACAAACCCTTATGTTCTCTTTATTGTTTTCTAATTAGATATCATAAATTTAATTAGGGTGTAAAAATTTGGTGAACCCGACTCAAGATTGAATCTTGCACCTTTTTCCAAACCCTAGTTATTGTAGGGTTTCATATCCACATTATGTATTCAAATCTAAACCCAATTTTTATCTATTACATTCCCTAAATAAGGATTTCACAATTCTTCTTAGGGTCTCATGGTTAGTTCTTCCTTTTGGGTCCTATCAATTTTTTTCCTTCCATGTACTACTTAGTTTTTTATTTCTTATCTACTTAGAGAATTTTTCTTTATTTTTTCTATTATGGTCCATGCTCCTAAGGATACAATATATTTTTATGAGTAAATCAAAATGCACCCTCACTTCAAATTAAAATGATTTAGTTTTATTAATGATTAAAGACCTGCCTAAAAGTATGTTTTGTTATTGATATCCTTATGTCTAAAGTTGATAGCCCTCTTCCCTATGAGGACCCCCTACAAGTTATCTCCAGTTGTACCTAGTCTTCAACACGCACATGATTAACACTCCAATGATGGTTATAGTTATGATGTTGATCTTAGTAATAATTATCCTAATCTTAAATATGGTGATACTTCTATGTTTGAGACTTCATTTTCTTGTGAACTTTAGACAACCCTATTAATGTTGACTCATTGGATCCATGTCTTGATGATGATCTTAATTTTGATTACGAATCTAGTGATAGTGATTTTGTTAGTGAGTATTGAGCTCTTACCTTGCATTGTCTAGCCAAGTTGCATAATTTTGATGGTAAAGCACCACATATTGACATATAATCCACTAAATGTGTAGAAGAGTCCTATTTTTATGATGATGTCCTCCCTTCTATATGGGCTTGGCCTACACATCTTTCAAGAGATATTGTTACTAATTTACTTCATTAATAATATTACAGACGAGGATAATGATGATGAATGTTCTTCCACTTATATATATGGTGATGCACATATTGATCATGATATTTCATGTGATAATAATGTTCCTAGTCTCGATGATGTTATTACTCATAATGACACTTATATTTGTAATGTTACTACTACTCATATATGTACACTCTATTGAATGTAAAAATTATATTCCTATGCCTCTAATAAATGAAAATGTGAACAATACCAGTATGTCCTCTAGGCTTATTGTAAAGGTGGAACGTGTTAATATAGATCCTCCAATTACTACTTGCATTGAAACTAATTATATGCAAAAGGAACTTGATATGCCTAATGTTTCTATCACTTTAGATCCACCATCTACTAATGATCATAACAATTAAATTCTTCATAAGGATATCCTATAATTGATGAAATGTTTACAAAATTATTTTCATCCACAAATTCAAGCTATGTGTACGTGGATCAAATCCATTAAGGATGAGATAAAACATCTAACAAGTCCTTTAAATTCCCATGTCAATTATGTCTCTACACATCATTCTCAATCTAGTTGTAAGGCTACTAAAAAGAAATGCGACACAAACATTATGCATTATACATGTGCTCATTCAAGTGAAGTGAAAGTCCTACATAAATGCAATAATGTGTATGTTCCAAAAACTCAATCTTGAATAATATGAAAAATGCATTAGAAAGCACCTATTTAGTTTGATAAGAATTCTTAACAACATGATATTCTCTATGAGCTACTTGATCAACAATTAATCACTTTATTACCTAATCATTACTATCCCTCCTATCGGCATGAAAAATCAAAGGTCAACTATTTATCAATTATCATGGTATGAACGGACATCATGAAAATGATTACTACGCTTTACAAAAAATAATCCAACAAATCTAGTGTAAGGATTTATTTCCTTTGATACACGTCATTCTAACAAGTCTCTTATGCAATCATCTCAACTCCCTAAGTATACATGGGTAACTAAAGCTACAATAACCACATCGAATATCATAGAATTTTATCGTATGATACAAATTCATCTATTTTATAAGATCCACCTACTCACAAAGAGGATAAGAATGAAATACCTCCTTTGGAAGATTCAATCTCACTTTGCAAATAAAAAAGGAAACAATAAAAATAGAACAAGAACAACTTGAGACATGGCTACAAATATTATTTAATTTAATTTGAATTAAATCTAAATTTTGTAGAGTCACTACTGAAATAAATGATGTATAAATTTTGAAATATAGAAATGACACAAGCAAGCTAAGATTTAAAATATGAAACCCTAAGCAAGAGGATGAGATAAGAAGACTTAGTTGATTCCCGCTTGCAACGGTACTAATCTAGACATGGAGAATCGATGAACATACTGGGAAGAGTGTCATAACTACTCACTATAAATTTTGAAATGTAGGGATGAGGTCAGACATGGGCGCTTGAGATAGGTCAAGGGCACCTGGGTACTAGAGACTGCTTCGTGTGTTGGTGATCGCACAGAGCTCATGATTTTCTTTTCGATGTGTTGCAAGAGTATCACAGTTGTTCCCTGTTGATCACTTGATATTCACATATAGATCACCAAAGATACCTATAACATGTAAAAGAGATGTTCACTTGCACAAGCCCACAAACCACATCAAACCTAAAAAGAAAAATGCAGAATGGGGAGTCAAACTGACCCCGATGGTCACCCCAAGAGTGAACTTATGACCGAGCATTACACTACATCTTAGACTCCATGTAGTTCTTATGAGTGTGTGTAGAAATTATTCCCTAGGATTCCCTTGTGTAAGTTGTACTTGATAACAGGTTGTAGCTAGAATGTAGAAATGTATAGCATGTGTGAATGGAATAGAATGAACTTTCCCCTTCCTATGTTCTATACACAACCCTTTTCCCTTGAATGGATGTTAGATGGATGTTTTGGAGTGTTTTTGGTGCCTTTTGAATGCAATCTTAGGTGATGATGGTAATGTTTAGTGTTTGGTCCCTCATTATGAACACATAACTATTTATACGATTCTCTTGTTTTAATTTTGTAATTGATAACCTGTAAGGCCGACCCATAAGTGAAAATGATGCCCAAAAGATAAAACAAACCCAAAATAAGTGAGTAAGGTGAGAAAGGGTCAAGGGTGCCCAAAGGGGACAAGGGGCACCCGAGCACCGATGTCATGGTTGGGCACCGTGTTTGAAGGCATAAAAGATAAATCTGTAAAGTTTTAATTGGGTCAGTAGGTGTGTAAGACCAAATCGAAAACAAGAAACAAAGAAAATAGGCCAAAGATAGTTGTCAACCTCTAGTTTTCTTGCTTAGGAATCATATAAATGCTAACATGCTTTTAGGACCTAGAAATGTACCAAGTGTGTGATTTTGTGTCTTCATTTTCCCTCACTTTATGTTGTTGAGTGAATACTTGATAACATAAAGTATATAAGAGATTCATACCTTATGATCCATGTACATAGTGCGGTGAATAGCATGCCGAGTGGAAAATTGAAGCATGGAATGATGCAAAGTGAAGCATGGAGACTAGGAAAGGAAAAGTGACCATAGAGGTGAAGCGTATGCGTTGCGTTGTTCCTATTTTTGTGCTTGTATTTGTTTCTTCTTATAACGATGGACTGAAAAAGAAGAACAAGAATGTATTCAAAGGCTTTTATATGATAAATCAGAGAAAAATGTGCATAAGTATGTAAAAGTGTGTAAAGGAAAGTGTGCACTTGATGTATAAGATTGTAAAGGATAGAAAAATGTCCTAAAATGTTGTGAAGAGTGAGTTTTTGGGCGATGTCATGCCAATAATGAGTTTAATGGGTGATCTCATGCCAAGTGCTAGTTTTTTGGTCGATCTCACACCAAGTGTGAGTTTTTGGGTGATCTCATGTTAATGAGAAAGTGTTGGGCAGAGAGGTCTAATTTTACTCTCCTTCCATCACTCTTCCCAATAAGTACCACTACAGATGGTGTGTACCTTATTTGTTCCTTCTATCCCAAATTAGTTATGATATTACCGATTAAAATGGATTACATGAGATTGTATGCATTTTGTAACTAAAGGATTGTGCATGTAACTATAGAACTACTCTAAAGGCTTATGTGAATTGTGTTGATATGATAATTTGATTGTATGTGCCCCCAAGACATTAGCACCCAAGGGAGGACATAGGTGTCTCAGTACTACTATTTTATGTTGGTCGTTGGTGTTTGTGTTGTGTTGAGGACCCAAGTTAGATTATGGGCCTTTCGTGAGTGTATTTTTGTTTTGTTTCTATCTTGTGTAGATTTGTATTGTACTTCTCGGCTGGTCTAGGGATGAATTTTTCACCCAATGTATGCCCCCCTCATTTTGGGTGCATGCGACATCAGTATGATAATGCAGCCCAAAGTAGAGGATCGATGCTGATCTAAACTATATCCCCGAGGGGTAGGGTATGTGCATGGTACAAACCAAGGTATGTGCAAACAAAGTGGCTAGTAACATGTGTTAGTTGTAAAAGCTATTCATACAAGAATCATTGCAGCATGCAAGAACCTGTATGATATTTTCATTCACTCCAAAAGACCAAGTGAACATGTATGTGTGTATATAGAAATATAATGACATACTCGAGTATCGACTAGCATTGTAATAAACCGCATTATGTAAGTAGTATATGCAAGCAAGAGTAAGTTCAACCAAGATATGAAAATTTTTGTATGGGTGTAATGGTATGGTATGTAATGTGTGAATGTGATAGGAGTAGCATGCCCCCAATGGATGTGTATGAGATGAGGTTCATTTATAAAATACCCTCAATAATCAAGAATGAACCATAGAACAAGAGTGCGTCATCGAGAAATGGTTTGAGAATGTGTGCTAGAAAGATAGATCATGAAGCATAGAGCGTGAAGAGTGAATGTGGTGAGGTTCATTTCAGATTTAGACCCTCAATAGTCAAGTATGAACCATGGAACTAAAGTGTGTCATAGGGTATTGATGATACATTGCATGTATGAAAGTACGGAAGAGTTGTAAGAAATATTGGATGTGAAGCACAGAGCGTAAAGTGTAAGTGTAGAGACTACTAACAATTAATAAAGATTGAAAGGGGGAAATCATAATGCCCCTCAAGTGTGTGATGTGGATAAGGATCAATTAAACTCATCTAGAAGATCATTTGGGTTAGGGTCGTAACCAATAGGATATGGATAAGAATTGGTAATCAATAATGTGGGGTTGATCACATAAAGATCCTTTATGGCATAAATTATACATACCCATTGCATATTCTTCATTAGTAAAAGGAGGTTGAGGACAATCATGCACATACCAACAAGTTAGATTTTGAGTATAGCCAAGAATGAGTCATTGCAAATAGAGATGTGGCCAAAGGGCATGGGAAATGTGATATCAATATGATTGGGATCCAGTATGCCACCAATGTAATCAAGCCAAGACTGCCCAAGTGTGAGTGGAGAGGAACAAGGAGTGCGTGCAAGGAAGACTGACAAATGGAAGATGCAGAGGCCATAAACAATAGTAATGAGTACACATCTGTGATAAAGGTGAGGAGAGTGAGGTGGAGGAAGGAGATCAACAATTGTGAATCCTAGCTGAGCCAAGCCATCATGCATGCAAACAATCTTAGAGAAAGTAGGGTCAAATGGAATATGAGGCCAATAAGAATTATGAATGAAGAGAGTACATGTGAAGGGATCTAGGTGCGGAGTAGAATGAACTTGGGGAGATGCAAAGCATGTGATAGAATTTCTAATGTATGTACAATCCCTTGAAAAGGTATCATGACATTAGTGGAAGGAGGAAGCTTCTTGAATTGGTATTCACCAAGGCCAATAGCAACAAAAGTATCCTAGAATTAGGACTCTTATGCAATGTGTCATCATTAAGCTCTACGACATCAACCTCATCATCAGAATCATCAGTGCTAACATTATCTTGTTGTATAGCATTATCAAGAATATTGGTAGGGATGGAACCAGATGCAAAATTGAGAGGAGCTATGATAGGTGGAGTAGTATCCATAGGGGTGGACATGGTGGGTGATAGGATATCAGTAGTATGAGTAGGAATGGACGGAGTGCATGGAGAAGTAGCAGAAGGAGTAGGAGTGCTAGATTTCCCAACATCATATGTACTAATATTGTGATATGGAATAGGTTGTGATGGAGGATAGGTATGGTGGTGACAAGGTCTATACGGAAAAATTGAATGGGTCAAGGTCCACAACAATGGTATGTTCATAGCCATCATGTAAGAATTTAACACACCAATGAACTATAGATGGAACAACATGCATTGCATGAATCCATGGTCTACCAAGTAAGTAATTAAATTGGAATGTGGCATCGATAATAAAGAATACAGTAGGAACAATTTTAGGCCCAAATTGTAGAGGTAGGGTGATAGTTCCCATGCATGTGCGAGTAGTGGAATCATATCCACGAATGACTTGAGAGGATTTATTAATTAAATCATCAGTAATGCCAATTTTCTTGAGGAGGGATAAAGCACATAGATTTATAGCAGATCCATTGTCAATGAGTACACACTTAATACAGATGACACCAATAGTAGCGGTGATAAGCAAAGGTGAAAATGGATCATCAACAGCAAAGGGAGGGATATCCTCATCACTAAAAGATATAACATGTGGTATATTTTTGAGGGATTGAATGAGGTGAGTAAAGGAAACAAGTGAATTATTACTTTCAATGTGAATGGAACGAAGGGAGGCCTCTAATGTATGAAAAATTAAGTGCACTACGTAATAAATCATAAAGAGAGATTTTTTCTAGTGTATTATTAAGTTGCTCTATGATGTCATAACCCTTAGAGGTAGTGGTAGGAACTGTAGAAGTGATAGGTGGTGGGACAGAGACAGGTGGAGCCATAGGAGGACAAGTGCAGCGGGTGGTGACTACATTAATGGATGGATCAAGTATTGGAGTAATGAAGTGAGGAGGATGTTGAGTATGAACTTGCATAAAATCAGTAGCAATAGTAGCCATGCCAGAAACCTTGGTTAGAGTAAAAGAAGGATAAGAAGATTGATCCATGAATTTAGAAGAAGGAGATAGATTTTGATACATTCTCAGAAGGTAGGGTTTGAATGAGTGGGTTCACCAAATGATTTAATTTAATTTTAATTAAATCTAAATTGTAGAGTCACTACTGAAATAAATGATGTATAAATGTTGAAATGTAGGAATGACACAAACAAACTAAGATTTAAAATATGAAACCCTAAGCAAGACGATGAGATAAAAATACATAGTTGATTTCGCATAATCTGGGATTGATTTGGACAGGGAGAAGTGATGAACATAGAGGGAAGAGTATCATTACTACTCACCGTAAAAGGTCAAACACGAGTACCCAAAATAGGTCAAGGGTTCCCTGGGCACTAGAGATCACTTTTGGGTCCTGGTGACTACACAGGAGCTTGGGATATGCTTTATGGTGTGTCGCATGAGTTTTGCAATTGTTCCCTGTTGATTTCCTTATATTCACACTTGGATTTCAGAAGATACATGTAACTCCGCAAAATATATGTTCACCTGCACAAGCCCACAAACCACATCAAAGTTAAAAAGTAAAATGTAAATGGGGAGTCGGATTGACTTCGACTGGTCACCCCAAGAATGAACTTATGACCAAGTGTTCCACTATATCTCGAGACTCCATGTAGTTCTTTTGAGTGTGTGTACAAATTATGCCCTAGGATGCTCTTGTGCATTCACTTGATAGCGAGATGTATCTAGAATGTATAAATGCATAACTTGTGTGAATGGAATAGAATGAACTTCCCCTTCCTATGTTATGCATGCAACTCTTGTCCCTTAAATGGATGCTAGATGGATACCTTTTGAATGCAAGATTAGGTGATGATAGTAATGCTTAGTGTTTGGTCCTTAATTTTGAACACATAACTATGTATTTATATGATTCCCTTGTTTGAATTTCGTAATTGACAATCTGGAAGGCTGACCCATAAGTGAAAAAAATCCCAAAAGATAAAAGAGATCCAAAAGAAGCGAGTAAGGTGAGAAAGGGTCGGGAACCCACAGGGGACAGAGGCACTTGGGCACTACTTTCGGCTAGGTGTTAGTGTTTGAAGACATAAAAGATAAATCAGTAAGGTTCCGACTAGGTCTGTAGGGTGTGTAATACCAAATAGAAAACAATAAACAAAGCAAAGAGGCCAAAGATAGTTTTCAACCAATAGTTTTCTTGCTTAGGAATCATATAAATTCTAGCATGTTTTTAGGACCTAGAAATGTACCCAAATGCGTGATTTTGTGTCTACAAAATCATTTAGAATGTACACAAGCACCCAATCTGGGGAAACATAGAGATTAATTTCATGGATAACATTGATTTATCCCTACTACTCAATTCTTACGACTGAGATGATTTTGATCCTGATTACTATTACAATGGAAATGAACAACTTCATATGTCCGATGAGCATCTCGTGAAAGTTAAACTTTAAATTTACTAATGAAGAAGAGGATACTATTTCGATATAAGCATTACATATTTATCAACAACTTGTTTTTAGCATCTAACTACGTAAACCACAAAATCTTATATGAAACTTGGTACTACACTTAATTTTCCAATGAGACCACAATCTATTATACTAAAAATCATTAAAATAGTACATATTTGGAATTTATTATCAATTGTCACCTGATATTCAATCATTGGCTACACTCACTCATGGAAACTCCCTTCTCAAATACCTAGGGAATATGTGGATCTCCATTCCTTATTTTCTAAAATTAATTTCGCACTATATATGTCAGAATATTATAGTGCTTCACATATGTATGTGTGAATAATAATTATGTGTCTAATTATTATGGTAAATATTATTGTTAGATTGTTATAATATATTGTTTCAACAATATATTATTATATTTTCTTATACACCCGTAATTATTTTGGGTTCTTTGTTGTACCCACTTCCTATTTATTAGGAAGTAGTTCTTCTTCAGATTGGCTATATATTAGCTAAACATATTGTGCAGATGTATTGAATATTCAGAGTATTATTATTGTGACAATTTGTTACTGCGTTTTCATTTGGCATCAGAGTGAGTATGGGCTTGTGAATATTTATTAAGGGGCTCCTCCAAATCCGTTGCTGCCCCCTGGTTGAGGAGAATCGAATTGATGACATGGTGCTATTGGCATGGTAAATATCAATTCATCGCTGTTGTTTTGATCTTCGATGTCATCTCCAACACGCAGCTCTTCCGCCAAGCTTGATCCAAAACTCGGCCTTCAGTAAAATACTCGTAACTTTCTCATTTCTTAACAAAATTGATAATTTCAAAGTGTTCCAAAAAGCTTACAACGTGAGGAATAAAACCCAAAAATAGTTTTTGGAAATTTTTGTTTGATAAGTGAGCAGTTCGTGCGTAAATGTGATGGGTTTTGTGCCTGTGTTTGTTCCTGCAAAGTGCTTGTAAGAATTTCGTGTTGTTTGGAGAAGGAAAGGCGTCTGAAGATTACATTTCTCATTGGTGACCATTGTTGATCAATGTCACAAAGACGTTAAGGATAAAAATGTATCACATCAATTACAGTTCATACATTCTTGGTGATGGATAAATTATCAGATCTTCTACCTGCCTCCCACTAAAATCGAACCCAACTGGTTTTGGTACGCGGGTTTTAATACAAAGATGCAGTTTATTATTTGTATAAGTCAAGTTAAGTTTTTGTAATGTTATAGTCTTAGTTTATTTACATTTTTATCCTTAGCATATCAATAAGGCTGAGTCTATTGAGGGGGGAACATGGTTTCAATGTTCCATTTTCTCTTTTCATATTTGTTATCAGTGAGCAGTGTTTCCTACATAATTCCCTAAAGGAAAAGCATAGTGGACAGATGAAAGCACAAGGAAAAGCAACATCATGATATTGAGGTTGTTGGTTTTCCTGTAAAACCATCCCTGTTGAGGTTGTTGGCTGTCCTATAAAACCATCCATGTTGAGGTTATTGGCTGTCCTATAAAACCATCCATGTTGAGGTTGTTGGTTTTCCTATAAAACCATCCATGTTGAGGTTGTTGGTTGTCCTGAAAAACCATCCAGATCATGAGCACGCACGGGCGGCACACTGAGAAGGAAGTGTGATTTTTTTCTCCCATGTTCGCACTAAGGGGGGGAATGTTAGGAATATTATAGTGCTTCACATATGTATGTGTGTGAATAATAATTACGTGTGTAATTATTATGGTAAATATTATTGTTAGATTGTTATAATATATTGTTTCAACAATATATTATTATATTTGTTTGTTATACCCGTAATTATTTTGGGTTCTTTGTTGTACCCACTTATTATTTATTAGGAAGTAGTTCTTCTATTATATTGGCTATATATTAGCCAAACATATTGTGCAGATGTATTGAATATTCAGAGTATTATTATTGTGACAATATGTTACTGTGTTTTCAATATATTCCCCTATGTATTTTGGTAAGGGTTTTACTTCCAATACTTTTGTTAAATACTTTTGATGTTATATTTACGCATATTATACCACATCCATTCAATCACAACAGATGTTACAAATAAATAAAAATCATTATTAATTATATTTAATATCTTACAACACAATGTTCTAATCATAAATCTAAACCCATGATATTCAACTTATACTATTTCTAAAGGGTTTATTCCTCTTCGGCTTTCTATCACACATACTCTAGCTCCTATCATTTATACAATATTATCCTTATTCTCGTAACATATTTAAGGTATATGCCTCCATGACCATAAAGGTTTCTCTCATATTTTAATGATTATGTTATTGGGTAGCTCTTGTGCTACCCCTTTTCTTATACATAGATATTTTCAAAACTATTCAAAAGCATTCACTTATTTATAAAAATTCAAAATCGGGACATGATTATTGTTTGATTGGCTTGTTTTTTACTTAACACATTTTCTTTGTTAATTTGGTTTAATCTTTACACACATGCATTCATGAGATATATTGATATTAATGCAACACATACATAGGTTGATACACAATGATAGGTGCTAGCTTGATTCCTTACACTACTCTTTAGGGGAATCTCATATGATATAAAGGTGATTTTATTTCATTATACTTACTTTACACCTTCCTCGTCACGAGTTGATTTTATATATAGTGTTTATTCCTATCTTTTGAGCTAACAATATTGAAACATGTGTCTTCCGCAACACTAACCTATCTTTCTATCTCTATTTTGATTATCACTATCATTCATTCTTGTCAGATACATTATTAATTACTTGCTTATACAAATTATTTCTTTATTTGGCTCGCTTTGTTTGAATCCTTATTATGGCTGATTATTTCCTTGCTTGATTACATTGTTATGATTGCTTAGTCTATACAACTCGATCGCTGCCTTGATTGTCTTGTTACACATTAGATGTCTCATGTTTGTGGTTTTATGCCTATCTATCATATATGTGCTTGTTTCTCTTAATGTGGTCCGTGGGCCTCCTATTGTGATTTTCTTGTGACAAAATGGGTGTCCCATGTTTATGAATCTAAGCCTTGGTTTATATCATGATATACTAGTTATTATTTCTCTATACACAATTGTTTCTATTACTATATTAGTACTACTATGGTTGATGAAATGAGTTATTTATACTTGAACATTTCTATATTTATCTTACTCTTGATTATGATATGATTGACATTTTTCTCTATTGTTCTTAATTCTATACACATGTATTATTGTTTGTTGTGTTGAGAATCTTGGCACCGAAAGGGGGCTAAATCGGTGTGATTTCAAACTTTTGAAAAAACAATTCAATTTTCTTCACCTTGTTATGAAGAAACAACAACACTATTCATATGCAATCAACAAAGGAACACATAAGAAGACAAGATTTAATGTGGGAAACCCTTAAAGGGAGAAAAACCCACTGAAACTAATGCACTAAGCTAGACAATTTGTCCAATGAGAAATTACAAAGATTTCAAACTTGTTGAGCACCTACTCAACTTGAGCACCAACTCCAAAATCTGATCAAACACCTACTTGACAATTTTGCAAGCTACAACTTGCATAAAAGCACCTACTCCTCAATTTTATAAGATCCTACTTAGACTTGAATTTTTTTATCACTCTTACTTAACATAGTTGCTTAAACAACAAATAATAATATCTAAATTAGCTCATTCACCCTCGTGCTCTTTTACTCATATACTTGCACTAATCTTCACACCTTCATGAACTCTATCTTCATCAATCATTTCATGAAAAATAAAGTGTTTATATCATCAAGGAATAAATCCTCAAAATATTTTGCACTTCACCTTCCATCAACCTTTCACTTACTCACACTTGAAATCGTACAAGGAAGATAGGTTACATCACTTAAAAATTGTCATTTTGCAATCACCGCTTCGAACTTGATGTCAGTTTCATACAGTATTTCTAGGTCCTCTCAAGATGCTCTGATATAAATGATGAGTAAGGAAAGATCCCAAACTCCTTGACCCTCGACTTCACTTAAAAATATTCCTTTCTAAACCCCCGCACCCACTATTTTTGTAATGGTTATGCAAACTTTTGTCCTATTCTCCAACATATGAATTTTGTATTGTAGAAAAATGAAGAATGTACCAAGTGTTATGAGCATGCAAGAATGTTACACAAACCTTTCTTTATCTCTTTAACTCCTTTACATGACACACATCTCACCATTTCATTGTTAATACTTCCCTTGATCTCATATGCACAACTAGGTGCAAGTGCTTCACACAATAGTCTCCAACTAGGGAGAATGAGGAGCTTTATGAGCTTAAACCTTACATTACATTAAGGGAGAAATGGATCTTTAGAAGGTTTACACCATCACCATGAGTTTGGATATTATCATATTAAAGCATGGGTCCTTCTATTCAACTCTCCTTCATAACCTTCAACACATAGTCAAGGAGGACCTAACACTAACTCAATGAGATGTTTCATCAAACTTGATGCATGATTCTTCACAAATTTTTAAAGCTTGGACACAGTGGTATGTGATCTAGAGATAACCTTAAAATGGAAAGAGTGAGTCTATAACTTTCAATCACTCAAGAATACACTCATTTGAATAAGAAACTATTCAAGATTTTCAAATACATAAGGTTTTCTTCACAGGATGAGATGGTTCATGAACTCAAACACACATCCATGGCTCCAAAATCACTTTTATGGAAAACTCTAGGTCTTGAGAAAATCACTAGGTCCATATCTTGTTTCATCTTAATCCAAATAGATCAAACAAGCATGCTTTTCAAGAAACATATAGGTTGATATTTTAAGATCCAAGAGCCAATCTTGATCCATCTTGAAGATCTTACATACCAAACCTTAGTTTTATGAAAACCATTGTATAGATACTTCAACAACAACTTTTTACGCATGGAATAAATGAAGAATACCAAGCTTACATGTGTAATACATAGATCTCTTGATTGTTTCACCATGGCAATTTTGAGCCATCTTAGAGGTAAGAACACAAAGACACTTAATTTCATCATGTAATGAGCTTGAACACATTTTATTTGATCTATACTACATGTATTAGGCTCATATAGTACTTAAAACAAGTTCTTTAATTAAGATTCTCTCATACTAAAAAGACTAGTTTTTGGCATGTTTAGCCCTTAGTGGTAGGTGACAAATATTGACAAGGATCACTCAAATTTTTTCCATATCTCACCTGAATATTTTCATGTACATTAAGGAAATGTCATATACAACCTTCTAGACAAGATTCTATAATCAAAACCTTGCAAAATAGGGTTAAATATGTATCGTACAATCATACTTGTAGTACCAAAAAAAGCAACTTAGGCTATAATGAATTCTTTACAACCCTGAGTGGTTTTATTAGCTTCAAAGGTGATTTGGTGACCACAAAAGCATTTTTCTTCCATTGCTATAGTGTTAGGGTTTTAGGAGGGTTTAGAGCAACTTGGATTCTTAGAGTTTGTTCATAAAGTATAAGACCTCATTCTTCCTTATTCCAACTTGTGAAATGTTCTTGACTCCATGCCCTAAATATGATGAGGATTTTATGGTACCATGCACAATTTTTACGTACCTTTGAGCTCTTCAAAGATGACCCTCGAGTTGGAACAGAGCATTTTAAGAGCTTAGTAGAGCCAAAAACCTTCTAACTTGAGAAATCCTCTTCACTTTTACATGAAACTTGGTCCATAACACTGTAACAACTTCCTCCACATGTACCAAGTCTTGTTTTCTCTTAAATTGATATGTACCATCATGACCTACTTCATTTTTCCATGCCTATACTGCTTGTTCTCAAGGACAATCATAAGGAAGACCCCAAATGTGCCTCCAAAAGCTGATATATGACATGTAGCTTCATATAAAGACCCTAGGAAAGGTCCCTATACACCTCTCATGCTTACATTGGCTTGTCATAGCCTGATTTTTCTTCATACACCTTACTAGGTCCTTGAACTAGGCCTAAATGAGCTAGTTTACACAATGACTCATAAGACCTAACCTATTTCTCATCATAGAATACCTTGCACATTCTTGAATCAGCATTGTAGACATGTAGGAAATCTATGAAGTACACACCAAACACCTCCATACATCTATTGGACACTAACCACACTAACCAAGTACTAAACACCCTAAAACCACCATGACTTCTTAAGAAAACAAACTCAATCTTCATGCCCCTAAAGATTTGACACCTCATCACTTAATATTTGCCATCAATGCACCATGTCATCAATGACAAAAACATCAAGAAAAGCTTCAACAATCTCCCCCTTTGTCATTGATGGCAACAAACATTTAAAATTTAATGGGAAAGCATTCATATCAACACTTTCAAGCTATCTTTCCTTTTTCTGAAGACAATCTCCCCTTTGACATATATTACAAAGGTTCATTCAGAAAATGACATGCAAACAATCAATAACAAGGCATATGATTACCTCTTGAATTTCCCCTTGGATTAGGCTTGGAATTTTGGTCATTCAAGGCTTAAGATGATTCTTGGACCTGTTCACCAATCAGCTTCAATGCTCCCCATGAACCTATTCTCTTCAAACTCAGAATTTTCACTCTTTGCACATGTCTTCCTTTGATCTTCAACTTGGACCTTGAACTAGTGAACTAGATCCCCCTGTTTTGACACTTCTTGAGTCTTCTTTGAGTATATATGGTACTTGAGCTGCTCCCCTTGATGTCTTAAAACATTTAGTGATTTCTTGGGGTAGGGATCACCCCAATTTGTGTCTTAAATGCTCAAAGGTTGCTTTTGCTAGAGGTTTTTTCATGATATCTGCTACCTCCTCCTTGGTTGATACATGTTCAAGCTTGATCCTCTTCTCACTCACTTGTTCTCTCAAGAAATGGTACTTGATTGGTATATGTTTTGTCTTAGAGTGCAATACTGGATTCTTAGACACACTTATAACACTTGTGTTATCATAATACAAAGGTATAGGACCATCATTTTCAACTTTATAGTCTTCAAGAGTTTGCTTCATCCACATCACTTGAGCAAAACATAAGGTTGTTGCTACATACTCAGCTTCACATGTGGATAGGGATACAAGAGATTGCTTCTTACTTAGCCAATACATGAGGCACTTACCTATAAAGTAAAGCTCCACCACTTGTGTTTTTTCTGTCATCAATGATACCTGCCTAATCTGCATCTCTAAGGGATTTTATCTCAAACTCATTACCTTTTGGATACCAAAGCCCATATTCCATGGTCCCCATGAGATACTGAAGATTTATTTGACACTTGAAGATGGATTTCCCTATGATATTCTTGAAATCTTCCAACTAGACCAAATGCTTGCATGATATCAGGCCTAAATGTAGTTAATTACAATAGGTTACCTATCATAGATTTTTATGAGGTCTTATTTATTTTTGGTGAGTTGTCATCCTTGCTGAGTTTGCATCCTACAATCATTAAAGTGCTTACTAGTTTGCAATAATCCATTTAAAACCTCTTGAGCATTTCCTTGATGTACTTTATCTATGATATGAAGATACCTTCTTTGGATTTACTGATTTGCAGTCCTAGGAAGAATGAGATTTCTCCAAGTATTGACATTTCAAAAGACTTCTTCATGACTTTGAAAACTCATATGACATGGTCTCACTATCACTTCCAAAGATTATGTCATCCACATAGACAACAACAAGTAATAGGTGACCTTCTTCCTCTTTTATGTAAATATTTCTATCAGCTACTCCTTTCCTAAAACCTTTGTCTACCAAATACTTATCCAATCTATTACACCAAGCCCTGGGGATTTCTTGAGACCATATAATGCTTTCTTTAACCTCCTAAACATAATCCTTGTCGTAATGAGATAAAATCCATCAAGTTGTTCAATGTATACTTCCTCATTCAAGTGCCCATTCAAGAATGTTGACTTTACATCCATTTGGTATACTTTGAATCCTTTGTATGCTGCATATGCCAAGAAGAGTCTAATAGCCTCCATTCTAGAGACATGAGAAAATGTCTCATCAAAACCAACTCTTCAACTTGAGAATACCCTTTGCAAACCAACCTTTCCTTATTCCTTAGTAACTTCACCTTTTTCATTTAGCTTGTTTCTAAATACCCACTTGGTTCCAATGATGTTCTTATTCTTGGGCCTAGGGACAAGTTCCCAAGTTTCATTTTTCTCTATTTGGTCTAGTTCTTCATTCATTGCATTGATCCAATTTTTTTCCTTGTTGGCCTCCATAACATTCTTTGGTTCTATCTTGGATAGAGAGCAATGTTTTCTTGATCTTGAATGCTTTTCAACCTTCTTCTTATTTTTATGCCTACTTCCTTGTTCCCTATGATCTGATTTGGTGGATGATCCTCTTAACCTATCTTGAAGGAGCTTTTGTATTTGGTCATTTCTTCATCTTCATCCTCTTCTTCTTGTTTACCTTCCACAATTTCATCATCATCCTGATTTTTAGTGCTTTGAGGATTTTCCTTGGGCTGAGTTTTAGTCTTGCTTGTATGTGTCTCATCAATTATGACATTTGTGCTCTCTACTATATTTTGTTGGCTTTTATTGTAGCACCTATATGCTGAAATTATTGTTGAGTAACCCAAGAATATTCCTTCATCACACCTTAAATCAAACTTTCCAAGGTTGTCTTCATCCTTTTGATAAAACACTTGCTTCCAAACACTCTTAGGTGCTTTACACTTGCAGGTCTTCCTCTCCAAATATCATAAGGATTATTCTTTTTATTTATTATGATTTGGGCTCTATTCAAGATGTAAATTATTGTATTAACTACCTCCCTCCAATATCCATCTAAAACAATTTGATTCATTCAACATGGTTCTTGCCATTTCTTGCATTGTTATGTTATTTCTCTCCACCACCCCATTTTGTTGAGGTGTTCTTGCCGCTCATAGAACTTCCTTCTTATCCCATGAGCTTCAAAAAATTAATCAAACTCATTGAACAAAATTCACCTCCTCTATCAGATCTCAAACTCTTGATTTTTGCATTTTTCTCATTCTCCACTAGGGATTTGAATGTCTTGAATATTTCTAGAGCTTATGATTTCTCCTTAAGAAAATTAACCCAAGTCATTCTTGTAAAGTCATCAATTAGTAGCATGAAATAGCTTTCTCCTTAAATACTCTCAGTTCTTTTTGGTCCAACAAGATCAGTATGAATCATCTCTAGAGGTCTTGTAGTGGAATACTCCTTGTATTTAAAGCTTCTTCTAGTTTGTTTTCCATGTAGGTATGCTTTGAAAAGAGTGTCAACATGGGTTTAGTGATCTTGGGAATGTTTCTTACATATCCCTTAGAGCTAATCTTAACAATATTGTCAAAATTAATATGTCCTGACCTCTGTGCCAAAGCCATCTATCATCCTACCTTTCTAGTAAAGCATTTCTCTTTGTTAATCTCCTTTAGGACATACATATTGTTCTTGGTTATTTTATCCTTGCCAACCACCTTACCTAATTTTTTCTTCCTTATATCACAACCCTTGTCATGAAACATGACTAGATACCTTTCTTGCACATCTGACTTACACTAAAAAGGTTTTATTTCAAACCTTCCACATACAAAACATTTTTAGTGATAGTCTTTCCATTATCAAGAATTAATGTGCCCTTTCCCACAATGATAGTTGATGTATTATCACCAAATCTCACTGTTCCTGATGCATTTTATTCTAGAGAGATGAAATTACCTTTGTTCCCTATCATATGACTTGAGCAACCACTATCTATGTACCATTCCATGTCTTCATTTTGAGTATGAAAGGAAGTTTGAGCTATTAAAACTTGTTCCTTCTTACTTGTAGGATTTATTTTTCTATGTACACTTTCTTGTCTTGCTCTAAAACCTTCTAATAAAAAAATCTTTTATGTGACCAAAATTTTGATAGTTATAGTAGATCAGTTCAATCTTGCTTCTCATGTGATATGAATTGAGATGTCTACCATGACCTTTTACATGTCTCCTACACCTTGAAGCTTTATGTCCAAACATATTATAAAGAATAACAATAGCCATAGAAGGAATGAACATAACTTATTGCATGAGATTTATTGCTTGGGATAGACTTCTTCTTGACATTCTTGACAACAACATTCTTTTCTTTAGGAGGTTCTTGAGTGATCTTGACTTCATCTTTACTAGTTTTCTTGTCATCCTTGTGGTCTGCCTTGAATCCTATACTAGCTTTGTCATCAAAGGTATTTGATTGCTTAGAAGTTCTTTGAGGTCCCTTGAGATATTTTCAAATCTATGATAAACTTTAAATTTTCTTGAGGTCTAATTTAATTAATTTGGAGAAGCTCCATCTAGTTTTGAGTTTTAGATATTCTTCCTCCTTGACTTTGAAATATATTTCAATCATCTTTATTATGCTTCAAGTTCCTTGATTACATCTTCATGTTCTTGGTCCTTCTTGCTTAGAATTTTCTCATGAAGACTGATTTTCTCTTCATAATTATTTGTTGTTGACTTCAATTTTTATTCTTCTTCCTTTGGAGCTTTAATTCCTCAGAGCATTGAATAGTTAGCTTCAAGATTTACTCTTGCATCTTCCTCATTTGAGTTGTCATCTTTAAACTATTTTTACCTTTTGAGTTGCTTACAGAGGTCACTTCATGGCCATGAATAGAGTCTCATCTTGAGTACCTTCATCTTCACTTTTAGACTTTCTAGAATCACTAGATTTAGATGAACTTGATTCTTCTTTGGTATAGAAATTCCTTTTATTCTTGAAATACTTTTTCTTACCTTCATGTTTCTTGAATTTCTTCTTATTCTTATGAGAGGTTTCTTCATCATGTTCATATTGATATCCCTTGTTCTTGTTAGGACACTTGGATGTAAAATGACCTACTTGTCCAAAATTAAAGCACTTGAATGGTAGCTTTCCTTGTATTTTTTGATCCTCTTTTTAGTTTCCTGAAAAACATAACTTCAACCTTCTCATCCTCCTCCTCCATGTCAAGATTCATATTTTATCTTTTTTTTCTTGAGATTCCTTGTTAGCTTTGAATGCAACCTTTCTTACCTGATTTTATTTCTTTTGTTCTCATTTCATAGGTAGTTAGAGTGTCATGAAGTTCATCTACCTTTAGAGTGGTTAAGTATTTTTCTTCTTCCACATTGAGACTTTGGAGTCATACCTAGGAGTTAAGGATCTTAACACTTTTGAACAACCACTATTTCTTCCACCTTTTCCCCTAGTCCTCTGATGAGATTGATGACTTCATCAATTCTTTGTAAGTAGGATGCAACACTTTCATCTTCTTTCATTTTCATGCTCTCAAATTGACTACGATAGGTCTACAACTTGGCTTGTTTAACCTTGTCATCACCTTCATAGATGGTCTTTATCTTCTCCCAAATTTATTTAGTTATAGTACAATGCATAACTTTCACAAATTCTACCTTTGACATACCACACAAGATTGCATTCATGGATTTTGAGTTATTCTCACTAGCTCTCTTTCTTGTTGCATCAGTTGGAGGTGTAGTTGGAATGGTGTAACCATCAAATAATGATTGACATATATTAAATCATAGAGACATGAGATAGGTCTTCATCCTGATACTCCAAAATACATAATTGGATCCATTGAAGAGAGGTTCCTGGAAGTAGAGAAACCACTTTGTGCTTGACTGTTGGCCATGTTTGTGCTATCTGGATCTCTTTTGATTTGTTAAACTCACTTCAAAAGGACCTTTCTCTATGATACCAATTTTTGAGAATCTAGGCACATCGAGAGGGGGTGAATCGGTGTTATTTCAAACTTTTAAACATAATTCAATTTAGCTTCACCTTGTTATGAAAAAACAACAACACTATTCATATGCAATCAACAAAGGAACACATAGGAAGATAAGATTTAATGTGGGAAACCTTCAAGGGAGAAAAACCAATCTGAAACCAATGCACTAAGCTATAAATTTTTTCCAATGAGAAATTACAAATATTTCAAACTTGTTGAGCACCTACTCAACTTGAGCACCAACTCCAAAATATGATCAAGCACCTACTTGACAATTTTGCAAGCTACAACTTGCATAGAAACACCTACTCCTCAATTTTATGAGCTCTTACTTATACTTGAAATTTTTTTGATCACTCTTACTTGACATAGTTGCTTAAACAATAGATAGTGATCTCTAAATTAGCTCATTCAATCTCATGCATCTTCACTCATCTATTTACACTAATCCTCACACCTTGTCAACTCTATCTTCATCAATTAGTTTTCATGCACAATAAGGTGCTTATATCATCAAGGAATACATCCTAAAAATAATCTTGCACTTCACCTTACATCAACCTTTCACTTACTCACACTTGAACTCGTACAAGGAAGATAGGTAAAATAACTTAAAAACTATCATTTTGCAATCATCACTTCTAAACTTGATGTCAATTACATACATGTATTTGGAGGCTTCTTGTCAAGATGCTCTGATATGAATTATGATCAAGGAAATATCCCAAACTCCCTGAACCTCTTATTTTACTTGCAAATATTTCTTTCTAACCCTTGCACCCACTGATTTGTAACGATTATCTAGACTTTTGTCATATTCCCCAACATAATAATCTTGTCTTGTAGCAAAATGAAGAGTGTACCAAGTGTTATGAGCATTCAGAACATTACACAAACCTTTCTTTAGCTATTTAACTCCTTTATATGAATCACATCTTACCATTTCATTGTCAAGACTTCCTTTGACCTCATATGCACAACTAGGTGCAAGTGCTTCAAACAATAGTCTTCAACTAGGGAGAATGAGGAACTTTATGATCTCAAATGTTCATTTTCATTAAGGAGTAATGGATCTTCAAAATATTTACACCATCATCATGAGCTTGGAGATTATCAAATCAAATCATGGGGCCTTCTATTCAACTCTCATTCACATCCTTCAACACACAAATCATGGAGGACCTAAAACTAAATCAATGAGATGTTTCATCAAACTTGATGTATGAGTCTTCACAAATTTTTAAAACTTGGAATCAATGGTATGTGATCTCTAGATAATCTTCAAATGTAAAGAGTAATTCTATAACTTTCAATCACTCAAGAAGACACTCATTTGAACAAGAAATTATTAAGGTTTTTCAAACACAAAGGTTGTCTTCACATAATGATATGGTTCGTGAACTCAAACACACATCCATGACTCCAAAATCACTTTTATATAAAATTATATGTCTTGATAAACTCATTAGGTCCATATCTTGTTTCATCTCAAGCCAAATAGATCTAACAAGCATGTTTTTCAAGAAACCTAAAGGTTGAGATTTCAAGCTCCAAGAGCCAATCTTTATTCACCTTGCATCTTACATACCAAACCTTGGTTTTACGGAAAACCATTGTATAGAAACTTAAACAAGAACCTACCTTCCATGATCAACTCTTCTACATGGAATAAATGAAGAATACCAAGTTTGAATGTTGAATACATAGATCTCCTTGATTTTCCCACCATGGTAATTTTGATCCATAAGTGCAAGAACTCAAAGACACTTCATCTCATCATGTCATGAGCTTGAAAACATTGTATTGGACCTATAATACATGTACATGCTCATATAGTACTTAAAAAAATATTTTCAACTCAAGGTTCTCTCATATACTCAAAAGATTGGTTTTGGCGTGTTTAGCTCTTACGGTAGGTGATAAAGATTGACAAGGCTCACTCAAGTTTTTTCCATAGCTCACCTAAATATTTTTATGGACATTAAGTACATGTCCCATACAACCTTGCACATCTCTGCTTTCAACTTGAAACCTTCTATATAAGAATATATAATCAAAACCTTGCAAAATAGGGTTAAAATATGTACAGATAACCATGCCTCGTAGTACCAAAATGCCACTAACTTAGGCTATAATGAATTATCTACAACCTTGAGTGGTTAAATTAACTTTTATAGTGATTTCATGACCATAATATGCATTTTTCCTCCATTGTTACAATGTTATGGTTTTAGGAGGGTTTAAAGCAATTTGAATTCTTAGAGTTCATTCATAAAGTACAAAACTCAATCTTCCTCATTCCAACTATGAAATGATCTTGACTATATGCCCTAAATATTATGAGGATATTTTGGTACCATGCACAAGTTTTATAGCTCTTACCCTTTATCTCTTTAAAGATGACCCTTGAGTTCTTCACTTTTACATGAAACAGAGCATTCTAAGAGCTTTTTTTAGATAAAAAACCTTCTAACTTGAGAAATCCTCTTCACTTTTTAATGAAACTTGGTCCATGACATCGTAACAGACTTCTTCCACATGTCTCAAGTATTGTTTTCTCTTAAATTTATTTTGACCATCATTGTACACCTCTCATGCTTACATTGGCTTGTCATATCTTGATTTTGTTTCATACACCTTATTAGGTCCTTGAACTAGGCCTAAATGAGCTAGTTTACACAATGACTCATAATACTGGTCTATTTTCCATCATAGAAGCTCTTGCACATTCTTGAATCAGCATTGGAGATATGTAGGACACTTGTGAAGTACACACCAAACACCTCCATATACCCAGTGGACACTAAGCACGCCAACCAAGCACTAAACACCCTAAAACTAACATAACCTCTCAAGAAAACACACTGAAACCACCTTGTGAAGGCATTACCAATCAACCTTCACACTCTGAAGAGTTGACACCTCATTAGTCACTATTTTCCATTAATCCACTATGTCATCAATGATAATAACATCAAGACAGGTTCAACATGTTGCATGTTACTTTCGCTACACACCATGGTTTCCACCATGCATAATCCTTTTTTGTAGGTACAACTTCCTAATGGTGGCCACTATTATAGCCTACTATGTGATCGTACTTAGATTATCATTCCTATTACACATGGATACAAATATATTCTTGTGAGATGTGTGCTCAAATTATTTATCACATTATTTATCAAATAGGGGGCATTCATTGAGATATATTCTACATCTACAAATAGATTACATACACAAGACCAAATTTTTATAGAGTCAAGATCCTCATAAACAAGCACATATACTTAAATGTGGAAAAATATAAATAAGGTTGAAAATGTACAAAGACATTCAATACTATGGTATGGTCTTGACCAGAATGAATGTTCTCAATTAGGGGCATATTCTTAATATTTATCAGCTTTCTCAAATTCTACTAGTTATCTACAAACTTCTCTTACAATTCCAAATAAAAATTACTCAACTTAGAACATGATACATGGGGCACGATAACTTCATTATTTCTCCTCTACAATACTTAGGAACAATTGGAAGAACAATGTTTTTTGGGGCATGGTCCTCCTTCTCCCTATAATATTATAGGATATATACATTGAGTCTCATCAAGTATAACACCTTATGGGGGAATAGTGTATCCACCGCGCTTTATGGTTCTATCTTACTCAATAGTTACAACAGTACAAAATTAGACCTAGATTCATTTGTTTGTAATAGTGTGGTATATTGTTTTATGGAACGTATCAAAGTGAATAAGTTCTTCGTAGGTTTTCCTTCCTCTTCTCTCACTAGATTCCAAAGTGTGGAAGGTATAAAAGTGACAATATCTTTGTAGGTTATCCTTCCTCTTTTACAAAGTCTCAAAGGGGTTACTTTGGTTCTCTCGTCTCTAATGTTGGGTTACATTAAACACTCTAGTCTCTCCTTCATAAAAAATTGGGCATTGATCACCCCTAATCCTTCGACATCTCAACAACGATTCCAAATCTCCAAAATCACAACAAGAATGAGAAATTATTCCTTTGAAGAATTAGCAAGTGTATTTCTTCTATGTTTTGTGTATCCTTTACTTAATTTATGCAAGTTCAAAGTTACAAAATTCTCTATATTTTGAGTTATAATTTAATTTCTATCATAAACATTGGCTACACTATGTGTTGTAAGTTTCATCATGGAGAATGCCAACACCAACAAATTTGATAACCACTATCGAGAAAAGATAAAGTGTGTGCGCACTTAGGTATGTTTTTCCTTTAAGTATGTAATTTTCAATTACAAACTTAAAGGGGGGCAAATGTAGACACTAAAATTTGGTAACTTGTCCTTTTAAAATTCCAAGTTTGACTATGCTCCCTTGCTAAAACAAATGCTCAAAAATATAATTACTTATCTCTTTAGATCTTCTTTGACTTGTTTTTTTCTAAATTCTATGTGTCATCAATTCAAGAAATATTATTTGATTAAAGTGGTAAATAACCTTTGTACTCCATGTCACAAATTTTTGTTTCACATCATAGTCCTCCTAGGAAAAACCATACACTTTTGTTAGGATGTGGGTATGGTCTTTGATGCCTTGAATGATCCATCCCCTTTGTATTCTTTGAATCTATTTTAAATTTCAATATCTTTATTATGTCATTTCATCATCCTATAGTTGGACTTGTTAGAATATTTTACCTATAAAAGGCTATACAAGCAAGTCAATGTCACTCGATAACTCACCTGGAACTCTTACAAGTTCCTATTACAAATATCATTCCAAAAGTACTCGAGGGTCTACTAATTTCATCCAAATCAACTACACATCAATTAGAACAATTCCTACTATAGATCTGAAACACTCAACCAAGTCAAAGAGTCTAGCTTCCTCCATTTCCAAGCATACAAAGTTCATAAATCCATGTCTTAGCAAGAGTAAATTCACTCCAATCATTGTCAAAGGGTTTTAAGGAATAAAGGGTTAGGTCACATAAGTGAGGAATGTCACATCACACTACTAGCACACTAGGCACATCCTATGCTATACAATTAACTCGTTATCTTTATATCATGGAAAATATGGGAACCCATAAGGGGTTGGATTACATTGCACTCACACTTACACAAACACCTAGGAGAGCTACATGAGGCTTGATCCTACATGAGGTAATTTAGTGAAATACTTGGATGGGTTCATCAAGTAGCGTATTGTAGGTTTTTATGGTTTCTACTTTGTTATAGGTGATTATAATTCTTCTCAAAGTTGTGAAAATATGATTGAAATACATCAAAGGGCATTTCCATATAAGTGACTCGAGAAGTTTTCGGGCCTAATTACTAAAGGTTTCAAGACCATAAAATCAAGGTCAAGACTATATAGTTCTAGTTTGGACCATACATAAAGTATATGGGCATTCCTTTGCTTATTTTCTAGCTCTAAAACTCACAACAAAGCCTCTTTAGTCTATGATCTACCTTTTCCACTTGTCTTCACATTTGGATGCTCTCTATATTGACTGTACAATGAAGTCTTCTTCTCATCTTATGCATTTGATATGTCATTTATCAATTATCAATTGTTTTGTTTACACCCTAATTAAATCTATTTTATGGAAAGCATATAACAAGAAAGAGGGTGTAATGGTTTGTAATAGGGTTTACTCTAATCTAATTAATTTATAATTACACATTCATAAATGGAATAATGAATTATTACTCGCAACAATTGATAAAATATAAGTAATATCTTAAATGAAAAAGGGGAGAAGAATAATTAGCTATACATGCTTAAATAAAGAGAATATGGGTGCACAAACAAGAGGAAGAGGTAGATCGGATATCGAGAATGCTTTTGTGTAAGTTCTAAAAATGGAAAATAAGGAGTGGTAGGATCGCACAACTAATATATAGTACAAATGGAATCATACAATCCGAACACGGTTCTATACGGTCTTGGACCCTTTGGTCTTCGTGGTTTGAAACTTCATGTGTGCTTCAATTTCCTATAAGTGACCTCCACAATGTTTCTCTTTCTCACACAACCTCAAGATTTTATGTAATCACCTACAAAAAAGTAAAAACCTTATAAAATTTTAGAACCATTCATTAAAAGCATTATAAAATCAAAATAAGAAAACATGTGTTTGTGGTGAGGTGGACTACCCTTAGCAGTCAAATCCATCTACAGAGCAATTAAAGTGCCACATTACATGTCCTTGTGTAGGATCAAGCCTCATATAGTTCTCCTAGGTGCTTGTGTAAGTGTGATTGCAAATTATCCAACCCCCAGGGTTACCTCATGTATCTTGACATCAAGATAATGAGATAACTATATATTATAAAATATACCTAGTGTGGTAGTAGTTTTTGTGGTGTGCCTCAACTACGTGACCTAACCCCTTTGCTCCCGAAACCCTTTTGACAATTCTTGGAGTGACTTTCCTCTTGCTAAGACATGGCTTTATGAACTTTACATTCTTAGAAATGGAGGAATATAGACTTTTTGACCTAGTTGAGTGCTTCATACTTGGTAGGGACTAATTTAATTAATGTGTAATTGATTTTGGTAGATTGAGGAAACCCTGAGTGCTTTTGGAATGGTATTTGCAATAGAGCTCGTAAGAGTTACATGTGAGTTATATTGTGATATCGACTTGCTTATATATCCTTCCATGGTGAAATATTATGCTAAATCCCACCTTTTTAAGATTGAATGACCTGATAAAAATATTTAAATTAGAAATAGATTCATAGGATGTAAAGGGGTAGGACCATACAGGTCAACAAAGATCTGGACCCCACATCATAGATGTAATGTGAAAAAAAAAGTTGTGACATAAGGTACAAAGATTATTTACTACTTTGATTTGATAAAATTCCTCTAATTGATGACATAGTAGAGTGTATTGATTGGATTTAAAATATAAAAATGTGTCCTAGTAAGGGATAAAAGTCAATCTTGACTTTGAAAAATGACTAGTTACCAAATTTCGTGTCTAAATTCCCCCTTTTAACCATGTAATTAAAAATTTGTGTTTAAAATAAAATATACCTAAGTGTGCACACACACTTTGTCTTTCTTGGGTAGTGGTTATCTAATGTGTTAGTGTTGGCATGCTCCATGATGAAACTTACAACATAGAGTGTAGTCAATGTCTATAATAGAAACTAAACTATAACCTAAAATATAGAAAAATGCTTGTAACTTTGAACTTGCAAAAAGTAAGTAAATTAGATGCAAAACTTAGAAGGAATACACCTATTCATTTTGTGGAGGAAAGAGATCCCATTATTTTCATGTCTTGGAAAATTATAATTATTGATAAGATGTCGAAGGATTGAGAGTGATCGCACCCAATTTGTGTCAAATGAGAGACTAGAGTGGTGAGTGCAACCCAACACCAAAGAGAGAGAAGAGGACCAAGTATTTTTTAAACTTTGTAAAGAGGAAGGTCAACCTATTAAGAACTTATCTACTTTGATACCTTCAACATTTGATAATATTGTGGTTCTCGAAGGGTAAGGATAACCTACAAATAGCTTAGTCACTTCGATACCTTCCACAAAACCCATGAACCACGCTGCATATAGATGGATCTAGGTCTAAATTTGTACTATCATAATTATTTGAGTAGGATAAACCACAAAAGTAATGGAAATATCCATGCCATCATAAGGTGTTGTACTACTGGAATTGAATGTATAGATTTTGAAATGTCATAGGGGAGAAAGAGGCCCATGCCCCAAACCCTAATATAGTAACTAAGTTTGAATAATGTAGAGGATAAGGAATGAATTACTCATGCCCCTTGTATCATGCTCTAAACTAAGTAATTTGTATATGATATTGTATGAAAATCCTATAAATATTTGATATAATCTATCTAAATTTAAATTTGTAGAGAGCATAGCTCCTTTTCAGAACATGCATCCTTGTTAAGACCATACCATGGTCCTAATCAGTATCAGGTAGTTTTTACCTTGTTTGGATTCTACAAATTTTTAGTATATGTTCATATTTATAAGGATCTTATCCCTATAAAAATATGTTCCTATATTTTGTAATCTATCTATAGATGTAGAAAATACCACAATGAATACCCCTCTTTTGAGGTGGGTGATATAAAGCATTTGAATGCATGTATCAAAAGAACATATGTGTACCCATCTGTGATAAGTTTGATTATCTACATATGATCACATAGAAGGCTATAATGGTGGTCACCATTGGGAACATATACCTGAATAAATTGGTTATGCATTGTGGAAACCATGGTGTGTAGAAAAATGAACATGTAGCATACTGCAACATGCAACGATCGAGAATACATATGTATATAAGTAAAAACAATACAAATAATTGTCAATCATGTCATAAGCCAAAGTAATAATATCATAGAAACATCAAAGTATAAACCAAATGCATCATAAACTAGAGTGATAATAATATAAAAACATCATAGTGATAGTTAAACATGTCATAAACTAGAAAGTAATAGCATAATAGTAGAAAAAAGTAATGTAGAGACAAGTAAAGAGTATTATATAGAAACACAATCATATAGGCATAGAGTTGCAAACATGGGACACCCACGGTGTCACAAGAAAATCACAATAGGAGAACATATGGGCCACATTAATAGAAATATTTGTATACACGCAAGATAGGCATAGATCCACAAACACGGGACACCCATGATGTCACAAGATAATCAATGCATTCAAGACATATAAAACAAACAATCATAGAATTTTAATAAAAAAGATAATAGTCATCCATAAGAAAAGAGTCAAACAACACATTAATAAATCAAAGAGTTTATCTCGTATAAGTAATTAGTGACAATAATATATGAAGCAAGTATAGAAAATAGTAATAGTAAAAATAGAGATAACATGACATGTTAACACTGCAAAAACATAGGTATTAGTCTTGTTATCTCAAATGATAACAATAAACACTATGTATATAATCAAGCGTGATGAGGAAGGTGTAAAGTAACTATAATGAAACAAAAGTACCTATATAGTATGGGGGATGACCCCAAAGAGTAGTTTAAGGAACCAAGATGGTAATTTATCATTGTGTATCAACCTTTGAATATCTTGTATTAAGATCAATATACCTCACAAATGCATGTGTGAAAAGAGTATATATGTTATCTATCCAGCCAACATGATAAATAACATGTAAAATCAACAAGCTAGCCAATAAGACCATAAACATTTCCCACTTTCATATTTTTTCACATATTTGCATGTTTTTGTATTATGTGATTATTTAAATGTTTTTTAATTGTTTTGAAAAATAGCTATGTACAAGAAAGGGGATAACACAATATCTACCCAATAAGAGCCCCATAAAAGATGTAATACAAACCCGGATGGCGGAGGAGGTGTAGGCCTTAAATATTTCATGGTAGAATAAGGATAAGCATGTATAAACTATAGAGGAGTCATAATATGTGTGATATAAAACTAAAGTAGGATAGACCCATTATAAATAATATGTGTAGAAGATCATGGGTTTAGATTTGTAATTAGGACACTATGTTGTAAGATATTGAATTTTATTAATAAGGATTATGATTTTTTTGTGACACTTGTGGTGATTGAATTGATGTGATATAACACATGTAAAGATAACATCATTTGTAGTTAGTAAAAATATTGTAAGCATCAACCTTACCAAAGTATGCAAGAGCATATATAGTGAAAGGAAACCTATTATTAGAATAAAATAAATGGATATATGTATATGCTACCATGAATTCAAAAGGAAGTATCAGTGACAATTGATAAAGTAACATGACTAAAGATAATGACGTGACATGATAAATAAGCTAATGGAATAGAGGATGCATGAGTATTGTGAGACTCTAAAGACGCACTCTTCATAGTGACATATGGGATAGTAGATTGGTTTCTCGTTAGAAAAATTAAGTGTAGTTCTTGGTTGTATAAGAGGTTTTGTGCTTTACACAACTAGATAATCATCGACAATTTGTTGAGAAATACATAATGCTTCAATTGAAATAGTATCATATTCTTTGTTAATAGGATTGAAATTAAATTTAATTTTTGAAGATGCTCATCGGACATATCAAACTGTTCATAGTAATTAGGATCATTCATATTTGCATTATAATTAGTATCCCAATAAATATCATCATCCAAATATGTGAGATATTCATCATTAGAATCTACCTCAATTTTTGTGGGGAAGTAAAGATATCCACATGATAGATTATTGTGTTCCATGATTGGGCTTGTGTACGATATAAGTGCTTTGAGGCCATGTACAATTTCTCATGCTCTATTGGTATTGTTGCCATTTCCATTTTCACAATAGTAGGATGTATTTCTTTCAATGACAAAGTGGTTCTTCTAAAGGATGTATTTATTTCATGTATGAAGTGGTGACATTTAGTATTGTATTATGCTTGTTTTTCATAGACGTGTCAAATTTTGGAACACATTTAGATTTATGGACTTCAAATGATGGCATAGGATATCTATTAGAATATTGTGTATCAAAATAAATAAAACCCTTATGCTCAAGTTGTTGGATTTTTCATTATAAAGTATAGCAATTGTTGTCATGATGTCCATTAATTTCATGATAATTACGGAATGGTTAACCTTTTGTATTTTTTCAAGTCAATGGAGGGGATATTAATGAGTAGGTAACATAATGATTTATTATTTATTGAGTAGCCCAAAGATAATATCATATTGTTAAGCATTCATGTCAAACAAAAGGGATGTTATCCGATGCAAGTGATTTAGTATTCGAGATTGGTCTTTTGGGACATATACATAGTTGCCTCTATGTATGACTTTCACTTCACTTGAATAAGCTCATGTATCAAGCATATAATTTGTATCATGTTGTTTGTCTTTAGCCTTAGAAAAATATTAATCATGATGCGTACAAACATAATTGACATGAACATATAAGGGATCATTTATATGTGTTATCTCATCCATGAGAGATTTGATCTTGGTACTCATAGCTTGAATTTTCTCTTTAAAATGACATTATAACACTTGAATAGGTTCGTAATTTAACATTGTAAATTTTACCAATGTTATAACCATCTAGTGATGAAGAATCCATATGAAATGGTAACAGGTCCTATGATATATTATCCTTAGAAGAGTGATGCACACATGAGATGATGATAAAGAATAAGGAAATGTTGAAATACAATAAATCTTAAAATCATGGAAAATAGATCCCAAAATTTTTATTATTGGAGATGAATAAGAGTAATCCCAAAATTAGTAATGAAGGTAGGCCAAAAGTGATGTTTAGATAAAAAGTGATCATCATCAAATTAGTAAAATGACCATTTATGAAAATAGACAAGGAATTTAAAGAAACAAAAATGTGTATTTTTAATATGATTGTGTTGAATAAGAACCTCACAGAATTTTTAAAAAATTGTATTTGTTTTATTCTAATCCTTTCTGAAAAAAATAATTTTAAATTTTTGTAAATTGTGCTAAATTTATGCCAAAAAAGGTTGTCATTTAATATATTAAAATAAATAAAAATCTTTTAGGAATTTGAAAGTATAGCCATTATAATTGATATATGTGATGAAAGGTGATTTGGCAATTAGAAATCCCTAGAAAGAGACCCAAAGTGAAGGACTAGCCATGAGACCCTAGGGTTTTTTTTGAAAACTAGAGTTAGGGCATGTGATAGATGAAAATTATGTTTGGATCTGAATATATAATGTGGAGATAAACCCTAGGGAAATTAGGGTTTGCAACAAGGTGCAATACGTAATTACAAGTCACGTTCACTAAATTTTTACACCCTAATTAAATCTCTGCTATAGAAAGCACACAAAAGTAAAGAGGATGTAAGGATTTTTGTAACAAGTTATTACTATGATTTATTTAATTTTTGATTAACCATGTATAGCCAGAATAATTCATTAATAATTGCAATGATTGATATAACTACAAATAATAGCTCAAATGTAAAATGGGAGAAGAAGAGTTAGTTATACATGTTTGAACAAAGAGGATATGAGTGTGCGGGGAAGATGAAAAAGGTAGAGCAAAGACTTGGAATGCTTAGGAGTAAGTTCTAAAACTAGAAATTGAGAAGGGGTAGGACCGTACAACTATCAGATAGTCTAGACTGGAACTATATGGTCTTGACTGGTTTTATAGGGTTTTGACCCTTTAAAAACTAGGGTCTAAAACTTCTTGTGCACTTTCCTTTCCTAGAAATGGCCGTTGTTATATGTCTCTCTTTCTCAAAAAAAATTGGGATGTCTTATAATCACTGCAACAAAATAGAAACCCGTAAACCTATAAAACCTTAATTAAAAGCATTAACAAACCAAAAAAAGAAAACATGTGTGTGGTGAGATTGGAATACCCTGGTATCCAACCCTAGCTCCGCTAAACCAATCAATATATTACACTACATGCTCATATGTGGGATCAATCCTAATGTAGTTTTCTTAGGTGTGTGTGCAAATGTCAATCCAAACTAGCCATCCCCCCTATGTGTACCCTCATGTCACTTGACACTAAGATATGAGGCTAATTTTATAGTATAGAATGTACCCTACATGGTATGGTAGTAGTGTGATGTGGCATGACTTAACTACGTGACCTATCCACTTTGTTCCTTCAAATTCTTTTAATAATGCTTAGAGTGAATTTAATCTTGTTAAGACATGACTTTATGACATTTGCATGCTTTGAAATGAAAGAAGCTAGAATCTTTGACCTACTCGAGTGATTTAGACTCGTAGTACTCTAATTGATGTGTAACTCGACCTAGATAGGTTTAGGAAACCCTTCAGTGCTTTTAGAATAATATTTCTAATAGAATCTAGTACGATTACCACATGAGTTATAAAGTGATATTGATTTTCATATATAACCTTTGGAGGTGAAATATCATGTTAAGGTTGTCCCTAGGAAGATGAAATGACCAATAAAGATATTCACATTGAAAATAGAGTCAAAGAATGCAAAGTGGTGGGATTGTTTAGGTCATCCAAGACTAGACCCCACATCCGACCCTTTCAGACGGTCCTGCATGGGAGAGATATGTAAAGTGAAATACAAAGTAATGACTTAAATTAGATATATTGTTTTTTTATTTGATTTGATAATATTCCTTGAATATACGATAAAGCAAAGTGTAAAGATAAGTAAGTCATAAAATAGATAGAGAGGTAGACTGATTGGATTATGAATGTGAGAATTTGTATTAACAAGGAAACATAATCAAACTTGGAATTTGAAAAGGACAAGTTACTAAATTTAAGTGTCTACATGTTGTAAGAATTAATACATTATTATGTTATGAATGGTTAAATGTACATTGATTAAATCAAGATAATCCCATGTTAAAAAGCCTCACATCCACTTTATTGTTGTGCACTTCCATAACATATATTTAATTAGGTGTAAACACTATGAAACCAATATGAAAAATAACATATGTAAAGTAACAAACTATCAAATCAAGTCACATGTTGGTCTGATTTTGTATTTTTACAAATATTTGAATGTTTTTGTATTTATGTGATTATTTGAATGTTTTTATATGTTATTGATATCAATATTAGGTATATTATTATCAAAAATGCATGATGTTCATATGATTTTTGATGGGATTGCCTTAAAGTGTGGTCAAATGATAAACCCCTGACAAAGCCACTCAAGAACTATGTAAGGGTCCAACCAATTGGGTTTAATCTTTCATTTTAATGCAAATTTTGCATTTGTATTCTTCTAATTTTATTTAATTACAAGTTCACCAATATGGAATTCATGAGTACATAACTTCTTATTATATGGTCTCTTAGTGTGCTCCCGATACATTTGGAGGTGTCCAAGGGCTTGTACTTCTCTTAAATCAAACATTTAAAGTTCATGTAACCACCACTTTTCATGGTAATCATTTTATTTGATAACATCTCTCAAGGATACCCATAGTGAGGGGATTTCTAATTCTAAAGGGAGGAAAACCTCCATTCCATATACTAAAGAGAAAAGAACAACATTAGTAGGTGTTCAAACATTGGTTTGGTAAACGGTCCATGAGTGTAGATAATTTGATTATGTCAATTAGTTCCATGTTTAGCAACAAATTTGTGTAAGATTTTAACTATAATCATATTAGTAGCTTCAAAGTTCATTGCATTGTGGTAGAAAGGGTTGGAAAATGTGGGTTTAATTTTAAATTTAACACATTTTTTGAATGTCTAATTTTGAAAGAAGAACCGTTATCTTTGACAATCACCAATTTTACTCCATTGTGCATGATAATGTTTGTGATTAAGAAACTGTAAATATCGTCACAAATAGTGAACCCTAAGGGTATATTTTTGACCCATTTAGTCCAATATTCCTTGGCGGTAATGATGAATTTATGACCCTCAGTAATCTTAGGATTAATATTTCCAACAAGATCAAAGGCCCATAATGAGAATGGTCATGGGGAGATGGTAGGTTATAACATATGAGACACCACGTGATTGATATTTCTATGCTTTTGACATTGGTCACATATTTTTTTCTTATTCGTGACACTCTTTCTCTATTGTGGGTTAGTAATAACTCGAACATAATAACTCATGAGATATTGTTTTGACACAAAGGTGAACACCTTTGCACTCACTATCTTAGACCTCAAAAGGGCCATTTTTGTATTGTCAATCCCTAAGAATTGTAATAAACACTTTTTAATTAAACAATTGAATATAGGATCACCAATGATAATATATTGGGATGCTTCGCACCATAAGTGGGTGCCCTCCCGAGGTGAGGTATTTTCTCGAAAGAATACATGCAAATCTTAACACAAATGTAATTGATTTTAACACATCAATCTCTATTGATTTATATCATTTAAATAATACATTTATATAGGGAGATGATTACCTATCAAATAGGAAGCTATTTTTACCACAAACCAATATTGCGTGAGTTGTTGAAACTCACTCAACCATATTTGTTATAAGTTGTTTTAATATAACAAATATTTACTAACTCACAATTACATGATAATAATTACTCACGTAATTATTATTTACTAATACATGTATATATGGAGCACTAACACATATTTCTGACATTCCCCCTCTTCTTTGGAAAACATGGGAAAAACTTGCCTTGTACTACAATGTGTCACTTCGTAGCTTTTTCATGATCTGGATGGTTTCTAGGAAAATACCAACAACCTCTAGATGGTTTTCTAAGTGGTTAACCAACAACCACACAATGGATGGTTTTTAGGACAATACCAATAACCTATAGATAGTTTTTCCAATGGATTACTAACAACCACAATATCATGATGCTGCAGTAGTATCATCGGCTCTCATCACATTCTTCCTTTAGGAGATTACATAGGAAACAACTCACTTATCACAACACTAGAACAATAGAACATATACTGGAAATATTTCACATTACCACCTCTAAGAATCACAATGTTCTTAGTTGTAGCCATTGTTATCGATTGTTGCCACTCGATCTCAAACAACATAGGAAACTACCATCATTGGAAGCTTCCCTTGACTTTAGCCATTTTGGGCTCATAATGGAAATGGAACATTGGTGTCATGTTCCCCCACAATGTGAAATTTCCACACACAAACACTGAGAAGAAAATTGTATCGAAGTACATACTACTGACCGGATCTTGCTAGTTAGATCTTGTTGCACATGGTCACCATTGTAAGTGAACGTATTCACAAGTGGACCATCTTCTAAAAAAGTATGACAATCAAAGGATCACATCAGTCAAAGGATCACTAATAGTCATCTGCGCTCTAACACAACTCTTTTTCCAAAGATCTAGAACCACACAAAATAGGAACTCTAAAAAGAAACACACTACAAAAACTGAAAGTAAATACTCACACCATAAAATGTCACCATAGAAAATTACAACCCCATCATTGAAATTGACAAGAGGTCATTGATTGACCTCCAACTTTTGTTTGCCTTCGACCTTGAGTAAACGATGTTTCTTACTTAGCAAATGTAATCTTAAAGTGCATATGTTTCTACATAGTGTTTATTTTCTCCCCTAATGTGAAACATTATTTTATTGGATGTTTTTTTAATATATTTACAAACTGTGAGGAGCTCATTATCCATGGCCTCAAAACATGGCGAGAACTCGATGCAAACTATTTCAAGAGCATATTCAATTTCGTAATATTTGTTGATGGAGGATTTTCCCTTTCTACCATTAGCAATTTGCATGTCAATAGGTATAGCTTTACAACCAATCACATGGATCTCCCAATAATACAAACACATGAGCAGTATACACAGTCTAATACAATGAGACACGTCTACGATTTGAGCATTATGTGAATCCCGAAAAGACATGCAATGTTTTTATTGAGGATATCAAATTTGAAATGGTGAATGTAAATATGAGACCAATAACGCAGAGCGGTTGTGTTATGAGTGATCGAGCTAAACAAAATGAAGCACGATGGATGTTAACTCTGAACACCCACCTTCAGGACTGCAGGAACGTGTACGTTGAATGGCAAAGAAGCCAATGCAAATGTGATCAGACAAATGCAAAACTTCCTCCAACCTCATTTTCCATTGTCAATCCTCAAAGTGTTGACTCTTTTACGTAGGATGTGTCTTAGACTCTTGAGAACTATCCAAATCTAAAAATAGTTCTACAAAATCAAGAATTGAACCAAAATAATTATACTAACCTTTGATAAACTGATCAATGAATTTTTAGTTGAATATAATCGATCATACAGAGAGATTCGACCGCAATATGTTAATTTGAAAATTAGATCCGAGACACCCATTATAGTCACAAAATCATGCACTTTAGACATTATTTATCCCAGTCTCATACTATTATTTAGAGGGTTCTCAAGTGAAAAAAGTAATAATTAACCCCTGTCTTTTGGCCATCTTGTTTTATTTTATTTCATCATTACCAACCTTTTACATCCACATGCCTAGTCTATTTCGGTCATTTACCGTTATTCGGTTTCTACTGGGGCACCAAGGCTAGAATCTTGGGGCACCCGTGGTCGCCCGGTCCTACCAAGGGCGCCCTAGTCCCTTTTGCACTTTCTTGCCACTTTTTGGGCTCTTTCTAGCCATTTTTCATATTTATCTTTCTTTTGGTTGGCCTTTTTGAGGTTAATTACAAAATTAGACCAAGAGAAACCTATAAATATAAATTTATGAGACCATAATGAGGGACCTAACATCACTTACTACTATCACTCCATCTAGAGTTGCATCCATCTATTACATTGGAGATCACTTACATCCACATAGCTCCATCATCAAGGCACAAGGCTAGGACATCTACATCACACTTCATAGGGGGAGGGATTCTATTCTATTTCATACACACATTCTATTACATTTTCTACACAAATTTATTGCTCGTTACTTCAAAAAGTATGACTAGCACAAGATCAACCTAGGGCATGTTCACACACACTTTCACATAGAACTACATCGGGTCTAAGATGTAGTGCAACGCTCAATTAGTAAGTCCACTATTGTGGAAACTAAGGTCAGTCTAACCCCTTCATATGCATTATTATTTTTATGGTTTGATGTTTGTTTTGAGATCTTACAGGTCTTTTATTCATCTTGGAGTATTGGTGACATTCAACACGAACAACAAAGTTGATGCGACACACAAAGAGGGTTTCAGACCACCTTCTAACCCTGTTAAAACTAATTTGAGATATGTTTCACATACCAAGGCACCCAGATTGCAGACCAAAGCACCCGTAGGTGCTCCGGTCATCCTCAGGTGCTCCACCGAGAGAAATAGTCCAGATCCATTCTTTTTAAGACTTTGCAAATCGTTCCTACTCTTAATTTTTCCAAAGTAACCTCTCGACACTCTTGACAGAATTTGTTATCACTGATTTCTTTCGTTACTCTATTTTACTTATTAGGGTTAGCATTTCATTTTTCGTAGTTTCTTAGCTCATTTACCTTCTTGTTTACTGCATTTATCTACTTTATTACTAGTTGTTCATAGCTTAGATTAACTATCCCGCACTACTTAGTTAGTCCATTTTTAGTTAATCACCCACATAGAAATGAATAGGTTGACTGTAGAAATTGTGATGCATGGAATTCAATTCAAATATGACTGTCAATGGAGCATATCGACCCAAGGATGCAAATCACGGTGCAAATTTCAAATACAACCCATAGTTTTCATTTAGAATATAATACAATAAGGTTAACGTGGAGATAAAGATCCCAGAGAATTCCTGATCTTGACACTTTTTCACAAGCCAACTTTAACAAGCTATTCCTTGGCTACAAACAAATTCCTCCTTACACAGTGCACATGATTCACAAAAATAGAAAAAAATTAAAGATTAAAATAATAATCTAATGCAAATACCATATCGATTTTAAATTTTCCTCATAAATGGGGGAAACTACAAGGATCGTGATGCTGCCCCTATAAAAATTTCATTCTCCCATTATGATCTCAAACTCGATACGGATAAAAAAATAGGTGCAGATATTAACACGTATGCAATTGATTTTAACACAAGAATCTCTATTGATTTATATCATTCAAATAATACATTTATATAGGGAGATGATTCCCTATAAAATAGGAAACCAGATTTTCCCACAAACCAATACTACACGAGTTGTTGAAATTCACTCACCATATTTGTTATAAGTTGTTTTAATATAAAAACTATATAAAAAATATTTACTAACTCACAATTACATGATAATAATTACTCACATAATTATTATTTACCAATTTATGTATATATGGAGCACTAACACATATTTCCTAACATTTTCTTGTAAAACTTGTTCATAATTATTTTTAGATATCGGAATATCACTTAGGATCATCAAGATTGTGTGTGATAGATACAACTTGTAGTGCATCGATAGTATCATAAGCAACCAATGGTTTTCAAAATTGTTACATTGTGAAGGTGACACAATCATCTGTTAAATCAAGGGGTTGAGAGAATCTACATTAGGTATTATATTGGCATGTCAATTATATTTATGTGGGATATTAACAATAGAGTAAGAGTTAGGTGTTAAAACTATATGCTTAACTATATGGTTATAAGGGATTAATCAATATTCCTTGGTTTCATAACAATATTGTACCTAGTGAATGATCAATTGGGAATCCCCAAAAAAATTAGGTGTTTAACATGTGCAATGTATGAGTGGTATAGAGTCCTAAGATTAACACCTTATATTTAGTAATTTTAATTTCACATGAAAATCAAATCTTATATGTAAATGGAAAAGTTTTTCCATGAGGTCGATGAAAATAATTCTAGATCCTATGTGATTGGCAAACTTAGATCCATTAAATTACAAGGTCCAAAATTTTGTGACAATATTATATGTGGTGAATTCATCATGAACTTCACTATTAATAGGGTATAGATCAAATAAATGTGCTTTAACGAGTTCATCAACAACTATTTTTCCTTTAACATATTTTTGGGCTATAAAATTGAGATCAAATTATGTTAATAACATTACCCACCGAGATATTATATCCAGTGATGGGTGTAAGACATCAAATAACACATGGGATCCATCTTAATAATAACTTGTATTTTGTTGTTTAACATATAGTGGTGCAACTTATCTACAAAAAGACCAAAGTTAAGCCTGACTTCTCAATCACACTTTAGTTATACTCATATGCAAGGAATGCATGAATGATGTAATAAATGCATGCTCATGATTGGTATCATCATATTTTGTGAGAAAGTCCCCAAGGTCATGGTTAGTAGTAGATATGTATAAAAGGAGTGGCCTATCGGGAATTGGTAGTGCAAGGATATGCATATTGATTAACTAAAAATGTAAATCTGTGGGCTACTTAATCTAATATAGGATGACATATAAACATAGTAAAGAAGCATGTAAATGAATCAAGCAATTAATCTAATGCAAATGAAAACCCTAAGTATATAAGAGAGAAGATGAAAGGACTTAGCTGAATAGAGACACTTGTGGGACTGCGTCGCAGAGGTGATTAAAAAATATGGAAGAATAAATGATCGTGCGGGAGCCCCAAAAAGGTGGATTTGAGAAATATGGCTGGATTGGAGCACACTGAAGAGGGACTAACGCACCCATGGGCACCCTCGTCGAGATCCTGGGTGACTGGTTTGTGCAACATCTCTAGAAATGATCTTCACATGCTTGAAAGATAGTTTGAAACCATTTTTGTGTGTCACATCAGATTCGTTGTTATGCTTCAAATGTTGTTGTTATTCTAAGATGGGTAAAAAGGCCTGTGAAACCCTAAACAAGCATCAATTCCTAAAACATAAAAATGTACATGAATAGGTCGGACTGATCTCAACTGCCACAATGGTGGACTTACTAAATGAGTGTTACTACATTCCAAACCCAAATTTAGTTTTATGTGTGTGTGCATGCCCTAGGTTTTTCTTGTGTCAGTCGCACTTTGTGAAATAATGAGCTAACTATGTGTAGAAAAATGTAATAAATGGTGCATGGAATAGAATAGAATCCTCCCCTATGATGTGTGTGATGCAGATGACCTAAAATTTATCCTTTTGGTGGAGCTATGTGGATGGAATGGTTTTCAATGCAATAGATGGATGTCACTCTAGATGCAAATTTCGATAGTTTGATCACTAAATCCTCTACCCTTGTTCGTAACTATGATTCTACTACTCGAACATGCATAGGAACCATCACCTTACCTTTACAAGTTTGACCCAAAACCCTTCCCACTTTGTTCTATATCATTGATACATCATTTTAGTTCAATTGCTTACTTGGTAGACCATGGATCCACGTCATGCATGTTGTTCCTTCTACAATTCATCGATGTGTTAAATTCTTACATGATGGATATGAGCATACTATTTCCATTGACTCTGACCCATTAAAGTTATATCACATAGACCTAGTCACTACCATGCCCATACCTCTGTTGCATCCTATTCCATATCATAATATCAATACATATGATGTCAGTCAATCTAGTGCTTCCACTACTTCTTCTACCTCCACATGCATCCCTTCCATTCCTACACATACCACTAATCTTATATCACCCACCATATCTCCCTCTATCACTACCACTATCCCACCTTTCATTATTCCTCTCAACCCTACATCCACCTCTACTCCTCTTAATATCCTTGATAATGTTATCCAACAAGATAATGTCAGCACCAATGATTTTGATGATGAGGTTGATGTCGTAGAGCTTACCGATGAAAATTTGTACAACCTCAATTTTACTCCTCTTGAGATAGATGAATCCTACTTCTAAGACATTTTTGTTCTTTATTGGCCCAGGTGAGTATCAATTTAAACAACCTCCTCCCTCTACTATAGCCATGATTCCTTTCCAACCAACTATACATACATTGGACCTCATGCCACCTCCTTCATCTCCCTAGGTCATCTCTGGTCTGCAACTCGATCCATTCACCTGCACTCTATTCATACATGACTCTTATTGGCCTCATATTCCATTCAACCCCACTTTCCTTGACATTGTTTGCACACATGAAGGCTTAGCACAATTAGGATTCACACTTGCTGATATCCTCCCCCACACTCATTCTCCCCACCTCTATCATGGATATGTACTCACATCGCTACCTATGGCCTTCCCTGTCTTCTATCTACTGCTCTTCCTTGCACTTACACATTGTTCCTCTCCACTCACACTCGAACAATCTTGGCTTGACTATATTGGCGGAACCATTGACCCCAATCATATTATTATTACTTTCTTATGCCTTTTAGCCACATCTATATTTGTAATGATTCATTCCTTGGTTATACCCAAAACCTAGCTTGTTGGTATGCCCATGATTTTTCATAACCCCAACCCCTTTTACTGATTAAGAATATGATATGGGTATGTATAATTTATGCCACACATGATATTTCTATGATCAACCTCATACTATCACATATTATGTCTCTAACCCAAATCCTATTGGTTACGACCTTGACACTGATGACCTTCTTGATGACTTTACTTAACTCTTCACCTTACGCACTTGGGGGGCATCATAATTTCTCTCCCATAATTATTGAGTGTCTTTATAGTTTACTTCTAGTTTACTTATAGTTTCTTTGCTACATTTTACGCTCCGGTAAACACATTGTCTTGTCATTACCCAATAACACATTCTAGTTCCATGGTTCATACTTGACTATCAAGGGATCAAATCTTAAATGATCCACACATCATCTATTTTTCGCTTCTTTGTTATATGATTTGTGCTTCACGATACATCTTTCCAAACATCACATCACCTCTAGTAAGCACATTTTACCATCATTACCTGATGACGCACTTTTGTTCTATAGTTTATACTTGAATTTTGAGGGTGCAATTCCTCCATGAACCTCCCTTATTGCATCCTAGCTACTCACACTCAAAGTGGTTCATGTCTATATTTCCGAACATCACCACATCCCTAGTAAACACACCTTACCATCATTACTCGATGACATACTCTTGTTCTATGGTTCATACTTGACTATTAAGGGAAAATTCCTAAATGAAACTCATTGCACACACATCTGTTGGGGCAACATGGCTCTCTCATTTACACATATCACATCTCGCAAAGCACACCATCACACTCACACAACATTTGCACATCTTGGTTGTATTTACTCTTATTAGCTTATATTACTTACATGTTACACTTTGTTTCCTATGTTAGTTGGATACTTAGTATGTCATTATCTTTTCTATATACACATGTGCATTCACTTGGTATCTTGAGGTGAATGTGGGACCTTTACATATTCTTACATGATGCATGATGCTCAAACTACTCTTTACTAATCCCACCGAGGCTCTGGGGCATCTACCTTTGTTACTCTCATACTTTACATATCACAGGTCCTATTGTCACATTATTCTTGTTAGTATCACTTACTTTTTTTCGCTCATATATACATGCTTTGACATACTACTTATCTTTCTAACATGCTAACGATTGCTTCATGTGTAGCATTTTCCTTGAAGGATCTATACAACCATGGTTATTTATCACTTCTTTTTACTATTTTTAATATTGTTTATGGGCTATGCCCTATGTCATGTTTTCTTATTGTTTGTTTATGTCCGCTTTAACCCAAATTGTCTTGTGACATTATGAGTGATGTCCCATTTATATAACCCTCTTGTCATGGTTTATCTCTTGTCTTCATAGTTTCTTGCTACATTGTACTCTATTGCATATTAGCTTTTTACACTAACACTTTTTTCTAGCCTACATTATTTGCATGTGCCTTGGTTTCTACCATGCATATCCCCTACCCCCGTAGTTATCAAATCTCATAAATGCATATCAGTATTAGGTCCACTCCTTTGGGTCATTTTCTTCTATAGTTGTCACATGCACCCCAAATGAGGAGGAATCTATTCGGTGAACAAATCACCCTTACAACAACTCAAAGCTCCAAAACAGAACAACACAACACAAAATTGGCATAGGCACATAGTTATGAGTGGTCCAAAATTAGACTTGGATCATAGATTCAGAGGAGACACTAGCACCAATATCACACAAAAGATGTGGTGGCGTTTGTGTCCCCCTAGGTGTTTTTGTCTTGGGGAAAACTAGATAGTTTCTCATTCAACATAATTTACAAGTAAAATTTTCTAGTATCGTGTATTGCTTTCGATTCTGAGAATGCATTTTATCATTTACAAAGGTTATAATAGGTTATAATATTTTATAATAGGTTATAATCGTTACAAATCAGGGACGTGCCATCTAAAGTGGCGCTTATTTGGGAAGTGTCATGGAAGGAGAGAAAAACAAGCATCTCTCCCCAACACTCTTCTCTTGGTGTGAAATCACCCTAAAATTTACCTTTAGTGTGAGATCACCCAAAAACTTGTCCTTGTAATGAGATTGCCCAAAAACTCGTTCTTGGCGTGAGATCGCCCAAAACCTTACCATCGGCAATAAGGCATTCAAATCCAATAACATCTCCAAAGCAAACATGACAATTTTTATCTCATACTCTCTTACACATCATGTGCACTCTTTCCTTTACACACTTTTTACTTACTTATACATACATTACTCTAATTTTTCACATATGGGACTTTGACTACTTTCTTGTTCTTATTTTTTAGGTCTTTCCTTGTACACAAACAAGAAGCAACTCACATCAGTGAACACAAGCTCCAACAACATGCTACTATGCATACAATTCACCCCTAGGGTCTACCTCCCTTTCCTAGTTTCCACACTTCACATTACAATCACTTCACGCTTCACTTGTCCACTCAAGACGCTATCAACAACACTCTTCTCTACATGATTATAAGATACGCATCTTCTATCTACTTTATTCTATCGAATATTCACTCAACATCATAAAGCGGGGAAAATGTAGACACAAATCTATGCATTTGGGTAAATTTATAGGTCCTAAAGCATACTAATGTATACATGATTCCTAAGAAAAAAACTAGTGGTTGACAACTCCTTTTGGCCTTTTTACTTTATCTATGGTATTATTACTAGTCTTACACATCTTACAACCTTTTCGATACTTCACTAATTTATCTTTTATGGCCTCGAAACTAATGCCCAAGTTAGGAAAAATGTTCCCAGTGCTCTTGTCCCTCCCGGGTATTCCTGAGCCTCTATATCACTTTCTTACTCTTTGGGTCTCTTTTACTTCTTGGTCACCTTTTAATTCTTTGGGTTGGCCTTCCAGTTTTCAATTAGGAAATTTAAACAAGGTAATCATATTTATACTTAGTTACTTCTTCTAAATTAGGGGTTAGGCACTATAAACATTGTTTATTATCACCTAAGCTTGCATCAAAGGCACAAGGATCATTACAAAACATTCGTTTAGAACACTCATATATGGGACAAGGTTTGCATTCATCTACATACACAACATAGGATGGGAATTTTATTCTATTTCATCACACACATTTACATACTTGGAGCAATCTAGATCTAGCCCACTATCATAGTGTAACTTGCACAAGGGCAACCTAAGGAATCATTACACACACATAAATACATGAAACTACGATATGTATTACAACACTCGGTTGTAAGATCACTCTTTGGGTGACCATTGGGGTTAGTCTGAATCCCCATTATACATCTTCTTTATTATGTTTGATGTGGTTTGTGGGCATGTGCAACTAGTTATCTATTTTGCAAGTTATAGGTATGATCGATGACATTAGAGTGAAACCAGAGTGACAAAATAAGAGCAACAACGAAGGTCCTCCTACCTAGAAAATATGTGAATGAGAGCATCTGAGTGGACACTAGCACCCTGGATTAAGTCATGAGCACCCAAGTGCTCCTCTTCTCTGTGGTCACTTCAATCCTATATAGTTCAGATTTCTATAACCCTCGGTGAGCCTTGATGACGCTTTTCCTAGTTTGTTCTAGCAGTTGTTTAATCCGGTCACTCTCACGTTGCACAATATCATGTAAGTCACCTTCCCTCTCTCATTTGCTTAGGGTTTCATATCTTTGAATGCTTATTTCTTGTCGCCATCTTGTAGTTTATCATAAGAATATCATTAGTTAGAGTAGTTACTATGAAAACAAGGTTTAATTCAATTTAGATTAAATCGGTTGGACAATTGGGAGGTCATTTAAGGTAGATTGGGCATCTAAATATCCATTCATTGAACCTATAGAGCCAGATAATGGTAGTGATACTCCAAAAAAATGTAGATGTACAAACATATAGTTGAAAACTAAAAATACAGATTACAACTGAAGTTGGACACAATTGAGAAACATTGTGGAAAAGTATATGTGATAGTCTCGAAAAAGATGGAAAAAATAAAGACACATAAATGGAAAATTGCAAAAGATTTCTTACATGTAAGATATGCAGCCGAGTATGAAAATGAACAAAAATGTTGACAAAAACTTGTTGAGAAAGGGGGAACAATTAATGCACAATTTCGAAAAGTTATGAATACCAATCTACAGGCCAAAAATGTACAGTTCTCTACTATATTCCACATTCTTAAAAATGACAAACCAATTTTAGATTTTATAGATTATAAGGTTTTGTTTCAATATAATGGGTTTCTCAACATTCCACAATCACATTGGTCAGAGAGTAGTGCTTGGGAAATGACAAAGTGTCTAACAATAATTAAAATGGAAGATTTGAAAGAAAAAGTAAAAAAGCAATGTTTATCTCATTGTCCATTGATGAGGTCACAATAATTGACAACACATCGTGGGTTTGCATGCATGTCTACACTTTTGAGAATCATTCAAGGAAAACTCATTTGTTAGCTATTAATAAAATGGTTGAAAATTATAATGCTAAAAACCTTTGTGAATTGGTTATTTCTAATTTAAGGAATTTAGTTGGGATGGATGACTATGTAATTACTACTAAGTTAGTGTGTGTTGGTACTTGATGGTGCATTAGTAATGTAGGGTCATAGAAGTGGACTTTGTGTTCACCTACAAACAAAAATTTCCCCATATATGATTCCAATTCATTGCATGGCTCATAGAATGAACCTTACATACAAAATTGTTAGCACATTTGAAAATGTCGCTAAAGTGGAAGAGTTCATCCATGACTTACACACTTACATGGCGAGTAGTCCAAAAAGATTTTTAGAGTTTCAAAAATTTCAATTGGAGTTACTGATGGTAAAAATCTCCTTAAAGATGTTGATACAAGATGGATTTCCATGTATGATCATGCATGCAATATTTTTGAAGAATATTCATCTTTAGCAGGTTTCATGTTTAAATATTGTAGGGAAGTTGACAATGAAATATTTGTTGTACCATTTAAAATATTTGGAAACATTATTGACACTATGTGGTATTCTCCCTATGTTGAAGGAAATAAATTGCTTAATTAAACATGCTCAAGAAAGATCCATATATATTTCGACTTCATAAGGTTGAGAAAACATGTATGTCTATCTCTTGATATGTTATACAACTCTAAAGAAAGTTTTAAAGGACCAGTTTTCAGTAGTTGGAAAACTTTAACATATATAAAGGATCCGAAAAGCTATTTGAAATTCAATATCAATGACCATCTTTGTATTGTAGTTTGATTTAATGTAAATGTAATTAAATCTTATTTTTATAGTAACTACTGTAATACATGATGTACAAATGCTAATATATAGTAAGAGGCAAGAAACAAAGCATTTATAATATGAAACCCTAAGCAAGAGAGGGAGGTAAGGATACTTGGCTGATTTTAGAGAAATTTAGAAGTGATCTAGGCAAGTGAATATCTCTGCAACAAACCGAGAGGAGTGTCGCATGAGGCTCACTTTGGAGGTTCTTACCTCGAAACTACACAGGGATAGGAGCTCCCGGGAGAGGACACGAGTGCTTAGTGCTAGTGTGCGGATCTAGGCTCTAGTGTCCAAATAGATGTTGTGGATCCGATTCTTTGGGGTTAGATGATGTTCAATGTTCTTTCTTGTCTATTGATCCAAGTCATTGTTTGATCTGCAAATATACATGTAACCTATAAGAAAGAAGTTCACTTGCACATACCCACAAACCACATCAAACCTAAAAGGGAAAATACACAATGGGGAGTTGGACTTACCCATGTAGTCACCTAAAGAATAAACTTACGATGAGCACCGCATTACATCTCGGACTCAATGTAATTATTGTGTGTGTGTAGAAATGATGTCCTAGGATGCCCTTGTGCAAGTTGCATAATGATAGCGAGATAGATCTAGAATGTAATAAATGTATAGAATGTGTGGGATGGAATAGAATAAACTTATCCTCCTATGTTGTGTATGTAGAAGGATGCAAACATTTTCCCTTGAATGAGTGCTAGATGGATGTCTTTGATGCTCTTGTTCCTTTGAATGCAAGCTTAGGTGATGATAGATAATGCTTAGTGTTTGGTCCTTTATTTTGAAAGCATAACTGTGTATTTATATGATTCCCTTGTTTGAATTTTGTAATTGACAACTAAAAGGTCAACCCAAAGTAGTAAAAATTAATTAAGAAGTGAAAGGGGTCCAAAATGATAAGAAAAAGGTAAAGAAGGACAAGAGCACCCATGAGGATAGGAGTGCCTGATGCTAGTGTCCTAATTGGGTGCTAGTGTTTGAGGCCATAAAAAGATAAAACAATCAAATGCCGGCAAGAGTGCAAGATGTATAAATCCAATAAAAGTGTAAAAGACAAAGAAAAAGGCTAAAGGGAGTTGTCAATTACTAGTTTTCTTGCTTAGGAATCATGTAAATGCTAACATGCTTTTAGGACCTAGAAATGTACCCAAGTGCATAGATTTTGTGTCTACATTTTCCCCCACTTTATGTTGTTGAGTGAATACTCGATAGCATAAAGTAGACAGAAGATGCATACCTTATGATCTTGTAGAGAGTGCGAGCAAATAACATGTTGAGTGGACAAGTGAAGCATGGAGACTAGGAAAAGGGAAGTGGACCCTAAGGGTGAAGTGTATGTGTATATTGTACCTATTGTTTTGTTTGTATTTGTTGATGTAGGTTGCTTCTTGTTGCGTATTAAAGACGGACTTGCAAAAGAAGAGTGAGAAAGTAGTCAAAGTTCGTGTATGAGAAATCAAAGTAATACATGTATAAGTAAGTAAAAGTGTGAAAGTATGTAAAAGGAAAGTGTGCACTGATGTATAAGAGTGTAATAGATAGAGAATTTTTCATGATTTTTTGAATTTATTGCCGATGGTGAGTTTTTTGGGTGACCTCACACCAAGAGTGAGTTTTTTGGGTAATCTCACACCAAGAGCGAGTTTTTTGGGTGATGTCATGCAAAGAGAGTTTTTTTGGGTGATCTCACGCCAAGAGAAGAGTGTTGGGGAGAGAGTTCTAGTTTTCTCTCCTTCCAAGACTGTTTCACAAATGAGCACCTTGTAGATGATATGTCCCAATTATTTATGTGTTATTCTGTATTATTCCATATATTTCATATTGTAACTAATTATAGGAGATAAAATGCATTCTTTAATTGGAGGCGGAAAGTGCCTCTTCTTGGAGAAGTACAAAGTGTAAAGTACTAAAGATTGTGTTGAACTAAGAAAATTGCTTGTTTCTTCCCCTAGGACACTAGTGCCTAAGGGAGGACACAAGCGTCAGTGTTACCATATGGGTGCTGGGCACTAGTTTTTGCTTTGTGTTTTGAACCCAAGTTTATTTTTGGGCGTATATATGATGTTGTGTGCCTATTTTGTTCTTATCTTGTGATGTTTTGCATTGTAGCTCGAGTTGTTGTAGGGGTGATTTGTTCACCCAATGTATGCCCCCTCGTTTGGGGTGCATGCATGATAATTGTAGGAGAATGCGGCCCAAAGGAGAGGATCAAAGACTAATATGCAAATCTGAATTGGAGATACTTGCAAGGGGTAGGGGATGCACATAGTAGGGACCAAGGCACATGCAAATAAAGTAGGCTAGTACAAGTGTTAGTAGGAAAAAGTAGCTAACATGCAAAAGAAGGCGAGTGTAATAATCAAGTGTGCAACAAGATGGACCGTGAAAAGTGGGTTTCAAACATGTGACATCACTCACAATGTCACAAGACAATTAGGGCCAAAGTGGCCAAAATCATACAATGATCACACAAGTCATAGATAATAACTCGTAAACAATAGTATACAAAGCAAGGAAAATGTATCAAATACTACACAAGAAGCACCGCATTAGCATGTTAGAAATATAAATAGTATGTCAAAACATGTATATATCAGAAAAAAGTAAAGTGACATTAGTAATAAATAATGTGAAAATAGAACTTGTAATGTGTAAGAGTAGTAAAGGTAGATGCACTCAGGAGCCTTGATGGGACTAGCAAGGGAGTCAGTGTCGGGCATCATACCTTGTGTAAGGAGTTGTAAGAGATCTGCATTTAATTCCAAAGACCAAGTAAACGTGTGTGTGTAGATAGAAAAATATATTGACATTCTAAGAATCGACCATCATAGTAAGCAAAGTGCAACATGTAAGTAGTATATGTGAACAAGAGTAAATACAACCAAGATAAACAAATGCTATGATGGTGTGGTGACATGGTATGCAAGATGTGAAAATAGAAGGAGATGCATTTCCCCCTAATGATGTGCATGAAATTAGGTTCATTTATAAATTCCCCCTCAACACTCAAGAATGAACCATAAAACAAGAGTGCATCATCGGTAAAGAGGTGTGCGCGTGCGTAGTAGATGCTAAAAAAATATTTCATGAAGCACAGAGCGTGAAGTGTGTAATGTGAGGTTCATTGATGTAGTGTGCCCTCAATAGTCAAGTGTGAATTGTAACACAAGAGTGCGTTATAGGGTAATGATGATATAATGTGTCTCACCAACGATGTAGGAGTGTTGTGCCTCCTCCTTCAGGGGCCTCTTGATTTCCTTGTTGCTTCTACTAATGTATCACCAAAAGTCCTTACATTCTCATATTAAGATTATCATGCTACATTTTCCTCGACCCATTTCATATAAATGCTTTTGTTGGCACATATGCTATAATAATACTATGGTCTATCCATTAAATCTTACCAATGCATGATCTGTTGCACTTCTTGTAGTTATTAAATGCCCAACATTGTTAATTACATTTTTGGTTCCTAATTCTTATGGTCATGTCATTCTTCTATCACATTTGGGTCTCTTACCGTCTTTACACCATTCCTTATTACCTCTAAAATCATTGATTATGACATGCTCTTAGGTCTTCCTTGGCTCTACGCCACATAGGCTATCCCTTCCATGCATCACTTGTGTCTCAAGTTCCTCCATAATAAATAAGTTGTCACCATCAAAGGTATTCCACCTCGCACATCATTGCCTCGACCCACTCATGATGATATTTATGCATCAGCCAAGACATTTCATCCTCCTGCATGGCTCACATCTTGGTCCACTCCTACACCTACCTCTCCTATTCATACACGGCCTCCTATGCATCCTAAGTCTACATCTAGTTATGCACTTTTATCTCCTATTCGCACACAACCTACATCATGAATTTGTCATCCTTATCAATCCAAAGAGTCCACATTTTTAGCCTAAGTCCCCTACTTAAGCAACCATTTCTCACATATGTTCTCCACCTCCTTATTCATATTAGTCTCATTCACATAGTTACTCTCCTACACCACCGACCTTAGATCATTGTCACATGCTTTTTTCTCCATGGATATCGGGTAGGGGCCTTTTCCCTTTACTATCGTCGGATAGTCTTCTATCCCTAGCATACTTGGGGAACATCACCTTCTACTCCCCCTTCTAGCATTATCGATTATCCCTCATGTCTATTACTACATTATACGCTTTGTGCTTCGTGTCTAGTCTTTCTAAGTACTATCACATTTTTGGTACACACATTATACCGTCATTACCCTATGACACACTCTTGTGATATGGTTCACAATTGATTTGGTGTAGTCACACTACATCAATTAACCTTGCATTACACACTTCACGCTCGTGTTTCACGACATGTATTTTCTAGCATCTACTTACACGTGACACACCCATTTCTCAATGAAGCAATCTCATTTTATGGTTCATTCTTGATTCTTTGAGGAGGAATTTATAAATTAACCTCATTTCATGTACATCCACTAGGGGAAATGTGGCTCCTTCCATCTTCACATATTACATACCATACCATCACACTCATACAAATTTTACATATCTTGGTTGTATTCATTCTTGCTAGTTTATACTACTTACATGTTCTACTTTGCTTTCTATGCTGACATGATACTCGGTTGGTCATTATCTTTTTCTATATAGACATGCACGTTCACTTAGTCTCTGGAAGTGAATGTAGATATCTTATAGCTCCATACACAATGCATGATGCCCAACATTGACTCCTTGTCGGTATCGTCGAGGCTCCTAGGGGCATCTACCTTTACTACTCTTACACATTACAGGTTCTATTGTCACATTCTTTACTACTATTATCACTTTACTTTTCATTGTTATATACATGTTTTGACATACTATTTATATTTCTAACATGCTAACGGGTGCTTCATGTGTAGAATTTTCCTTTTAAGACTACATATAACCATAGTTATCGATACATTTTATTTGATCTTCTTTGTTATTGTTTACATGCTATGCCCTATGTCTTGTGTGATCATTGTATGTTTTTGGTCACTTCAGACCTAATTGTCTTGTGACATTGTGAGTGATGTCCCATGTTTGAAACCCACTTTTCATGGTCTATCTTGTTTGCATACTTGATTGTTACATTGTCTTCTTTTGCATGCTAGCTACTTTTACTACTAATACTCGTACTAGCCTACTTTTTTGCATGTGCCTTGGTTTCTACCATGCACATCCCCTACCCCCTGTAGGTATCCATTTTAGATCAGCATCTGGTCCTCTCCTTTGGATTGCATTCTCCTATAGATGTCACATGCACCCCAAATGAGGGGGCATACATTGGGTGAATAAATCACCCCTATAGTAGTTTAGGGCTATAATTCATATCAAAGACAATACAAAAATGACACATGTATATAGTCACGAAACAGTCCAAAATCATACTTGGACTTCACACACAGTACAAACACTAGCGCCCATACCCGAATAGTAGTGTATGGCGTTTGTGTCCTCCCCTAGGTGTTAATGTCCTAGGGGCATAAACAAAATGTTTCTCAAGACAACATGGTTCTATAGTAGCGAGGCATTTTCTTCTAATTACATAATGCATTTTATTTTTGATTTAACAAATATTGGAAAATAAATGTTAAATTATAATTAAGTAAAAACACATATATGAACAATATATTACAAATTTGACACAAACAAGTAAACTATAAAAATATGAAAACCCTAGTTGCAGTAAGAGAGAGGATAATATACTTAGTTGATTCGCATGATATATGAAGTTGTCTTTGAGTTGGAAAACTAATGGAACATAGAAGCAAAGTGTCGCAACCGAGCCTACAAAAATACGAGAACTATTGAGAATGTCGGGACTAGGGTGCTTATGCATGTTAATGGACACCTTGGGCACTACTGAGAACTCCTTTGGGCACTGTGACTACTCAAAACCTCAAAAACTCGGTTTCACGTGGTCACAAGATGTTCATTTGATGTCTCCTTTTATCACCTATACTTCATTTCTTGATCACCAAATTCACCTGTAACCTACAAAATAAATGATATCCTATAAAACCCTAAAACTCATCAAATATTACAAAGAAAAAGATGCAAATGGGGAGTCATACTGACCCTGATGATCACTTGACTGAGTGAGCTTACAATCTGGGCACTGCACTACATTTTAGACTCCATGTAGTTTTGCGTGTGTGTGAAGAATCATGCCCTAGGTGGATCTTGTACAGATGCACTTGAATAACAAGCAATAGCTAGATGTAAATAGATGTGTGCATGGAAAAATGAACTTCCCCTCCTATGCGTGTATGTAGAAATAACAATCCCTTGTCCCTTGTGTGAAGCTATATGGATGCTTGAATGCTCTTGTAATGCCTTTGGATGTAACCTTAGGTGATGATAATAGATGCTTAGTGCTTGGTCCTTTATTAAGAACACATAGATTTGTATTTATTTGATTCCCTTGCTTGAATTTCATAATTAACCATCACCAAGAAAATAATATGCCCAACAATGACTAGAAAGGACCTAAATGATGCGAGTAAGATAAAAATATGTCAAGTACCTAGAGGGGATGGGGGTGCCAGGCGCCCGGTGTCTAGACTCAGAAAAACTAAAGTGTCGAAAGTTAGATTTGGGCAAGAAGGTGTGTGAGGCCACAATAGAAAGCAAACAAAGAGGCCAAAGAATGTGGTCAATTAGTACTTTTCTCACTTAGGAATAATATGAATAGTGGTATGTGATCATGACTAGAAATATACCTAAAGTGCATGATTTAGTGTCTACATTCTATTATAATCGGTTATAATATAAAACAAATGAAACTAATCAAGAGGTACCATCTGAAGTGGTGCTCATTTGAGAAGTAGTCATGGAAGGAGAGAAAATCTATACCTCTCTCCCAAATACTCTTCTTTTGGCGTGAGATTGCCAAAAAAACTTGTTTTTAGCTTGAGATCGCCAAAAAACTTGCTCTTGGTGCATTGGCGCGAGATCGCCCAAAAACTCACCATCGGTAACAAATTCAGCAAATCCGAACAAATTCTCTACCTCTTACACTCTTATACATCAGGTGCACAGATTTAATTGTACATACTTTCACACTTTTACTTACTTATACATGCATTAATTTAATTTCTCATACACAAAATTTTGAGTACTTTCTTGCTCTTCTTTTATAGGTCCATCCTTAATACACAACAAGAAGCAACCTACATCAGCAAATACAAGCACAATAACAAGTACAAGCTACACATATGCTTCACCCCTAGGGCCCACTTCCTTTTTCCTAGTCTCCACACTTCACTTTGCGATCACTTCACGCTTCACTTGTCCACTCGACACGTTATTCACCCCATTCTCTACATGATCATAAGGTACACATAGTTTATCTTCTTTATGTTATTAGTATTCACTCAATAACATAAAGTGGGGGCAAATGTAGACAAAAAACTATGCACTTGGGTACATTTCTAGGTCCTAAAAGCATGCTAGAATTTACATGATTCCTAAGCAAGAAGACTAATAATTAACAACTCCCTTTAGCCTTTTACTTGGTCTTATGCACTTTTATTGGCTTCATACATCTTGTACTCTTACCGACATTTGACTATTTTTTACTTCTATGGGTTTTGACACTAACACCAAGTTGGGACACTAGTGTCGGGAACCCATGTCCTCCCAAACGCTCTTGTCCTCCTTTACCTTTTTCTTATCCTTTTGGACCCCTTTTGCTTCTTATTTACTTCTTACTATTTTGGGTCAGCCTTTCAATTGTTAATTATGAAATTCAAACAAGGCGATGTAACAAAAATAGAATTTTGTAAAACCCTAATTGTAGAGTCACATATGATAAATAAATGTTAAAGACTAGATTGGACACCAAAGCAATAAGTTAATAAATATAAAACCCTAAGTGCAAGAGAGGGAAGGAATGAATTAGCTGATTTGTGTTATTCTGGGAACCGATTTGGGTGGAGAACTGATGAATAGGAAGGGAAGACTACCACAACTAGGCACGCTTAATTAGTTCGAGGCTGTTGGATATGTTTGGACTAGGGCGTTTGGGTGGGGCGAGGGCACTTGGGCCCTAGATACCTGTTAGGCACTGTGTGATTGTGTAGGATCTTGGAACCTGGTTTTTCTTGTGTTGCAAGATGGCCGTTGTGATCATTTTTAATCACCTATATGTTGCAACTTGATCATAGAAGTCACTTGTAACCCGCAAAGAGATGTTAACCTACAAAACCCTTAAACTACATCAAATCCGAAAAAAGTATGCAATGTGGAGATTCATACTGACGACCCGAAGGTCACCTGACTGAGTGAACTTACGACTGAGTGTTACACGACATCTCGATTCCATGTATTTCTTATGTGTGTGTGATAGAATTATGCACTAGGAAGCCCTTACGCAAGTGCACTTGATAGCGGACGATAACTAGATGTACCAATGTAAATATATTTGTGGATGGCAAAATGAACTTCCCTCCTATGCATGTATGTAGAAAATGCAGTCCCTTGTCCCTTGAATGAGTGCTAGATGGATGCCTTTGATGCTCTTAGATGCCTTTGGATGTAACCTTAGGTGATGATAATAGATGCTTAGAGCTTGGTCCTTTATTTTGGTCACATAGCTTTGTATTTATATGATTCCCTTGGTTGAATTTCGTAATTAATAGTTGGAAGGCCAACCCATAAGAAAATAAGATGCCCAAAAGATAAAAGAGGCCTAAAAGAAGTGAGTAAGATAGAAAAGGGTCGTGGTCACCTAGACAAGACAAGGGTTTCTAGGCATTGGTGTCGAAGCCATGAGAGATAAGCAAGTTAAGCACCGAGAAGACAATAGGGTGTAAAAGACCAAAAATTAAGCAAAGAGGCCAAAGATAACTATCAATTATTAGTTTTCTTGCTTAGCAATCATATAAATGCAAGTATGTTCTTAGGACCTATAAATGTACCCAAGAGTGTGATTTTGTGTTTACATTTGCCCCCACTTTATGTTATTGAGTGAATACTCAATAACATAAAGTATATAAGAGATGTGTACCTAATAACCATGTAGAGTGTGATGGTGATAGCGTGTTGAGGAGATAAGTGAAAGCGTGAAGTGATAAAAATGAAGCATGGAAGCTAAGAAAATAGGAAGTGACCCTAGGGGTGAAGCGTATTGTGTTGTATTGTGTTGTACTGTTGTTGTTTTAGCTTGATGTAGGGATTCTTCTTGTTGCGTATTAAGGATAGACCTACAAAAGAAGAGTGAAAAGCAAGTAGCAATTAAAGTCATGTATTATGAAAACTCTTGCAAAAGTATGTAAATGTGTAAAAAGTAGTAAAAGAAAAGTGTGCACTTGATCCGTGAAGAGTGAAAAGGATAGAAAATGTCCTGAACTACTATAGAAGAGCAATTTTTTTAGGTGATCTCATGCCAAGACTAAGTTTTTGGGAAATCTCATGTCAAGAACAAGTTTTTTGGGTGATCTCACGCCAAGTGCAAGTTTTTGGGTGATCTCATGCCATGATAGAAGAGTTTTGGGGAGAGATATCTAGTGTTACTCTCCTTCCATGACTGATTCTTGAATTATACACCACTACAGATGGTGTGATCCATGTTTAGTTTGGTATTGTTCCAAATGTATTGATTATCCTAATTGAAGGAGATTGTAGGAGATTACACGCATTATGTATTTTGAGGCTAGCGCTTAATCCTATGAAATTGCTCTATATGTGTATTGTAGATTGTTCTAATCGAGAAAAAATTTGTATATTCCCCCTAGGGCATAGGCACCCAGAGGAGGACACAAGAACCTAGTCGCCATTTCTTATCCCAGTTATGGGCACTAGTGTTTATGATATACTAAGGACCCAAGTCGGGATTTGGGTTGTTTTATTATCTTGTATCTCTGTTTTGTTCTTGTATTATGCAGGCATGTATTGAAGCTCTAAGCTATTTTATGGGGTGAATAATTCACCCATTGTATGCCCCCTCATTTGGGGTGCATGCCACATTGCTATGAGAATACAACCCAAAGAGAGGACCTGATGTTGATCGGAAAGTAATACCCTGCAGGGGGAATGTGCATTGTAGAAACCAAGGCACATGCAAACAAAGTGGCTAGATGTATGTGTTAGTAGAAAAGTAGCAAAAATGTAATAGAAAAACAGAGTAACAAATAAGTGTGCATACAAAAAGGACCATGAAAAGTGGGTATCAAACATGGAACATTGCTCACAATGTTGCAAGACAATTAGGGTCAAAGTGGCCAAAAGCATACAAGCAATGATCAAGCAAGACATAGGGCATAGCCCACAAACAATGGCATACAATAGCAAACAATGACAAATAAAGAGTAACAAACAACCATGGTGGAAAATAGTCCCTGCAAATAAAATTTTGCACATGAATCACCCATTAGCATGTTAGATAGATAAAAAGTATGTCAAAGCATGTATAGATCAATGGAAAGTAATGTGATAGTAAGAGGAAGTAATAAATAATGGAACAATAGCACCTGCAGTATGTGAGAAAGTAGATGCCTCCAGGAGCCTCGGTGGGATTGGTAAGAGGTACAGTGCCAAGCATCATTACAGCATGTAAGGATCTGTAAGAAATACACATTCACAAGTAGAGAACAAGTGAACGTGCATGTGTATATAGAAAAGATAATGACATACTAAGTATTCGTCTAGCATGGGAAATAAAGTGTACATGTAAGCATAAGTAAGCAAGAATAAAAACAACCAAGATATGTAATATATTTTGAATGAGTGAGATGGAATGGTATGCAATGTGAATGTGATAGGAACAACGTGCCCCCAACGGATGTGTATGAATATGAGATGAGGTTCATTTATAAAATACACCTCAAAAATCAAGAATGAACCATAGAACAAGAGTGTGTCATCGGGAAATAGTTTGAAGTTGTGCACTAGATGGAATAGAATATGAAGTGTAGAGTGTGTAGAGTGAATGTGGTGAGGTTCATTTCATATTTAGACCCTCATCAGTTGAGTATGAATCGTTGAAATAGAGTGCATCATAGGGTAGTATGATGTGTGAGAATAGAATGCTAGGAAGATGTATCATGGAGAGTGAAATGTGTAGTGTGTAAGATTCATGGATGTAGTATTCCCTCAACAATCAAGTGTGAACCTTAGCATAAGAGTGCGTCATAGGGTAATGATGATACAAGGTGTATGTATCAAGTTGTGTAAGATTAATGCTTAAAAATAGTAAGTATAAAGCATGGAGTGTAATAGTATAAATGATAGACATCGGATAGCATTTGGGAGGGGGAAGAATGAGTGTGATGCCCCAAGTGTGTGATGTAGAAAATAATCAAGTAACATTTTCTAAGAGATCATCATTGTCATGGTCGAAGTTAAATGGAGAAGCGTCAGAGACCTGATAAGTAATAGTATGGGGTTGATCATATAAAGAGCCATTGCGGCATAAATTGTACATGTCCATTGCGTATTCTTCATCAGTGAAAGGTGGTAATGGAAAACCATGTGCATACTAGCGAGTAATATTTTGTGTATAGCCAAGAAATGAATCATTGCAAATAGAAACATGGTTGAAAGGCATGGGAAATGTGATATCAATATGATTAGGATCCAAAGTGCCACCAATGTAGTCAAGCCAAGATTGCCCAAGTGTAAGTGAAAAAGTGCGTATAACAAAGAGTGATAGATGGAATACGCGGAGGCCATAAGTAGTAGTAATGCAAACATATCCATGATAGAGGTGAGGAGAATGAGGTGGAGGGAGGAGATCAAAAAGTGTGAATCCGAGTCGAGCCAAGTCAGCATGCATTCAAACAATGTCAGAGCAAGTGGGATCAAATGGAATGTGTGGCAGTAAAAATTATGTATGAAAAGTGTACATGTAAAAGGAGGCATCGATGATACGTAGTGCTTTAGGATAGGAGGTGGTATAATGTCCAATGTGTGGACATACCCCTAAAAAATTATCATAGCATTAGTGGAAGGAGGAGGGGGTGCCGACACAGAGTGTTCTTAAAAAGATGAAGCAGATGACATGGTGTCCAATGCACAAATAGATCCTCGAGAGAAAAATCATGTCTGTAGTAGGTGCAAGAGGTTCGGTTAGATGATAATCATTAGAGAGATATGTAGGAGGATTATGGGGATGCCCAACATTGTGATAGAGAAATAGATTAGAGAGAGCAAAGTGAGTGGGTCTAGATTGCAATATTTGAATGGGTTATGGTCAAAAATAATAGTATACACACAACCATCATGTAGGAACTTAACGCATCGATGAACTATAGAAGGTATTACCTACATAGCGTGAAGCCATGGTCTACCAAGTAAGTAATTGTATTGGAGTTTGGCATTGATAAAAAAGAATCTTGTTGGAACAGTTTTTAGGACCAATTGTGAGACGTAAGGTGATAGTACATAGACATGGGCATGTAAAAGAATCATAGTTATAGATATAAATGGATGTTGGACTGAGATGAGATGAGGAAAGGAAATTTTTTTGAATAAATGTGAGGTTACATAGATTGAGCTCGGATCCATTATCAATCAAGATCTACTTTTTGCCTATGTTAAAGACACAAGCCTAAATATAAAGAGGGGGATCATTATCGTAAATAGAAATAACGTGAGCTATAGTAGACGGGAAAGTAAGTTGTTCGAGAGAATGTAACTACAAAAAACTGATAAACTTGGTACAGGGAGTATTAGAAGGAATGTAAGTATTAGTTAGGAGAGTGTTGATTTTAGCCTTATAGCTAGAATTAGCTTGTAAGAAGGCTTGGATGGAAATATCCATGGTGAGTGGATTCTAGAATGTTCAAGTTCGGGTTCACCAAATGATTTAACAAAAATTATAAATTTGTAAAACCTTAATTACATAGTCACGTATAATAAATAAATGATAAAATGCATATTGGACAAAAGCAATAAGCTAATAAATATAAAACCCTAAGTGCAAGAGAGGGAAGGAATGACTTAGTGATTCAAGTTATTCCTGAACTGATCTAAACTAGAGAACTCGATGAATAGGAAGGGCAAACTCATAATCGGGCACAATAAATTCTTTAACTATCGGATATGTTTAGACTAGGCGCCTAGGCTGGGCGAGGACATTTGGGCACTAGAGAAATCTGGTGGGTGCATATGATTGCGTAGGAGCTCGAACCTGATTTTTCTGGTGTTGCAAGATGGTCACTGGTAGTCATTGTTGATCACTTGTATGTCGCATCTTGATCACAAAAGTCACTTGTAACATGCAAAGAGATGTTGACTGTAAACGCTCAAACTACATCAAATCCCAAAAATAAAAGATGTAATATGGGGATTCGAATTAACCTCGGTGGTCACTCACCGAGTGAAGTTACTTCCGAGCATTGCACTACATCTCAGACTCCATGTAGTTCTTGTGCATGTGAGATAAAATTGTGCCGTAGGGAACCCTTATGCAAGTGTACTTGATAGGTGACGGTGGCTAGATGTACTAATGTAAATAGATGTGTGGATGGCAAAATGAACTTCCCCTCTTATGCGTGTATGTAGAAAAGGTAGTCCCTTGTCCTTTGAGTGAGTGTTAGATGCATGCCCTTGATTCTCTTAGATGCTTTTGGATGTAACCTTAGGTAATGATAATATATTATTAGAGCTTGGTCCTTTATTTTGGTCACATAGATTTATATTTATATGATTCCCTTGGTTGAATTTTGTAATTGACAACTAGAAGGTTGACCCATAAGAAAATAAGATGCCTAAAAGATAAAAGAGACCCAAAAGAAGAGAGTAAGATAGAAAAGGGGGGGTGCCCAAAGGGGATGAGGGTGCCTAAGGGCTAGTGTTTGAAGTCATGAGAGATAAGCAAGTGAAGTACCAAATGGGCCGTAGGGTGTAAAAGACCAAAAATAAAGCAAAGAGGCCAAAAATAGTTGTCAATTATTAGTTTTCTTGTTTGTGAATCATATGAATGCAAGTATGTTCTTAGGACCTATAAATGTACCCAAGTGTGTGATTTTGTGTCTTCATAAGGGGACCATATAAAGACACAATTATGTTTTCAAAATAAAGGACCAAACACTAAGCATTATCTATCATCACCTAAGCTTGCATTCAAAGGCACAAGAGCATCAAAGGTATCCATCTAGGACTCATTCAAGGGAAAAGGGTTGCATCAACTTTTCATACACAACATAGTAGAAGAATTTTATTCTATCCTATCCCACATATTTAATATTGTTTTTATTCTAGATCTAGCCCACTATCACTGTGCAACTTGCACAAGGGCATCCTAGGGCATCATTTCCACACACACACACAAGAACTATATGGAGTATGAGATGTAGTGTAGCACTCGGTCGTAAGTTCACTCTTTGGGTGACCATCGGGTTAGTTCAATTCCCCATTCTACATTTTCCTTTTTAGGTTTGATGTGGTTTATGGGTATGTGCATGTGAACTTCTTTCTTGCAGGTTACAGGTACATTCATAGATCAAATAATGAAACCAAAATGACAAAATGAGACCAACAACGAAGCTTATCCCACACAAAAAAGATCATATCCAAAGCACCACATGTACACTTAGTGCCTAGAACAAACACTATCCTAGGTGCTCTTGCCCTCCCATGGACACTCCTATCCGACACGATTCAAGATCTTAGAACCTCCAGTTTATAGTGACGACATTGTTTACAGTATTTCTAACTATTCACCTTCCTAGATCACTTCCTATTCACTCGAAAATCAGCTAAGTCCCTCTATCTCTCCTTCTTGATTAGGGTTTCATATTGCACATGCTTTGTTGTTTGCGTCTTACTAGGAGTTGTCAATTACTAGTTTTCTTGCTTAGGAATCATGTAAATGCTAGCATGTTTTTAGGACCTAGAAATGAACCCAAGTGCATAGATTTTGCATCCATATAATTAATGGGATGGAGATTTCAATGCACACTTTCTAAAAAGTAGAGATATCACAGTAGCAGATCTTGAAGAAGTACCTGTAACATGTAATTTATACGAAAAGTTTATATATGACACATGAATAAAATTAAGATTTTATTTGAAAGTTTATCCTGTGAGATCAAAGAATATTTTAAAAGGGATGACCTACTTGAGGCCATGACAGTGGTGTATCCTAATTTTTGGAATCCTGATAGAGGTAAAGAAGGCATAAGAAATTTATTTTACAAATTTATGGAAACTCTCATTAAGCATTTTAGTAAATCTGTAGAGTTCCAAGGAGTTTAAATTAAAGGTATTTTGTAGAAGGAATTATTGATGTCTCAGTCATCTCATTTCACACTCACAATGATTGATCAATATAATTGTCTAATTGAACCAACAAAAAAATGTGCTATTACACGACTATGGAAAAAGTTGTATCCTAGTAGCATCCTGCAGAAAATATTAGTGAATATTTACAATTATATGAATTGTGTCAAATAATGATATTGGGATCAGTGGAAGATGAAAGGGTTTTTAGTGCATTAACATTTGTTAAGTCAAAAATCTAAAATAGATTGGATAAAAATTTAGAGACTTGTTTGAGATTGTATGTTTCATGATATTCTGTGGACACATTCCCATATGAAAGAGCACTAGAAATATGGATTTCTCTTACAAATAGGAGAGGGGTCTTTAATACAACCACCAGAAGAGAATATATGGACATTCACATTGAATATGCCTATGAGACATTAGATATGAGTGTGAGTTATGAAGAACAAGTTAGTGAAGGTCTAGGAATGTTTCAACTACCTGATTTTAACTAATGATTTAAGAACATTGTATTTCTTGAACTAAAATTTCATATAACATTGTTATGTAGCTCACATGTTATGTTCTTTATTGAAAAGCATTTTCAGTATCATTGTTTATTGTTTTTATTTACAAATCTATGAATTATTTCATTTTTTCAATTGTCTTTCCTATTTAAGTTTTGATTACAACTTACTATATGATTGTTTTGACTCTTGAGGTGTGTTAAAAATAGTAACCCATCATAGCACTCATTGGTGGACACAAGAAATATTAAAATGCCACTACATAAAGAACTAAATCATAACGATCACAAAAATAGTTTTTCCATAAATCTTAAGCATGGAAAGAATAAGACACATAATATTCGTAGAAACTGCCAATTTATTTATACAATCAGATACAAATAAAATAAAAGAATAATTTCTCCACGTACAAAAGAAATCATTTTCTTGATTTCATTTCTTACAAAAAGAGTTTTTCCAATAAGTTTTCCAGTTACAAAAGAAATCATTTTTCTCAATTTATATCAATAGTAGTAGTTTATGCTCCTTTCTCTTCTGTAGAAGCTACCTCCTTTCCTTGGGCTTGACTAGAATCTTCACTTAATATTCAGATTCAATCAGATCCTTCGCAACAACATTTATATTGAAAATTATTTCATGTTCTACATTTGTTGCATCCCCTGGTGAAGCTAAACTAGGATCTGAATTAATTTTCTTCTTCAATAAAATATTTGGATCCATTCCATGCTCCTTGATAATTATTTGTAGAGCATTATTCTACTTTTCAAAAGAACAACCTTTTCTTTCAACCCAATGAATCCATTCAAACTTTTCTTCACATTTTTTAGGTGCACATTAAGCACATGTACCTCATTCTTCAGATTCTAATACTTGGATTGCATTTAGAAAATAAACAATAGTAAGACAAAAAAATTAAAAATAACCATAATTAATTATTATTAACTTTCTAAATATTATTATAACTTACCACAACCTTTTCTTTCTCTGCATTCACAATCACAACAAGGCTCTTGTCTTTGGACCATTGATTATAGTAGGCCTGGGCTTCTACATTTAAATTTTCTATTTTGTTTAACATTATATCTAACACATTATCATGATAAGGATTAAAAAAAGAACGGAACCAAATACAACTTGATTCAATAATATATCAATCTTTTCTGGTTCATTTTGAACTAAAGAAAATAAAGAATGTCTTTGGGAGTGGTTGTGAAAATGGGCATTAATTTCTTTAATCAATGTTTTTGCCTTGAACTCCCAATTTTTTAATGATTCAATATCTTTCAAAATAATTTCTTTAACAATGGCTAAACAATTATCATCCAAAATACTTCCCAATGAAAACTTTGTGATCTCATCATCAATTAATGATGTTGAGGATTGAAATTTGTAGGGGCCTGGTCCCTGCTTCCAAAACCAAGATATTCCTTGTCCAAATCAATTTGATTTAGAACTAAAATTCCACCCATGCTTTGTAAACCACCGACAGAAAAAGTGGGGAACTCGGAGGTAAACCAAGGCAATTCATATTGGTGACCGCTAAGGGTACGTATAATGTAAACCAAGGCCTAATTAGGAATGCCAATATATTTTCCTTACAAAAAAATCCTGCTGAGGAAAAATTCCACCATGGCATGTAGAAACGAGTGTGTGACATCCGAAATGAAATTCCCCTTTTGGAAGGATTTATTGTTGTTGGATTAATTTTCAGGCCGAATAGTCAAGTTCTTCATTGTGACAAGATCCACATTTAATGTGGAAGTCGTATCAAATGTTAAATATCTTCATGGGATGTTCCAAATGAAAGTGTGTGCGATGTGAGTTGTACTTGAAAAGTATAATCCTGATTGTTGAAATTCGATACCAGGTAGTTAAGTAACTTGTAGTCTATTTCAAATTGTGGACTATAGACGAGCCCAATAAAACTGATCTATTCAATCAATGCAAAAACAACAATCGGCTCCTCTAATATCCCGGGAGTTGAGGAAACACCAGTGCTCTTGTATGTGAATTTTGGAATAAGTGGTGTCTAGTTTTTATTTCCTTGCTTCCTAGGTCGACCCATGGTAGTGGATTTGACTCTGTAGACATATTTGAACAAGATGGATTATTGGTCCTTGGATTTGAATATGTAAATGTATGGTGAGTGGCGAGAGTGAGAAGGGTTTGTTCTCATTTTCTTGTAATTTGTCGGGGAGAACAATTGCTAAAAGTGACAAAAATAGTGCATTTGGTCTATTTATAAAATAGGGAGCACGTGGTGTGCATTGGTTGACACAATAACATGTTATATGATACCAACACGGAGCATGTTGCATGCACTGACCGGTAACATACATCATTCTATCGGTCGATAGCATTGGTTGATAGCATGTTGCATGTTACCAATTGGTAAAGCATGCAACATTCTATCGATCGATAAGATTGGTTGATAGCATGTTGCCACCAGCTGGTAAAGATGTAACATTCTACCGATCGATAACATTCAAAATGCTACTAGACGGTTGCCTTCATAAATGCTACCAGTCTTCAACATTATGAAATAATTCGCCAACCGTTTGAAACCTGTTTTGTTCGATTCGCCATGATTTTGAAAGCCTCTTCCACATATTCACTAAGTAATATCCATGAGTTTCTTTTTTAGTCTTATAATTTTACCTAACATATGGGTGCATAGTGCATAAATGAGTGAGATGACAAGGATCCATGGTGCATTGGGGATGCAAATGCGTAGGTGGGGTGGATAAAATTAAATGTGAGAGGGCGAGGGTTAGTAAATGAGTGATGAGGTGTATTTTATCACCTTTTCATGGGGTTTTTATTTTTATTCATTTTGGTGGGATTATTATGTTTCATAATGTTTTTGGTATTTTTAGCTTAGGAGACCTTATGCACAAGGTGTTTTTTTCTAGTTTCTATAGTTACTATCTATCTTATTGGATCTCAAGTTACCTATTTTACCATCTTTGCAACATCCTTATACTAAAAAGTTATCTCGGCATCTCTGGATCAAACCTTTTGTGCTTCTCAATACATATTTGGACATAACCTTTGGTCATTATAAGGCCCTTATTGTTATTATTATTATGTTGAAGGTTGATGGTATTGTTACCATACTTACAAAAGAACCCTCGCGGTTGAAACATTCATATTCACTTGACACAACTTCCTATGGAAAATAAAAATGTTTGCATCTTTCCATTGACATAATTATTGTTCATGGACAATACCCGACACTTAATCCACCTATTGTGGATACTGGCACAAATATCGGTCCTCCTAGGGGCTTACTCCCTTATATCTCATTAACTTTGACCATGATAAAAATGATCTTCTCAATGACCACTAGACTTTTTTCTAACCCTTTTCTTGTACATGGTTATTTTCAACACAACTCAAAAACATTCAAATAATCACATAATACAAAAACATGCAGATATGTGTATAAATACAAAATCAGGACTAACTTATGTTTTGTTTAGTCATCTTGTTGCTTTGCACGTATTTTTCGTCACGTTGGTTTTATAGATAACTTATTTACTCTTTACACACATTCGTTCATGAGGTATCTTGAGCTTAATGTAGGACACACATAGGATGCTACATGATGATAGGAGTCAACTCGCCTGTTTGCTTATACTACTCTATTGGGGGCATCCCCCATGCTAAACAAGTGATGTTGTTTTGTTTTATGTTCTAATACACCTTCCTCATCGTGTTTGATTCTATACATAGTGTTTATTGCTATCATTTGAGCTAACATGACTAACACACATGTCTTGTGTAGAGACAACCTATTTTTCTATCTATGTTTTTGCTATTACTATTTTTACACTTGCATTTTACATTATTTTCCCTAATTTCTTATGGGGATTATTCCCTTGATTGATTACTACATGAATTGACTTGATTATCTTTTTGATTACAATGTTATGATCATTCACTTTATACAACCTAAGGGTCTTGACTATATTGTGACACAATAGGTGTCCCATATTTGTGGCTCCATTTCTACCTTTTGTGTATGTACTTGTTTCTTTGATTGTTACATGTTGTGCCTTCTATTATGATTGTCTTGTGACACCGTGAGTGTCCCATGTTTGCAACTCCTTGCCTATATATGACTATGCTTATATATACTATTACTTACTTGTCTCTATAATGTTATTTTTACTAATATACTATTCTTATTTTGGCTTATGAAACACTTGGTTTATACTCTAACGATTATACTATTGTCTTTACTATGGATTTTGATGTGTTTTGTGTTTACTATGTTGTTTTTGTGCTCGTACTTCTCTAGATTATGACATGATATACAATCTTCTATGTTATTTTTATTGTTATACACATGTATTTTTGCTTATGCATTTTCTTTTGCCACGGTCTCCACCATGTGTAACTCCTTGTATATGTACATGTTCTCAATGGTGGCCATCATTCTAACCTTCTATGTGATCCGCACATATTATCGGGCTTATTACACATGGGTACACTTTTATTCTTTTGAGTTGTGCACTCATGTGATTTATTACCCATGCCTCAAAAGAGGCGACATTCATCGAGATATTTATACATTTATGAAAATTCTACAGATTATAGAACATATTTTTATATGGTTTAGATCTTCATAAAAAGATCACAAATACTAAAATGTGGTAGAATTCAAATAAGGTTAAAACCATACGATACGGTCAAGACCGTGGTATGGTCTTAACCATGATGGATGTTCTCGGATAAGAAGCATATTCTCTAGGTTTATAATTTTTCCAAATTATATAAGTTAATTATAATATTTTCATATAGATTTAGGTACATAAGACACATTTCAGATCATAATATAGGGGAATGATTACTTCATTCCTTCTTCACTACACTATTCAAATTCAATTGTAGGAACAAGGTTTGAGGGCATGGGCCTCCTTTTCCCTGCATTTTTCACAATCCATATGATTAGTATCACCATCAATAACACCTTATGGGGGTATGGAAATGTCCACTCCTTGATGGTTTTGATGTTACAAAGTAGTTACAACAATATAAATTAGATCTAGATCATTCTACGGGGTGTGGTCCATCGATTAGAAAAATGTGTTAAAGCAACTAAGTTCTTTATAGGATATCCTTTCTCTTGTCTCACTAGATTCCCAAAAAGAAGGAATCAAAGCAACTAGGTTCTTTATGGGATAGATCTTTCTCTCCAAAAAAACTCCAAAAAAGGGGAACTTTGGATCCTCTTCTCCCCGTCTTTGGTGTTGGGGTGTACTCAACACTCTAGTATCTCATATGGCACAAATTGGGGATTGATCACCCCAATCCTCTGACATCTCCACAACAATTCCAAGTATTTAAGGCACGAAAAGAATAAGAGTTCCCCCTCTGCAAAATGAACAGTGTATTCCTTCCATGTTTTGTTTCTTTTTACATACTTTTTTATAAAGTTCAAAGTTATAAACATTGTCTATTTTTAGTTAAAGTTTAGTTTTTATCATAGACATTGACTACATTTTGTATTGCAAGTTTCATCATGGAGCATGCCAACACCAACACAACAAAGAACCAACGTTGAGTGAAGACAAAGTGTGTGTGTACACTTAAGTATGTTCTTCCTTTAAGAAAACAATCTTCAATTACACGCTTAAAGGGAGAGAAAATGAAGACACTTGAAATTTGGTAAATTGTCCTTTTGCAATGCCAAGTTTGACTATGCTCCCTTGCTAAGACAAATTTTCACATTCATAATCGAATAAGTTCATTTATCTAGCTCTTCTATGAATTTCTTATCTCGAATTTTGCTTTGTCATTGATTTTAGAAATATTATCTCAAGTAAACAAAATTTATGCTTCATGTCCAAAAATTTTGTTTCATCTTTCTAATTCTTTGTCCAAGACCATACAATTGGGTCAGGATGTGGGGTTCGGTCTTTTGACTTATATGGTCTTGGCTCTTCAAGTTCACCAACTCTTTTTTTAATTTGAATATCTTCTTTGGGTCATTTCATCTTCCTAGTGTTGGCCTTATTAAATTCTTTCACTTATGAAAGGATATATGAGTAAGTCAATGTCACTTTATAATTCACGTGACACTCTTACAAGCCTATTAAAAATATCATCCCATAAACATTCAAAGGGTTCCAAAATATACCCAAACTAGTTGCGCATCAATTAGAGTAGTCCTTACTACATGTATGAAGCACTCAATCAAGTCAAAGAGTATAAATTTCTCCATTTCCAAGTATGCAAAGGACATAAAACCATGTCTTAGCAAGAGCAAAGTCACTCTAAGTATTGTTCAAGGGTTTCAAGGAACCAAGGATTAGGCCGATAGATGAGGCACAACACATTAGACTACTATCACATTAGGTGCATACTACGCTTTATAGTCAGCCAATTATCTTGGTGTTAAGAGACATAAAGGTACCCTGGGGTTTGGCCAATTGTTCATACTTACACAAAAACCAAGGAGAACCGCATGAGGCTTGATCACGTAACGAGGTGATGCGAGAACATAACTTGTAGAGACCATAACTTTTGATCCGACCGTTGGATTGTCTTGAAATTTTACAGGGTGGTAGATATACATTAGTAACGTGTTAAAGTCAACTTTGAATGCAAGGTTGTCACCATTCGACACATTTACGGGTCCATATTCCTTCATCTAGTGGCCTAAAATTGGCTCGAACTTTTTTTTGCTTTTGACTAGGTCTTAGAACTTTAATAACTTTTGTTGTGCTTGTTAGAATAAGTCAAAATTTCACGTGAGCCTTAATTTATGAAGGCATATTTGGCACACAAATTTTGGGGCCCATCCGAGTTGTTTTTCTAGTAGGTAATTTTTGGTATTTTAGGTTTTTTTTTACAATTTAAGGTTTTTGGCATTTTAGGGTTTTTAGAGTAGACGTGAAATAAAAGGTGGATTGTAATGATGTAAAATATTAGTGTGGATTCCAAAATGAGAAGAAATCTATTTTTAAACTCTTGGTTTTTATTTGCAAATTTGTTTATGTGTGTTTTGGAGGTATTTCAACCTCTTTGCAATTGGATTCACATCAATTAGTATCAGAGCCGAATTTAGATCTTGCAGAAATAATTAAGGTAACATATTACATTTTTTTGTGTAATTTTTGCCTCTATTTTATATAATCATGGTTATACATGGGAGGGGAGGTTATACCCAGATGAATAGGTATATGCAGGAGCTACAAAGACAAGTTATTGAGCTCACAGGAGAAGTTACCCGCCTTAGAAGGAGACATGCAAATGGGGATGCAAACCCAGATAGTGATACTAAAGAAGTACCTCCATTAATGAATGAAGGAGGAGATGAAGAATAAAATGAGAGAGATGAAGAAACCATGAATGAGAGACCATTTGAGGAGATATTGATCCAAGATTTAGAGGGAAAGAATGACGACATTAAGATTAATGTTCCTGATTATGGTGGAGGATTACGACCAAAGGAGTTGATTGACTGGTTGAATCACATGGAAAATTATTTGAGTGGAAAACCCTTTCAGAGGAGAAGAAGGTTAAGTTTGCATGCACTAAGTTGGTCAGACATGCATTGATCTAGTGGGATCACCTATAAAATGAAAGACAAAGGAATGGAAGGGAAAGATCTAAAACTGGAATAAAATGGTAAAGAAGCTCAAAGAAAAGTTTCTTCCTATATATTATGCCCAGACACTCTTTTGAAGGTTCTAAAACTAAGATAGAAGGATCTTAACATTAAGGAGTATACCAATGAATTTTACAAGTTGTCAATCAGGGTGGAACAGGGAGAGTCTAAAGAACATAAGGCTACACGATATATAAATGGGTTGAGTTACACCATACAAGATGAACTGAGTATGCTCCATATCCATAGCTGGATGATGTTAATAAACTCACATTAAAGGAAAAAGAAAAGAACAAGAGGAATACTTTTAGAAGAGGTGTGAAGAGAGGGCCATCATCATCTCTAATGAGAGGCAGGGGTAGATTTGAATCTACAAAAGGTGAATCCTCTAATGCAGAAGGGCATGAAGATTCTGGTCAAATTCATGGTAACTACCAAAGAGGTAGGGGTTTTAGAGGGGAAGAGGTTATAATGGAGGACGGGGTTGGAATAGTCCCCAAAGGCAATATACATGTTACAAATGCGGTGAAGAGGGGCAAAAGCTTTTGAGTGTCCACAATATCCTACATAAGATAGATGGCTAGGAGAACAACCCCAAGTAAATATAGTTGAAGCTAAAGAGGAAGTAGAAATGGAGGTTGCTATAGACTTGGGTGAAAACCTCATGATAAGGAGGACAATGATTGCCCAAGGAAGGAGAAAGAACAAGATGTTGTTGGTGTTGATTCATGGTTGTGAACAAATATATTTTGAACAAGATGCACCTCTGGAGGAAAGGTATGTAAAATTATTATTGATGGTGGTAGTTGTGAAAATATGGTTTCAACTATGATGGTTGATAAACTCAATCTGAAATGTGAGAAGCACCCATATCCCTATCATATATCATGGTTCAAGAAAGGGAATGAGGTAACCATAGATAAAAGATGTCTTATAAAGTTTTCAATTGGGAATACCTACAAGGATGAGGTGTGGTGTGATGTTATCCCAATGGATGCATGTCATATATTACTAGGGAGGCCTTGACAATATGATAGAAAGGTTACACATGATGGAGGGAAAAATACATATACTTTTGGAAGGATGGTGTAAAGGTGGTCTTGTTACCCTTCAAGGAAGAAGAGAAGAGTGAGGGCTTGTTGGCTACAAAAGAGTTTATTACAGAAATGGAAGAAGTTGGCTGGTGTTATGCATTGATGTCAAAGAAGGTGGAAATAGAGGATTTTAATATACATGTTGTTGTGGCAAAGGTACTAAATGAATACAAAGATGTCATACCGATGAGCTACTAGATGGGTTACCTCTGAAGTGAGATATTCAACACCATATTGATTTAATCTCAGGATCGGCCCTTCCAAACCAGGAAGCCTATCGGATGAGTCTGACACAAAATGAAGAGTTGAACATACAAGTGACATATCTAATACAAAAAGGGTTAGTGAGAGAAAGCATGAGTCCATGCACAACTCCAACACTATTGACTCCCAAAAAGATGAAGACCGAGAGAATGTGTGTAGACAACATGGCCATAAATAAGATCACAATTAAGTATCGATTCCCAACTCCATAATTGGATGATATGATGGATGTGCTAGTGGGAGCCCGATATTTTAGCAAGATTGACCTACGGAGTGGGTACTACTAGATCCGGATCCGTGAAGGGGATGAATGGAAAACAACTTTCAAAACAAAATAAGGATTGTACGAGTGGATGGTGATGCCATTTGGGCTATCTAATGCACCCAATACATTCATGAGGCTGATGAACAGAGTACTTTGAGAATACAATTGTAAGTTTTTTGTTGTATATTTTGATGATATTATGATATATAGTAAGACAAAGTGGAATAACACTTGTTACATATGAAATTGGTGGTAGAATTATTACGTAAAGAGAGTTTATATGCAAACTTAAAGAAGTGTAGATTTCTTCATACGAGTCTTACTTTTTTAGGGTTTTTCATATTAGAAGATGGGGTGAGGATGGATGAGGAAAAAGTAAAGGCAATTTTAGAATGGCCTATTCCAAGGAATGTGATGAAATTGGTGGTAGACTTATTACGTAAAGAGAGTCTATATGCAAACTTAAAGAAGTGTAGATTTCTTCATAAGAGTCTTATTTTTTTAGGGTTTTTCATATTAGAGGATGGGGTGAGGATGGATGAGGAAAAAGTAAAGGCAATTTTAGAATGGCCTATTCCAAGGAATGTGATAGAGGTTCATAGTTTTCATGGATTGACAACTTTTTATAGGAAGTTCATCAGAATTTCAGTAACATTGTTGCACCCATAACAAAGTGTACAAAAGGGAGGGAGTTTGTATGGACCAAGGCAACAACAGATAGTTTTGAATTGTTGAAGAAGAAAGTGTCAGAAGCCCCTGTTTTGGTATTGCCATATTTTAGCAAGGTCTTCGAGGTTGACTATGATGCCTCACATGTTGGGATTGGAGTTATATTGAGTCAAGAAGGATGACCTATGGCATTCTTTAGTGAAAAGTTAAATGAAGTTAGGAGGAAATATTCTACTTATGATGTGGAATTTTATGTTATTGTTCAGAATTAAGGCATTGGAGATATTACTTGGTAAAAAAATATTTTGTACTCTTCACTGACCATGAAGCCTTGAGGTATGTAAACACACGAAGAAACTAAATAGTAGGCATGCAAAATGGGTTTCATTTTTGCAAGAATATACTTTTGTCTTAAAGCATAAGTCGTAAGCAGAATCAAGTTGTTGATGCCTTGAGTAGAGTGTAACACTTTTGACAACAATGGAAAATGAAGTAGTAGGGTTTGAGGCGTTAAGGAATTGTATGAAGGTGATCCAAATTTTAGTGATGTTGTGAGACAACTTAAGGACCCTATAGTAGGTAGTGGTTCTTCTGATTATTTGATGCAGGATGGTTATTTGTTTAGGGGGAAACAATTATGCATACCTGCTGGTTCAATGAGAGAAAACATTATAAGATAATTACATAGTGGGGGTTGGCTGGAAACTTTGGTATAAGTAAGAAAATTGCTCTTGTTGTAGAAAAGTATTATTAGCCAAAGGTAAAGAGGGACATAAGTAGGATTGTAGCAAGATGTAGAGTGTGCCAAATGGCTAAGGGCCATGCACAAAATATTGGGTTGTATATGCCATTACCTGTCCCTACAGGCCATGGGTTGATTTGAGTATGGATTTCGTGTTAGGAATTCCTAACACACAATGAGGGAATGATTATATCTTTGTTGTGGTTGATAGATTCTCTAAGATGGCACATTTCATTTCTTGTAAAACAACTAATGATGCTTCCAGAGTTATAGATTTTTTTTTTTTCGAAGTGGTTAGATTGCATGGAGTTCTAAGAAGCGTTCACTTCGATCTCGACACACGAGTTTTGAGTCACTTTTGGAAGAATTTGTGCAGAAATTGGGGACACAATTGTAGTTCACTAGTGCATATCACCCCCAAACTGATGGGGAAGGAAGTAGTGAACATAAGCTTGGGAAATCTCTTACGTTGCATAGTTGGAGAAAATCCAAAACAATGGGACTTAGCTTTACCACAAGTTGAGTTTTCCTATAATATCTCGATAAATAGGTCAACAGGAGGTCTCCTTTCCAGATTGTATATGGTAGGAATCCCAAGGGGGTCCTAGATCTGATTGTGCTACCTGGTGAAGATAAAACTAGTGATGATGCAGAAGCATTTGTAGAACACATTCTACAATGCAGGATGAAGTGAGGGAAAAGTGAAAGTGAGTAATGCATAATATAAAGCAGTTGCAGATGCCAATAGGAGAGTAAGTGTATTCGAAGAAGGAGATATGGTGATGGTTCATCTTATAAAGGAGAGGTTTCTAAAAGGGACATATAATAAACTCAAGTATAAGAAGATTGGGTCGTGTAGGATTTTGAAGAAAATGAGTGATAATGCCTACAAGGTGGAGCTACCTAACAACTTTGCTATCTCACCAATTTTTAATGTTTCGAATTATATAAGTTTCTAGGTCATGATGAAAATGTTGTGGAGGAGGAAGAAATAAACTGGGAGTAGCAAATGTCAAGAAGAAAAAGGAAAGGGTAATGTGTGTCTTGGACCAAAAGACAGTCACTACTAGACATGGGAGCTACAACAAATATTTGGTATAGTGGGAAGGTTTGCAGCAAGAATAAAATACTTGGATTCCTAAGTGGGAGTTGAATAAGATTGATAGTGAAAAATTAGATGAATTTCATCAACTGAATTCGCAGGAGCTGAATTCTTTTCAACCAGGGGAGAATGATGCGGGAGCATAACTTATGGAGACCATAACTTTTGATCCGACCGTTGGATCATCTTGAAATTTTATAGGGTGGTAGATATACAAAAGTACTATCCTCGGGGTTAAATTTTCTTAGAAGGTTTTGGCCAATTAGACACATTTTTGGGTCCGTATTCCTTCATCTAGTGGTTTAAAATTGGCTCCGCATTTTTTTTCACTTTTGACTAGGTCTTAGAACTTTAATAACTTTTGTTGTGCTTGTTAGAATAAGTCAAAATTTCACGTGAGCCTTAATTTATGAAGGCATATTTGGCATGCAAAATTTGGGGCCCATCCAAGTTGTTTTGCTAGTAGGTAATTTTTGGCATTTTAGGGTTTTTTGGTAATTTAGGTTTTTTGGCATTTTAGGGTTTTTAGAGTAGACGTGAAATAAAAGGTGGATTATAATGATGTAAAAGATTAGTGTGGATTCTAGAATGAGAAGAAAGTTATTTTGAAACTCCTAGTTTTTATTTACAAAGTTTTTTATGTGTGTTTTGGAGGTATTTCAACCTCTTGCAACTAGATTCACATCACGAGGGCATATAGTGGAACACTTGGATTAGTTCAAAACTCAGTCCGACTTCCAAGGGTTTCCTAATGTTCTAATGAAGGGTTGTGTAGGTTTTAAGGTTTCCAAGTTGTTGTGGGTGGTCGCAGTCATCCTGAAGTTGTGAGAGCAAGAGAGATACAATGAAAGTCATTTCTCGATAAGTGAAGCACATATGAAGTTTCAGATCTAGACTATCAAAGGGTCTAAGACAATATAGATCCAGGGAAAAGCTGTGCACAAATTAGGTTTGGACCGTCAATATTGTACTGATCCTACCCGTTCTTAATTTTTAATTCCAAGATCGGTATCAAAGCATTTCCAATCTTTGATCTACTTATTTCATTATCCCAACATCCAAATCCCCTATTCTACCATATACAACTAAGTTTCTCTCTCCTCTTGTGTATTTGAGCAATTACTTATCATTTATCAATTTTTATAAGTTTGAAAGCATTATTCTAATTATGAATGGTTAATGTTGGAAGTTAATTGATCAAAATATTCTACCTATTACAAACCCTTACATCCTTCTTATTGTTGTGCTCTCGTAACATGATTTAATTAAGGTGTAAACACGAAGCCCCAAAATACCCCTATCATATGAAGGAGTTTCCCTTCTCAAACAAAAGGAAAATCACCCATTCCATGGTGATTTCTTCATCACTACAAGTTTATACTACTATTTGCTGGACAAGTATATGAAACAATCAAAGAAATTGAATCTCAACATAAGATCTTGTTAAAAACATTTGGGCCTGTCATGCACATAATGATTATAACATGTTTAATATTGTGATATGGGTAAGATGATTCATTTAATGATGTATGCATAAGAAGTGGTTGAGAAAAATGTTGTAAGCAGGATGATCATGTATTCGAAACAAGTTTTGTGAAGCTGAAAAGCTTAAGAAGTGTGAAGCTTAGGTTGGAGATCATAATGCATCTCTTTGAGATTGTCATAATACTTCGTTTGATTCTTATGTATGTAATAAGATTGTAGAGTATGTAAGTTACGACTCATCTCTCACAATTGATAAAAGTATTGTTGTTTCATCATGTTTCCGTGCGCGAGACTACAAGCTAGTCTATTGATTATGTGCATTTTGAGGGTTATGTGGTCTAAGGTCGTTCTTCATTAGACCCCCTAACTGCATTTGCATGAAATCTTAAGGTTCTTATTTTTTATTTTTCATATATATTGCATTGATTAATAACTCCATTACCTTCCCCACCAATTTCCTACCGACAATGACAAATGACATTGATCTAGTTGTCTGATAATGTGTCAAAAAAAATAAGGTGCTCCAAGCTCCACATACACGACTTAAGCATTACAAATGTTTTGTTGGTGCTCAAAATTGTCTCGCTTATCTCGTGTGCCTTTGAAAGATTATTCATTCACAGCCTCTGTCATTTTATACTTCCCTGTATTGTGTTTGGCCGATCTTTGTTACCATTTTAATTTGCTCTTGGGTTGAAGATCATGTGTGGGTTTGTATTTGTCTCATAGTTCCTTTGTTCCTCTAGAAAAGCTCTGTATCTTGAGTCTCCCATGCTCTGTTCCTTCAAAACTCACGTTTTCCGTTTCCTCCATTTTCCACAGTCAAGATCTGTTGTCCCTACCATTTTTGCCCTAAATACTCGAGGAGAAATGAGTTGATGTGTCCCTAAGGATCGTGTTTGAGCCTTGCAACAGTCTAAATTCTTTGTCTAGAAGAAAACCTCATTTTCAAGCTCGAATGGACGTTTCTCTGTGTTTTACGGTTTGACAGGCATTTCTCCCAGTCAAATTTGCATCATTCAGTCGACAAGGAAACGTGGCACCTCCTGGTTAGATGCAGATTAGCTTAATACTTGGAAATCCTATAAAAAGCCTCAACTTTAAAATGTGTCCACGTGGAGGAACGATGCTCGTTTGAGAATCAACTTTTTGGTTTGGATTTAAAGTAGCACCGGAGGACATGTGGAGGGTTGGAAAGAAAGAGACACGTGGAGGCTTCCACTGGGTTTCCCATACTTAGACAAATTTCAAAAGGTTTTCGGGAAGTCCAGGACACGTGGAGGAACGACGCTCATTTGAAGATATGCTTTTGGGCTTTGCCTTGGAGTAGCGCCAGAGCTAACACGTGGAGGCCTCCGCTTGCTTTGCATTTTCTTGGACTTTTCAATGACCAAGGAAGAATGCCTCAGAGCTTGACACATGGTGCCCTCCGCAAAGCTTCAAGCCTTCAAACAAATCTTGCCGAAGCAGGACACGTGGCGAGCCCGTGCTCATTCAAGGTATCAAATTTTTGGGGCCGCCTCAAGGTGCGCCATTGTGACACGTGGCAATTTGAAAAGTCATAGGGGGGGGAGGCGGACCATCAAAGGCAATTCAAACTTTTCGCCTCTTTGCTTCATAAATGTTAAAATAGCAAAAATGGCGCAAGCCCGATGGGAAATAGTCAATGTTTTGCCCGGTCAATGGCAGAGGTGCGGACCTGCGGAGGAAAATTGGAAAATTTTCCTTTTGAGAAAAAAGAGTTAAAAGTAAAAGGGGAAGCATAGTTCCACTGGGACCCACATTGGGACACGTGTCAAAAATATTTCTTAAGGGCAGAGCTGTGGGGAAAACTTGGAAAATTTTCCTTTTTCCAAAAGAGAGTCAAATGGCAAAATTTCTCTACATTTCTTTTGGGGCCCACCTCAGGACACGTGTCAGGCCCATCTTTCGAAGCGGAGGTGTGGAGCAAAATGGGAAATTTTTCCATTTTTTCAAAAGGGTCAGAAAAGGTCAAAGGAAGCCCCCGAGCTTTTTTTGCATCTTCCATGTGGATGACCCACATTCAAAATCAAAGATCAACGCTGTTGAGTGTCTAAATATAATTTTCCCCCCATTTTTTTCTCAAAACTCCGGGAGTGTGAGTCTTCATGATTTCTTGCTATTTTCTACACGCCAAACAGAGGAGCGAGTTAATTTTGATATCTAGAGTTTGGTGGGAGAGATCTGGAGACGTCTTTCGCCATTAAAGTAGTTTGACTCTCAAGCCTGATTTGGTTTTCTGTTTTTCTTCTCCTGAGCACGCAAGGGGTTAGATTTGATTGATATGGGGCGGAAGTGGTTGGTGAATGGATGGAGGCATGTTTTGCCCGAGAAAGGAGTTGAATGCGGGAGGAAATCGAAGAGATTTGCCCTCGAGCACCTGGAGACTTTTGTAGATCTGATTCTGCGAATCATAAAAGAATCATGGCAAGAATGGTGCATTTAAAGTTTTTGTCTTTTTAGGAGGAAGGGGCTCTATTGGAAATGTTATAAATGGCACGAATTTTTCATGCAAATGGTTGGGAGTTTTGGAAAGATCAGGATTGATTCTCTCCAGCAGAAAAAGCTTGATAGAGCCCATCCATTTTGAGAAGCCGTCTAGAGAAGCCTGTATATCTCTCTTTGTGTCAAATTTGATCGTGTCAAGGTGGTTGCAAGTGTACAACCATTGACAAGCTTTGAGATTGTTCTGGAAACTTTCCCTTGCTGATAAATTTGATCAAACTTTGAGTTATTCTGTGTCAATCTTGAGTAAAGTGTATTTATTTCATTTCTGAATGCATACGGGTAGTTTTTCTTGTTTCTATTGCAATCTTGTACCAAAATATAATCTAATCACACAGGTCTCTAGTCCTTGTGATAGTTTAGTGGCATCTGCAATTTCATTTCTTAGAAGAGCCTTCATCCGGGAGTGGGGTAAACGGTTTTAAAATCACTTTTCTTTCATTTTGTTGATAGAGATTCTCTGTAAGCCTCGGGTGTACCTCAGGCATGACTTGGTTTAAATCTTGGTGCTTTATTGGGTCCTATGACTTGAGCCTTCGTGACAGAATCCCACAGGTTGTGTGAAAGAGTGCTAATTTGGGCCTCCATTGAAGCACATATTCTAGTTGAGGAAACAATTTAACTTTTTGTAGCGTTTTGTTGATTGAATCTTTCCATTTTGCATGAGCTCTCAAGGATTTGGTGAGTCAAATCCATCCTGTCTCCCCTCCCACCAAAATTTATTTAACAAACAACTAATCCTACCCATACTACCCCTGTTTTGCTCTGTATACCCACCCAAGACCAAAATCCTTTTACTAAAGTATGCATAACAAATCAGGGTCTCAAATGTCTTTAGTAACCTTTGCCTTGTTGTGAAGATATCTCCATGATCTGGAAGTGACAACTCATGAGAGTTAGATTTGGTGTGTTGATCATATTTTCCCCAAGGTCTTCTTTACAAAATTTATGCAAAAGAAAGGTACTGTATCTCCTTTCAAATGACAGAGGTTACACAATAGGTTCTCTTACCTTGGTTGAAAGGCACAACCTAAAATAGTTAGGATAAGATCATATCCTTTTGAGGTGCTATCCATCTCTCCACAAATCCAAGTAACAAAGGGACAACTAGATTTCTCCGGCTACAAAACGACATACATTTATGATCTATCTACCTCTAAGCTCCTTGTTGAATATGTGTTACTTTGCTTGGCTTGAAAAGGAGAACAAATTTGGGTACCAACATGTTCTATTGAATTTTCCACGCAAAAAGGAAATTTTTCTAAGTGATGGTCAAATGGGCATCAAATTTAAAGTTGAAATTACCACGTGCCAACTAAGAAGATATCATTAAATGTCAAAAATAATTGTGAATAATTGAGGATAGTACACCCCATCATCACCCCCTTCTAAAAGAGCAAGTAAATAGAATATGTCTATTTTGTACATTGGAAGAGATGGATATAAAATGACACTACATCATGGATGCGTAACTTACAATGACATCCTAATCAAACATAAGGACAACTCGAAAATGAACATTCTTGTCACCTTATTCCAAAAAAACTAAATTTACTTATTAAAAAAACAACATTTTATTTAATCCAGAACATTATATATATAATCCCGGACCACCCCAACCAACACCTCTTCCTCCTCCTCTTTTCATCCAGAGATGTGAGACACCAAATGGATTTCTCCATGCGGCTACCTATGGCCCTTAAAATCTACTTGTATCTACTTATTCTTATCTTAAAGGTGTTGTAGAATTCTCATCATGGACTGTTTTGCAATCTCTGCGTCCTCCCTTCCTTGCATATTACACACCAAATTCATTTACCCTTCCAAAATTCTTTATTACTTCCACAAACCCACATACCAAATCCCGTACAATACGCTGCGAGCGGGATTCCCATCAACGAGCTGCTGCAGACAGACAACTGCTCTTCAACCGCATTGCCACTAACTATGACTATGTAAGTTTCCACCAACACCAATGCCTAAATTTTACATCACTCATTTACCAGCAGGCGAAGTATATTCATTGTATATACGTGGCTGATGGATGTGGATGATACCACCAGTTGAACGACCTGCTAAGCCTCGGACAACACCGGGTGTGGAAGCGAATGGCAGTTACATGGAGCGGGTATTTTATGTTTTTCCCTTGTTGCAGATTTTTATGAATCAGCTGCCATGATTCTAGTTAAAATCTAGTCTTCCCAGCCTGAAAGAATTTAAGAATTTGGCATTCCCCATGAAATTTTGAACCTATGCCCCACTTGCCCGAATTGGGTTAATTGACTCCGGAGACTTGGATTATGTTGGGGTCTGCAGAATAATCCAAAACCTAAAACCTAATACTACGGCTCCAATTCTTAGGCCATGGTCATATGGAGGGGGCTCTCTAAATATCTCAGTGGCTTATAGGGGTATTTTAGCAGTTTTAAGGTTTCATATATTTTTATTAATTCCTTCAACAATACCGTGGATAATTTTTAGGATATCTTTGAATATTTTTTAAGATTCTTTAGAAAATTTCCCTCTAAAATCACAAAAAAAAAACATGGCGGGAATACATATTATGTGCTAAATGGACAAAAATAACGTTAAATGGTTGGGGAATTTTCCAGCCGCCCTCTCCAGCCACCTCTTAAGTTTAGGGGACAAAAAAATGGAGCTCCTATTTTCTAGGACAATTCTTTTATGTCCCGGAGTTGGCTTCATAAAAAATTCATAGAACCTTCTGCTATAAAAACATAGGAGTGGAAGGCTCTCCAGGGGAGTGGAAGGCCTCTCCATGAGACCATGCCCTTGGGCATCAAGTTGTCTTATGAAATAAGATTTATGTGCAGTAAACATAAAATCAAAAAGAGTGGAAACCCAGTTGAGGAGGATGTACATTGGTGCTCAAAGTTTGCAGCAACGGCTAAAGAGATTTAGTGCTATGAAGGTTTTTTTAATTGTTGGGAGAAAGATCGATTAATGAAAAATGTGTGCAGAGCTGAAATATTATATCCATGGCTGAATGAAAAGACTTCTTGTTAACCCTGCTACATCTGCTGAGACGATTTAGGTAAGTTTACTTTATGGGGCCGTCTTGTAATCAAAGCATACGGCCACAACTGAAAGATTCAGAATATATCTTTCTGCTGTAGGGGTCTTATGCAAGGGGCTATAGCTTCTATTTAGGGATGGAACTTGGAAGTTTCCCACACCCAATCCTGTTTCATAGGAAGTTATTTTACCAAGTTGTAGCTTATAAATGACCCAATTTTATTTAAGTTTTATCCGAGAATACGATTTCTTAAAAATTGGAGCTGATCCTCAAATTTTTAATACCATAGGACAACTTTAAGTGCAAATTGTTCCTAAGGATATTGTGCGGTACTCCCTGAGACAATTTAGGTTCTCCCTCCCATGAGTCGACTTCTTATGAGGCCTTGTTAGTGCAGGGTCCCACAGAGGGGGCTACCATTCCTGATCTGACTGCACAAGCATTCCTCTAAAAGTTGCCTTAAGATACTACAGTTTAAACAAATGGAATCTCTTGCAGGTAGTGCAGAACGTGAGGAAAAAAATTGGAATCTCTTCCTTGAAAAGACAAGCGCTGTGTTTTTCTGCTGGAAAGTTTAAGCCTGAGCTGAAGCGGGAGAAATGAGAGAGGAGGGGAGAGGCTGGACATTTCTGACACCGGCTTAAGATATTTTAGGAAATTATCATGCCACACAGTAGCAGCTTTTTGTGTAAATATCTGTTATGTTGTTTTTCAATAGTTATGCATGTAGATGTCTGAGGGCTGTGCTTCAACCATTGATTGGAAATGAAAAAGTACATTGCCGCTACTGGGTCACAGGTTCAAGTCACACAAAAGTGATTTCCCAATAAACCTGACATCTAAAGTATGCGCAGCAGCACTCCAGACAATTAGGCCCTCTTTTGTGTGCAACCCTTGTTTACTAAATTAAAACCAAAAAAAAAAGTTCTACATGTAGATTCTTAAAATATTGGAGCAGAATCTGAAAATGCAATTTACCATGGGACCATTGCATGTAATGTCCCCTTTTCAAAATTAAAAATAATTAATAATATTTTCAGTTGGGGCCAGCCAATTCTTAATTTGGGACAACTTCAATTAATCATAACTAAATAAAAAAGTATTTTTAAATACTCTTATGAGGTCGGTCTTCTTAAGGGAAGATTAAAAAGTGCATTGGGCTTCTAATTCATCCTTGGCGCCAAAAAGGAGGATATAAAGGTGGATCGAATGGCCTAAGAAAGGTTATGCATGTTTATTTCAAAGATTGATATCTTGGGTTTGTGCATGGCATGCCCTACTCTCCACTGAAGACGAAGACATTTGGTGGCTCAACTTTGAGGATGAAAACCCTCATTGGATCCTATTGGGGACGAAACCCTCAATAGTCACAACACTTGGGGACGAAAACCCTCATTTGTTGCATTGGTGGCTTTATACGGAGTCGCAAGTGGACTTAATTGGCAGATTTCTGGAACAACAAGGTGTTTATCCATGCTTAGGCACTCCTACTTCAGCTAGGGCACTTTCTAGGGTGTTGGCACCCTTCCTTCTTTGGAGCAACCCACCTGGGAAGTTCGGGATCAATTTTGAGAGGGTTTCCATGGTTGGAAAATTGTGATTTCACTTTCATTGGATAATTGGTCTCTTCAAGATCATTTTGAGCATTGGTTTGTGTTGAAACTCCAAGTATTGATGGAGTTATGAATTTTTGAAGTTTCAGCTGTATTTGCACTTGAAATAAATTTTTAAAATACATATTTGCTCCAGATTTTATCTTGCTGGATTTATTGAGTATTTGGGATATTTCTATGTTAATTTTCAGTCCATATTGCATGTGAATGATTGTTCCTAAGTGTTGGTATAGTTCGCTGCCCTAGAGGGATATTAATTAATGTTCTAGTTCACTGCTAGGGTTTCTAATATTGTTGGATCTGCTGTTATAAAAATCAGATTATTTTCAGTTGGATGTTGGTGTATTTTCAGATCTGATTCTTAGGGTTTGTGGCCAAACCCCTATTTTTCGGTTTAAGCCCTAGAAAGGGACATTGCATTCGCACCTCCAAAAGTCTTTTCGGTTGCACCTACAGAGTTAATTTTGGAGCCCCACCAACATAGGATGATTAGTTTTTTGGGAATATGCCGCACCATATTTGATATTATACGATTACTTCTATTGAATGAAATTTTCAATGCGTTTGAAAAATTAATATCGAAATTTAGACCACATATCTCAATTTTTTAGAAAAGACAAATCACAAAGTGTCTTTTTGTCCAAGAATGCAATGGTCCCATTGAAGGGGCCTATAAGATTTTTTGTGATGGGTGCAATGAAACATTTTATGAGTGTTTTTGCACAAAATCGATCCCTGCGTTTCTTAAATTTTTTTAAATGCATGTTGTATAGAAAAATAGTATATTTTTCCCCAAAGGTAATGTGGGAAAAACAAAAATTACACACAATAAGCTGCCGGTTGGCCACAAATGTGTTAAGTGGGTGTGAGAAACTTCTAGGACCCTCTTCTCTATATTTACTCAAACTTTATGGCCAACAAAGAGGTCGTTCCTCTTTTCTTGTGTAAAATACATTTTCTTCCTATATTATTATTAGAAAGTTTTCATGGGGCTACCTAAACAATGAAAATTGAATGATTGCTCCCCTCCCCCCATGCACGACACAATGTCTGGCAAATGTTGAATGGATGTTTAATGGTTACTATAATGTCGGGCAATGACCAATAAGGCTTATCATGTTGGTCGTATCCCCCGAGAACTCTCTTGATCCTGGATCAAACACCATCAGGAACCCCATATGATCCATGTGACCGGGGCTTGTAACATCACCAAAGGTTTTTCTGCTTTCCTGTAAGGAGCCCTCCCTCACAAGTGAAAGTGTTGCTTGTTCTTGCAGGATACGTGGATGATTTTTGTCTCATTGGTCTCGAGATTTTAGAGTCACCGAGCAAGCTTCCCTCTAAGTTCTGTTTGGGTTCAGCTACCCCGTCTTTTGATCCCCTTGTGGTATTTCATACCCGAAATTGTTAAACCCATTGGGCATGTGATTTGTAACAAGATTGATTGCTTCTACTCTCTACACGACGGTGAACAAGTGTGTCGTGTTGATGTTGATTTGAAAAAAGAGTTGAAATAGTCTATTAACATTCAAATAGGTACCTAACACTTTATGCAGAGAGTTACCTATATCAACCTTCCTAAAACTTATTTTAGGTGCCAAGTCCCTGACCATCAGATTCATGATTGTCCCCTTATGACCTGCTCAAAACCTTCTCTTGAGCAACCACCTGCCAACAAGCGGTGGCAAAAAAATGATGGTTGGACTATTATTGCTAACAAAAAAGTTACCTCTGGGAGCAAGAACCTTACAGCTACAAACACATTCTCCATTGGCAAACCTAAGCAAAATGTGAAAAAATTGGGGAATGTTCCCCCCACTTGTTCTCCATGTTCAAGACCATCTAGTTATCCCTCAAATTCAAGTTTCTCAAGAAAATTCCTTGCATTTGCTTAGCTTAAGAGCCTGGGAGCTCCCGAACATTTGCTTCACCCTCTCGGTGCTTGTGCAGTCTACTTTGTTGTAGTAAGGTATCACCATGGGGAGAAAATGGGGTGAAGTGCCTCTCCACTTCGCTAGAAGATTTGTATATGAACAAACCAACAAACTCTCTTAAGCAATTGATTTGCAGCTCTGGCTTCCAAGGAAGGGATACGGGATGGACAAGGATAACTTCACATGGATGACTCTTCTTTATGAATATTCTCTCATGGAATGTACAAGGTCTTATAGAGTTCTCATGAAAATTCTTTGTGCAATCCACTCATCATCGGTTTGGAGTTATAGATTTTGTGTTTGCAGGAAATTAAGGTTTTAAGATTTTTTTGCTGCAGACTTCGCTGAAATTTATTTCGTCACATGCCACACAATACTTCACCTTCGCATGAAGATGGATGTGCCCATGTCAAGTATTTTGATTTCCTCGAAATTTTCCCACTTAGTTGCTACATTGGGAGAAGACCCATCGCATTGGGTTGTTTGGGTTACCCTTGACATTGATGGGCGCTCCCTTGGCCTCATTAATGTCTATGCACCCAATGATGGCTCAAAAAGAGCGGCATTATGACGATGGTCATAAGATAATTTGCCTATAGCTTATTGGCTCATTGGTGGTTACTTTAATATGTTTGAATCTCTTGAGGATAAAGAGGGTGCCTTGCCAATGTAGTGGTACTTAGGTCAACGGAAATGTCGTCTTAAAAGCTGTTGGGGGTTGTCAACACTCTTCTAATGGCGATCATTAACTCCCCAACCTTGGTTTACATGGTCCAATTTTTGGGCTAGCGCGAGTGCATTCTCAATCAACTTGATCGTGTCATGCTCATTGAGCAACACATGTTCTCCTCTCCTTGTTGGCGGGCAAGTTGTCGGCGTCAACCAAGAGTTTGTTTTCTCCAACCACAACCCCATCACCGTCATAGCGGAATGGAGAGACGACTTTCAAAAAAATCCATGCCATGTAATTCTTTCTCAACATGTCATTCCTAGACCACAAGGGGACTATCTAGCTCATTGCCAAAATATGGAGCTTGGTGTCTATTATCAACTAATTTTGACTGCGTAAAATTAATAAAAATGGAAATTTTGAAAATTTTCAAAAGTGTTACTTTGCATGATTTATCGCTCTCATCGCGATCGTCTCGTTTTTGTGATCGTTCCGGTCTTCGTTTCGTCCATTTCAGGCGAGAACTCCTCCCGCTAGGTCTTGAACTGCGTTAAATATTAATTAATTAATTACTCTTTGTTTGATAAAATCAATTTTTAATAACTTTGGGGTTTTTAATTAAATAAATATTAATTAAAATTCATTCGACAAGATTTATTTTAATTCGGGGGAAAAATAAGCTTCCGCTTCCCATTGTTGGGGATGCCAAATTGGCTTCCCAGGACCTAGATTTCCCTTTCTTGGCAAATTTATTTTAATTCCCCGCTTGTGGGATTTCTTCCACCAATTGCCAAATCAATGAATTGGCAAACGGGCAAAAAATCTCCCGATTTCCCACATGGGGAAATAAAATGGGGATTGCCAGCCCGCCTTGCCATTTCCACTGGCAAATGGTTGTTTATTTCCCCACTTCCCCCGACAATTAATGCCACTACCCGGGAAAGAGGGAAGTTGTTTTAATGGGACAAATAAGAAACGATTGTGAGGAAGCTTCCTAAATCCTCATAAAATCCTTCCGTCAAACTCGTTGGAAGAAGTCGTGCGAAGCTTTCCAATTTCTTCTTATTTCTTCTGAAGGAACGTCTCAGAGTAATATTTTATCACATCCCTCAAGAGAACAACACGTCGGGAGAAGATCTATTATGCATTGGGGAGAGTTTGCATATAAAGAAGCTCACGCAGGGAAGGCAAAAATAAAACAAGTTTTCATGCAAGCTAGAGGAGATTGTACACGCAGGTCCAAGAAAAAGGGAAACAAACCGTTCACAAAGGCCACACAAGTGAAAGGAGCTATCCACTCTATCTACACCAGCTAAGGCAATACGCAAGTGAAAGGTAAAACGCTGTTGTTCACTCAATTTGACAAAAATAAACAGTCCAAAATGCAGCCAAAGGGAGAAAAAGAGGTTCATGTGGGCCAAAAGGAAGAAGAGAGCATCATTTTCCACGCATTTGTTGTGGCAGGCCACATGTGAGGGGAGAGCATTCATTAGTTTCCATGTAGGGAGAAGAAAACATCAAGTCTCAACGCCAGAAGGGGGAAACATCGGTTTGAATAAAACAAATATATTCCTCCCACACATTCAGCCAAAAGAACAGTCCAAAAGAAATTCCCACCAGCCTACAGTCTGAGGAATAAAAGAAACAATTCACACAAACAAAAACAAATATATTCCTCCCACACATTTAGTCGTCAAGAGAAACGGTTTGTTTAGTTGAATTCTTTTCAACTTCATGTACTTCTTTGTAAAAATTAAAATGTACAACACTTCATTTGATATTTTTCACGGAGTCAAATAAAATGCAGTTTGCATGATTTCCTGCGTGCAAGGCGGTTTTTAGCCTGTCAAGGTGACTCATTTTGAGAGTTGATATTTTGAACTCAGGTGATCGTCAAGAGAAAAGAATTGTTTCGTTCAATTTTCCCCACCTTCATATGCTCCTTGCCAAGTTTTAGATGTCTAGGGTGACGTTTGGTATTTTTCTCCAGGCTAAAACTAAACGAGATTTTCACAGTTTTACACTTCATTTTCCTAGAAATTTCATAAGAGTCAACTTTGACCTTTAATATTTGATTGAAGAATTTGATTGGGAAAAACCCTCTGACATGCAAACTTGTGGTACCTTAATATACTTCCTCATCCAGTGAGAGTTTCTTAGAACAAGATTTGTTATTTTTCCCAGGGCAGTTTCTGAGGTGATTTGTTTAGTTTTGAAGTCTGGAAGTAATAGCCTGAAATCACGCTTCTGTCACAATCATGTCATCTTCAAACAAAACGATGTTGCGGTATAGGTTCCAGGGCATTCTACCTACCTCGACGCTCTATTCAGAATATGAGAACATCGTCGATACCAACTTGAGACACGTCGACGTAAGTCGATTCTGCGATCGCATATCAACCGAAGGCGAGTCACAATTTTTCCAACGCTTGTTCCAAATTGGTCATCACTTGCATCGATGAACCACGACATCTGCACAATATGGTGATTCAACTCCAACGGCTCCGAAGTGGAATCAACCTCTGACTTCTTCATTATGCAGTATAAGTCGTAGCTATTGGCATAGGTCTTTTCGAGTCAAAAGCCATTGTTATCGACAAAGATCGATAATGGGAGAATCTTGTCTACATCAATTGTTTTCAATTGATCATTGTACGGATCTATTCATCGACAAACCAAGACCAATGATAAGTACAATGTGAGATCATCAAGCAAGGCCACATCATTCAAGCGTGTCCCTGTCAGCTCTCAGTTAGTAGTGGGCGCAATACTTCATCGACCGTCTTAAAGTTGGAGCGTTCTCGAATTGGACGATCGTGAGCGGATCAAAATGACAACACTTCGGGATGGTGACAAAGATGAAAGACATAACTCCAGGTAGTGAATTGCAATCTCGACTCTTGGAAGATCTTCTCAATGGTGAAAGATCAAGAGTTGGATTCTGACAAGCCAAGGTGGCATAACGACTACGGTCTCGTGACAAATGAATAATTCACCATGGAAGACTATTTGGAGCATGTGGAGAATTGTGTGGAATCATGAATGCAAATATGAATGAAGACAAACTTGCTCACACCATGATGTTGCTCAAACAGAGGGGTGGATGAATTGCTCAAGTTTCAAGCTCGGCTCTCTTGTCATCTGGAGGATTGCGGAGCATGATCAATGAGTTCATTCCCGTATGACCGGGATAGGCGAGACTCTTGGCCCAATGGATAAGGCACTGACCATAGGTGTCTTGATCTAGGTGGTGCATTGTTGAATAAGATGTCTATGTGTGTGTCTAAGTCATTTAAGTGGGGTCCACATGTACCCATTGCTTTTTGTTATAAAGTGGTATTTTAAAATGGTGTTATTATTGAACTCACTTTTGGAAAACTTTGGATAACTTAAGTGATTTCTATTTTTAGTTGCTTTTAATAAAGTTGGTTGAGAAAGTCAAAGTCACTTAAGATGCCCTATTTAATGTGCATGTAAACCCTAACTACTTTGTAACCAACTTTTGGGTTATAAAAGGAAGTCAGGGGCTCATTTGTAAAGGGTGACTTTGAGAGAGGAGAAAAAAATACTTTTGTGTGCAAGCTTTGTTTCAGGAGGAAACTTTGTGTTCTTTGTGAAGACATTTTGGAGTTAATGAAATACGAACTTTGTGTCTCATTCATTGTCTCTTGTAACATTTGATGTTCTTATGTTCATTAGATCTTAGATGTTTAAATCTTGCATGCAAATATTGTCTTTGATCTTATTATCAACGCTATTAAGTTGTTGTTCTTGTTCATAGTGATCAAGCTCTGTTATTTACTTGCTCATGTGTGTTCCCTTTACTCATTCTCGTTTAATTGATGCAAACTCTATTTTATTTGTGTTAGTTATTTATTGTTCTTCTCCATGCAATATTAGGCTCTGCTTTTACCTAACTCTTGCATGTTCCTTCCATTCATTCTTTTCCATTTCGTTCCTTCATTTCATTCCATCTCTTTCATTCACTTTTCTTTCCATTGATGTTCCAAAACACCCCCTACATACAATTTTAAATGTACAGGTGTAAATATAGTTTTGGTTTTCAATAAAGGCAACCTCACTGCATTGAGGAGGGACTTCGTTCCCACACAGTTGTATGTCATTTGCATGCGTGCAAATCCATATGCTAACAATGCCATGTCCACCTTATGCTGCTAGTTGGATTGAGTGGTGGAATGATGCAATCAACAACACCTCCTCCTTCTTTCGGTACTTGGGCAAGTTGGTGGTGTGAATTCAAAAGTGGGCCAACTACTTGTTAGACTAAGAATTTTGGAGAGTCTCTTCACGCCTTGATCTTAACTTGTTCAATCTCTAGATGCAATCCATGATTGCCAACCTTAAGCAGATGCTCAAGCTCATAGAATGCCACGTTGCCAAAGGTGCTCAAATTTACGCCGCTTTATCGGCTCAAGATTGGGGATCAAAGCTTGCAAATGTTTTGTAAGGCTATGCATGCCAAGTAAGCCAAAGAGTAGATTAAGGTTATCCAAATGATGCATAATAGCTTGAATGGTGGATTACCATGCTGCTGAAGGTGATCAAATTTAGGCCTGCTTTTATTGGCTCAAGATTGGTGATTAGGCTTGCAAAGTTTTTTTAAGACTATGCGTGCCAAACAAGCCAAAGAGTAGATTAAGGCTATCCAAATGATTCACAATAGCCTTGGTGGTTTTCCTAAAATCTCCTTGGCTTTTTTGGATCACTACAAATTGGTATTCCAATCCTAGGAGGATACGGTGGATGGAGGCATGCATAAGCCCCGCATGCATCATAGGCGTAGTCCCTGGCTTAAAGCCAATGTGATGCCTCATTCATTTTGGAGGAGCTTCATGCCATTTGTGCTATGTGTGGCCAACAACAAGGCTCCTAGAGTCGACGGTTTTCCTCGTGAACCCTACAAAATCACATGGCACTTTGTGGGTCCTGGCTTGTTGCAAGTCCATTGTGAAGTTTGATGCAACAACTCCTTAGAGAAAATTATACACAAAGGTAATATTAAATTTATTTCTAAGGCAGGAGATTTGGAGCTCATCACTAGTTGGAGACCTATCACTCTACTAAATCTTTCTTACAAGATTATTGCGGAGCGTTAGCTTTTTCACTGCGCCACATCTTAGTTCAGCAATCATTAGACCATAAAGCAAACATGTTTCATTAAAAGTAGATATTAGAATATAATATTTACTTTTGTTATTAAGTCACTATTAGTTATGTATTAACTAATGCTCGGTTGTAACATCCTCAACCATTTTGTAACTATCTCTTGTATAATAAACTCGTGCAGACACAAAATGATTTGTGCTTTCTAGTTCCTCTTCATTCTTTCCATGTTTACATCTAACATTGTTATCAAAGCCGTTTGTGTTTAAAGGGGTTGAAGTTTGAGGAAGCTCTTGCTTTATAGAGTAGGACATCAAAGAGAATACTGATAGAGATCTAGTAGACCCGCAAATCAAGCAAAAAGAATAAGAGGAACAAGTGAGGTTGTTAGGGCACAAGATTCGTGCAAAAATGCAATTGTTTTTCATAGATGTTTAAAAAGTCCCAAACAAGAACTACAATCGACATTCACCATTGGTACATAGAATGTGAGGTCAAATTGCGACTTAAGAAAAATGAAAGAGAAATAAAATTATAGGGCATGAGAATACAATCATGTAAGAAAAGTTCGACATACTTTGTTGAATTGAGATGTGTTTGAAGTCTATCACCAAAAACGTGAAGCACAACGAGTTTTGAAGCCTCTAATCGTGCAGGGCAATTTGCAAAGGCACGAGAGACTCGAGTTCTACATTTAATATCATCAATCATAAGGAAGACATGGTTTTGGGGGTAGAAAAATATCAACAATGTTTTTGTAATGCCCTTTTCGGGCTGAATCTGAACGCCGAAGGAACTTGCACAAATCCAAATAGTAAATTGAAGCAAAACTGAAATTAAATTCTCAAACCCTAGCAACAGGCTGTAAACATATTTTTATGATAGAAATCAGCCACAAAATTGTTGGAAATAATATAGAAACCCTTCAAAATATTATTCTTCAAAGCGGGAATTAATTGCAAGGAAAAAGTACCGAAGAATATATATTTTTTATCAATTTAATATCAGTTGGAAATTAATTATCAACAACAACAAATACCCTTTACAAATATGGCTGGAAATGAAGAATTCCAAGCCCAAACTCAAGTACAAATGAAGATTCCAGCTGCTAAAAATAGGAGGAACACAATGATGATTGAATTTGAAGTTGTCGTGCCCTAGAACACCCCAAACTCCACCTTAGGGTAGGTGCCACCCTAGGAGAGGGTCTGAAATTGGCCAAACAGCTGGTCCGAAACCCTTGCAAGCTCAAACATGGACTTGTGTGGCTGTCCCACACTCAAAACCATGCAAATCTGATCTGCCCTAGCTGTGAATGATGCCCTAGCACTGATAAATCTGCCTTGAATCTTTGTAAATCTGATTGTAGCACAAGTGTGACCTCTGTATGAGATCACCAATGTAGATGTGAGGGTTTCCATCCCCAAATTTAAGTGTTAGTGAGGGACTTCATCCTCAATAGACCTCCATGGAGGGTTTTCGTCCTCAATGGGTGAGAGAAAGCAAAGCGTGCTCCAACTCTAAGAGAATAAATTCCAAAGCAAACATAAACTCTTCCAAGCCAAGCGACCCCTTTAAATAGCTAGAGGTGGTGCCAAAAACCAAATAGAATCCTCTAAAGAGGACCGACCTCCTTGGGGACATAATAGTTCCTTTTTCTTTTATTTTTCAATTGGCTTTTCTCCTTTTCCCAGCCCGACTTGACTATACTTAGAAAATTACTTAAAAATAATGCAAAGCTCACAAAAACAACTGAAAATCATGACATTAACTTCCTTTGCTCATTCCCTTTTTGCCCATGGGAAGTGGAATGGGCTCAAGGTCTTCAAAGAGAATTAGTGTTGAGAAGGGGACATTACAGTCCTCCCTCCCAAAATTGCTTTCCCTCAAGCAATTGCAAGCTTGGATGCTCCAATAATCTGGATCTTATACACTGCAAATGAAAGAGCTCTTGCCAAAACAAGCTCATATGCCCAAGTACCATCATACTATAATAACCAAAACATCTAAATCCCATAGTTGTCAAGTGGAACAACCTCCGCCAACAATTATCATGGTGTCTACTCCATCCATCACCCACATCTATATGCTCTCCCTCAATGAAGCCTTCTACCCAAAGCATGAGAACATCTTTCATACACTCCCTTAAGGCCAAAGGCTGCCCCAAGTGCTCACTACCGTGTTCCCGAGGTACCCATTTGCTCTTCTCTTGTGATGAAGGATCCCATACACTTGCTTCATGACTATAGCCTTGAGCTCCAATGGGTCCCATAATGTTACCGTGGGCTGATCCCTCCAAAGCATGGCACAACACAACTTGCATGTAAGCTGGAAACAAGTCATAACAGCCACAAGTCACTTGGAATTCCATCCAAATCAGCACTAGGATGGCTGGGAGGATTGTCTTCAATAGTGGAGCCCCTCCACTAACATTACCATGCAAGGAAACCCTCTTAAATTGCACAAGTGTACAATTGTTCATGACTGAAAATATTATGACCAGCAATATAGAAATGATATAAATATGACAAACCATGCAAGATTCAGTAATGTGATTGATGTAGAAGCAATAGGTAGCCATACAAGGACTGAAACTCTCCATCTTCAGCTGCAATCCCATATGCTCCACCATTTGCTTGGGTGGGAAACAAACTCAGCTGCTCTTCCTTTTTTATACCTGTACCTGCACATGGAACAAACTTATTAAAGAAAACAAGGGTTCCCATTATCACTTCATCATGCCTTATAGACATGATGGCCAACTCTCTTCTCATTGCTTGCAACCATCTCATAATCCTCCCCTCAAGTTATGGATGTTTGAAAACTCAATCACGTTGTCCCAAACACAACTGTAACCTTGCATTTCCTTCTCCAAACTCAAAGTGATAGTGGCTGGAAACTCTTCTACGGCTGTCAACAAAGTGAGAAGGGGTTGGAAATGTTGCATGCAACAGGTGAAAGGATGGTACAACAGCTGTCCCACTAAAAACCTTTCATGAAATTCCGCAATGACAATGTTATGGGGGCTGGAAACATCCCATTATTGACTGAAAATTCTCCCAATGACTGAAAATTATTCCATTTCATGACTGTCCCCATTTGTGTGGCAGCAAACAAAGTATCTGGCAAACTGGAAATGCTGATAACAGCAATACAAATATTTGTGACAACATGCTTTAAAACCCATAAGTCAAAGCTCCTACTACTTACATTCATACCACCAATGACATGTTGAGTTATAATGCTTTGGACAACAAGATAACATCCATCTTGCTCACTTCTCAACACAAAATTCATGAACTCAACATCAACCCCTATTGAAGGACTTCTTCTAAGAGCATGTGTATTGATTAGAAGCTGAAAATTTCTATGAAGTGACTGCTGTTTTAAAATTGAAAGTGTAGGGGTTATCTTACCATGTGCTGCCCATAGGTCTTGCCTTCTTCCGAAAGTTCTCTCCATCCTCTTTGCTGTAGCAACTTGAGGAGCTCCACTTGTCATGCCTTGAAGCACAACCTTTTGACCATCAAGTTTGAATCTCAACTCCATAGTTTGATAGTTTTGGGTAAATTCACCCAAAGAATGCAACCATTGAACCCCAAGCACTAAATCTTTCTCCTCAATACCAACAACATAGAAATCTTCATTTACCTTGTGCCTTCCCAAAGCAATATTGAGGTGCTGGATTCTTTTAATGTGTAGGATGAAGAACTTATCAACAATGCAAATATTGGAATTAGGAACTCTATCCTCTCTAGATTCCAAAATATCACCCGGATCCCAAACTTTCATGTACAAGCAATTTGGAACTTGTATGAAAGTATCCATGTGCCCTTTGCCACTCAAAGTGTTCTTCATTCTATCACCATTTTCATTATGTTGTTCATGATGACCACAAATCTGCCATGTTATACCATGAGGCATCAAACTTGACATAAGATCATTTCTTTCAACATGTTGCCCATGATGACAACACATCTGAAATGACATAGTAGGAAGCAACAAATCCACAACACTTTCATACCTTTGGCTGTCCACAACTTGCTCACCTTCCTTTGTCGGATGAAGAATGATTGAGATATCTTCCACACCTCCATCCTTGTGACTCAGAATTTTTGAGTTAGGATCAACATTCTCCTTCCTCTTAGACTCTTCACATTCAACAAGTGAAGCCCTTTCCGCCTTGACTTCATCCATACTTTGTTGACACATGTATGGAGCATCTTCATAGTTCTTGCTAGAGTCATGAACACCATTAACTTGCTCCTTATAGGTTGTTGTTCTAAAAATTCCAGCCAACTGAAAATCAACATTAGCAACTGGTAAAGCTCTTTTCTCATGTGCATGCCCCTCAACATGGTCTTCTTGGGACTCCACCTCAAAACCCTCTTGCAGATTTGATTTTTCTTTTTCTAGTTCATGCCCCATGATTTCTTCCTTGACCTCTTGAGGTGTTGATGTATCCGCTACCTTTGCTGGTTCTTTTTCTTCTTTCAAGAGAAACCCTTTTGGGTTTGGCTCCTTGGCATATTCTTGTGGTCTAGGGTTTAACCCTAGCATCTTCATCCATGCACCGACTGCCCCTTTGTTGGAACCATCAAATGTGGAGTGTCACTTTCCCAAGGCATGTTGAGGATCCTTCTATGGCGCTTGAGATCTAGGCTCGGGCCTTGACCTACCCTTGCTTACTCCTATGAACTCTGCAAGTGAAATGACATCACAAATCTCTTTTGGAAGAGCCCTATACTTCTCATAGCTGGCTGCAATGTTGTGACCCACTTGAATGTCGTGTTTCAACCTCTGGAATGACTTCTTCTTTCTTTGGTAAGAACTTAGGTTGCCAATCCATGTTCTCCTCCTAAGTTCCCTTTCACTCATGTGTCCATTGTAGATTTGCCTCAAATGTTAGCTTTCTACCTTGCAGGTTGGGAAGATCTTTGCTTTGATACCACTGTAATGCCCCTCTCCGGGATGAATTTGAACACCAAAGGAACTTGCACAAATCGAAATGGTAAACTAAAGAAAAAATTTTGAAATCCTAGCAGTAGGTTGTAAACATTTTTTTTATGATGGAAATCAGCCACAAACTTGTTGGAGATAAGATAGAAACCCTTCAAAATATTATTTTTCAAAGCGGGAATCAATTGTAAGGAAAAAGTATTGGAGAAAATATTTTTTTACCAATTTAATATCAGTTGGAAATTAATTATCAACAACATACCCTTTACAAATATGGCTGGAAATGAAGAATTCTAAGCTCAAATTCAAGCACAAATGAAGATTCGAGCTGCTAAAAATAGGCTGAACAAAATGAAGATTGAATTTGAAGTTGTCGTGCCCTACAAAACCCCAAACTCCACCTTAGGGCAGATCAACACCCTAGGAGAGGGTCTGAAATTGGCCAAACAACTAGTCTAAAACCCTTGCAAGCTCAAACATAGACTTGTGTGGCTGTCCCACACTCAAAACCATGCAAATCTGATCTGCCCTAGCTGCGAATGATGCCCTAACATTGATAAATCTGCCTTGAATCTCTGTAAATCTGATTGTAGCACAAGTGTGACCTTTGTATGAGATCACCAATGAAGATGTGAGGGTTTCGTCCTCAAATCTAAGTGCTATTGAGGGATTTTGTCCTCAATAGACCTCCATGGAGGGTTTTCGTCCTCAATGGATGAGAGAGAAAGCAAAGTGCTCCAACTCTAAGAGAATAAATTCCAAAGCAAGCATAAACTCTTCCAAGCCAAGTGACCCCTTTAAATAGCTAGAGGTGGTGCAAAAACCAAATAGAATCCTCTAAAGAGGACCAACCTCCTTGGGGACATAATAGTTCCTTTTTCTTTTATTTTTCAATTGACTTTTCTCCTTTTCCTAGCCAACCTGACTATACTTAGAAAATTACTTAAAAATAATGCAAAGCTCACAAAAACAACTGAAAATCATGACATTAACTTCCCTTGCTCATTCCCTTTTTCCCACGGGAAGTGGAATGGGCTCAAGGTCTTCAAAGAGAACTAGCGTTGAGAAGGGGACATTAAATTTTTGTAGTAGGAGTTTATATAGTTACAAATATAGTTCGAAAGTCCTTTTATTAAGGCACGAAGTAGCCATTGTTAGTTGGCTTCTAAAAAGACTTGAGTAGTGTGGTTTTGCCATTCACCTCAAGCATTACGATTTTAGACACTATTCAAGGGCAATCTGCCTAGGGCACAAACCTATCTCGTACAATTTCCTTTCTTTGCTATAAAATTTCAATAAAAACCTCTTTACATTAATTTTTGGGCAAAATCGAAATACATAATTGTATTTCTCTTTGTTGCATTTAATTCCATGCATGAAGTCGAAACTCAAAATATAGATTGTCACTTTTATTTTGTTGCATCAATTTGTGGATTGGAAATTAAAATTGGTGGTAAAAATGGCAAACATTCAAAACCTTATTCTGCTGGGAGGCGCAAAAGTTGATTGGTCAAAACTATAATGTATGGTGTCATAAGAGTTTGACTATTGCCGAATATTGAGACTGTAATAAAATATTACTTGGCACAAAAGGAAGGCCGATTATAGTCATTGTTGAAGATCCACCGAATGTTGAATGTGGTGAAGAATTTGTCGATAATGAATACATATTTTAAGAAGCTCACACTTTGAAGATAGGAAGAGATCTAGTGTAGATGAAACTCAACATGGATGGCATCCTAGTTAGTTAAAGAGTTTGTGGATCTTGAGAATTATACCCTTATGAGGGTCATGAGACAACTTGATGGAGCACTTTGTGGATGTAACTCAACATGGATGGTTTTCCAATAATTTGGGAGGTTCGTAATTCGGGAGTTTGTGGAGGTGGAATCCGAGAACTTGGGAATTCAGCTTGGGAACTACATCTTTATAAGGGTTACGAGGCAACTTGATGGAGTTCTACCCGATCCAAGGACTGTTATTGTGGCCGTAGCTCAACGTGGATGGTTGTCCAATAATTTGGGAGTTTGGGAAGTGGAATCCAAAACCTAGGAATTTAGCTTGGGAACTACATCTTTATAACGGTTATGAGGCAACTTGATGGAGTTTTGCATGATCTAAGCACCACTTTCAAAGAGAAAGCTTTTGAAGAATGTGTGGTTCTGTGTGGTTTTTGTTGTTTTAATTTTGTGTTAGTGTGTTTTTTTGCTTTTTATATTGTAATCTTTAAGAGGGGTATTAGAATATAAGGTGTACCTTTGTTATTAAGTCACTATTAGTTATGAATTAACTAATATTCGATTGTAACATCCTCAATCATTTTGTAACTATCTCTTGCATAATAAAATGACATACACACAATCTATGATGTGTGCATTCCAGTTTCTCTTTATGCTTTTTCTGTTTACATCTTCGACAGTAGATACATTTTTGACAATATGATTGTTGTCTATGAAGGTATAAAATATGCCTACATCTCTAAGCAAAGAACCATATTTCTCAAACTCGATTTTGAAAAAACTTATGATTGAATTGAATGGTCTTTTATCTTTGCAAGGTTAAAGGCTTTAGCGCTTGGTGAATTCTTTTGCTTGATTGTACAAACTTTCTTCCTTAATACCTCATCTTGTTTAACCATCAATGACCAAAGGTCTTAAAGCTGCGGACTCTTCTGCTTCATTTGACAATGTTGTTCTTTGGCTCCAGCGCTTTATGTTCTCGTTATTGAAGCTTTTGAGTATCTCCTTACCCACATAGTTGAAAGAGGGCTTTTTCGGGAATAACCACTTTTCAAACAAGTCTTTCTTCATGATTGCAGAAATTTAGAGCTTTTTTCAAAGAAGCTCTACATTGCCTTGATATTTTTTTGCAAAGCTTTGGGGTCCAATCTGCAGTGGGCCAATACCCAATGCTTCAAATAGAGTACGCTGCCATTCCTAGATCGGCTTAAAGATTATTAGTGGAAGTGGCTAGTTCAAGGGGAGATATTTAAATTTTTGGCATTCCCTTCGCCTTCTATTCCACCCGCTCTAAGCTGTGGCAATATGTTATAGAGAGAGTTGAAAAGAAAATCACCTAATGGATGACCAAACCTTTATCTCTAGCTGGTAAATTTCAAGTGTGCACTAAAATTCTTGTTGCTGCCCATGTTTATTACTCTTTGTAATGGGTTCCTTCTAAAGCCTCTTGTAGCTACCCAAACTTCTCAAAGATTTTGTTTGGGGTAATGCTAAGCAATCCAAAGGGTTTCCTCTTGTGGCTTGGGAGGTTTGTTGTCTTCGTAGGGCAAGGGCAATATGGGTATCATTGACATCTATAGGAAAAGCATAGCTCTATGCGCTAGATGGGTAGTTCATTCTATTGATGGTAGTGAAGTTTGGAAGATTTTGTTGTGACATTGTATCTCTACAGGATCCTTATGAAAAAAACCTATTGGAAAAATGTAGGGTTTCATACCTTGCTCATCACCTTTGCTCTTGTGAAAATTGAGGGGTCCTTCGTAGCCAAAAACATTTGGAGTGCATTTGAAGCTATCAAGCCTCATCTTAAATGGGTTGGAGGCGGGTTTTGGTCTGGTTTCTCTTTTAATGACCACAATTTATTGTGGTCCCCTATTATTTCTAGTGGTAATATATTGCTTGCAGAGATTCTAGGAATCAAAACCCGTTGTTTTTTAGAAAATTCATTTCCACCATTGGTGATCTTGTCTCCTCAAGGGATTGGATTCCATGCTTGCAATTCAAATTTATTGCCTTAGACTTACCCTCACTTATGTGCATTCAACAAATTTTTATGAATGTCATGTTACACAAGCTTGGTCTCGCAACCTCCACCCCCCTGGTGGAGGGATTGGCGACGGAACTATGACATCACTGTAAACATTACTCCATAGGCCTACTCTATCAAATTATGAACCCCTTCTCCTCGCTCTTGGGAAATTTAAAAACTTTTGGAGTTAAATTCCTTCCTGAATGTGGCTTGCTTGCCTCAATTGTGTTTGGAACTCCAATTGGGAGCCAAAATTTCCCATTTCCTTTGGTATTTGGTTCACTAGGGTCTTCGGTTTAGGGAAGGACTCAAACATATGTACGAGTTGTTAATCCTAAGTGTCCCGCTTGTGCTTGACCTGAGCCTTTCAATCACTTCTTCTAGACTTGTCCTCGAGATCGTGAAGCCTAGTAATGAATTCACACCTTATTCCAACCTTACCACCTAGAACTCATCAATCGGAGAATGGCTTTGTTTGGTGACAACTCTCATTGGCCAACATATATAGCATATTTGTTGATTTTTTGGAGCTATTATAATCTTTAAACTTTGGAAAGCTAGAAGTGCATCTATCTTCAATAATGAGCTTCTCTATTATAAACTTGTTATCTCTTTGACTTGTTTGTAGATACATGCCTATGTGGTAAAAGTTTCCCTTGAGTTTTAGTTTCTCCAGGTTTCGTTCAACCATTGGCGAAGTGTGTTCTACATAATGTCCCGTGTGCCTCAGCCATGTTTTCTAGGAGCCATGATTTTTTCGGCATGGATATTGGGCCGTGAATATCAATTAGCCATCCTTCTATTAGAACTGTGTGTGTGTGTGTGTGTGTGCACGCGTGAGTGATGCATTCCAATTTTTTTCACTCTATGCAACAAACCCGCGTGCTAACTATTAAACCAAGCCTACTTGGCATCAATTGTATGAGAAATTGCATGAAGTTTGACTAATATACAATTGTTTCAATATTTTTATTGTGGACAGTGAACACACTACTGTAGAGATATCATATGCAACCTTTCCTAGGAAATGAAAAAAACTATTGTTGCAAATGTCAATATATTACTCAAAATAGTTGACAGTCACATCAATGCAAAAACTGTAAGATTAGCATGGCCTTTGACTCCTTTCCATGGTTTTAATGTTCAGAGCAAAAGCTGGAGATATTGCCCTAGATGTCTGTTGTGGGAGTGGTGATTTGACCTTCCTCCTGTCAGAAAAAATTGGGTGCAGAGGAAAGGTATGTTTGACAGAGCTTGTGTTTTGCAAAAATGTGCTTAGACTATCACTCCTGTTCCTTAAGATTTCATTATCAGTTTGATGTTACAAGGACATTCACAAACATGGTATGCTAGAAAAGTACAAAAAATAAAACCAAAAAGGAGCAAACATTATTCCAAACAAAGTGATTTTGCTAATGATCATACAAATCATATGCTCAGAACAAAAACAACTGCTTCAAGGAATTTTCGCAAAACAAATTATAAACTATGATAAACGAAGCACAGTTCGCCTCATGATTGCTATTCCTAGATTATAAAATAACCTACGAGTGCTGTGAAAAACTATAGCTTCTAGTTATTATGAGCCTAGTGTTTAGGGGATAAATTTGAAACCTTCTGATTCAGTTTCTTGAAGACAATTACTAAATGACAAGCACAACTAATGAGATACATAAAGAATTAGCAGTATCAACTGTAAGAGAAGGCACAAAGAATAGTCAATTGTGGAAGCAGTGAATCAGACGTGAGAGCACATAGGTAAGATCAACATACTGTGCTTGACATCTCCCTTACCGAGCCCTATATCTCTGAATCCAAGATGATTCTAAAATTAAGTTTCATGTGACTATATATAGCTTTATTAATGTTATTTTCCTGCTGCGATATCTGCCATTATCGTTGAATCTTATAGGCTTGTTTCATTTAAAATATAATAAAAATTACAATACATGGATCTGCAAAAGACATACTAATAGAACCTTTATTGATAACAAAGTTGTGTCATATACAACAGATGGAAGAAAACTATTCCTTATGAGATGGTGTGGATGCCAGCGTAGGCATTAGAGACTTGTAAGTTCAAGAGCAATATGGTCAATGCAATTGATCAAAGACTTTATTTCGCTTACTAATTGCACTTTTCCCAAAAACATGCCCTACTCTAAGCCTATATTTTTTATAGTTACTTATCCATTCTATTATCAATGGCTTTCATATGATAATGATACTGGTGATGATGTTGATATTTAACGTCCTTTCCACCGGATCAAGTTATGAGAACCATCAAGTGGAAATCTTTGCTGCGAAATTTGAACTTGGGGATGTTGATGTCAACTTTCACTATCCTCTAATCTTTGAACTTCTTTGAGTCGAATTGTTTTCTTTAGATGCTTGTTTTGACTTGTATGTAATATCCCCTTCCCAATCGAAGACCCTTAGCCTATTTTGTCTACCCGACGGCTAAGGGAAGAAAATAAGGGTGACTTAAGTTCTATTATTTTATTATAAAGTGCAAAAATATAAAATAAAACATTATAAAAACACTTATAATAAATAATGGACTTAATGATAAATAAAAAAATAGAAAAGTGAACCAAATGATAAAAGCACTTAGCTAAAATTGTTTATTTCTAGAAAAGTGCGACTTGCACTAAAGAGGCAAAAGAACATAGAAAAAGGCAAAAAGCAAATGGGCCAAAAGTTATTCCCCCTAAGAAAATGTGACTTGCATTGGGAGGGAAAAGTAGTTGGTGGAAGCATTTAATGAGGAAGGAAAATGTGATTGGTTGTTGAAGGTGGCCACTAGGCCCAATTCTTCTATTTAAGCAATGGGAATTGCTTGGAGAAGACACACTTGATCATTATCTAATTTCTGAATTGTATTTGAAGCTTTGAGCTTTTGTCTAAATTATTCTAAGGATGAAAACCCTTAGTATTTACCTCTAGAGGACGAAAACCCTCTTAGAGCATTTGAGGATTTCCTACCCAAGGTTATCCATTGTGATTACAAAGATTTTTCAGTTTATTTCAGCAGCGAATAAGCAAATTTGTAGAAGGGTTTGTGGAACAAGCTTGCAGCAGTTAGTTATTATTTGTGCAAGGTGGAGCGACCCACTTCTCAGCCATTCTAAGTTGTTTTGGAGGTATCCCAGACCTGATCAGTATTGTCAAATCTCAAGTTGATTTTTATAAATCAAGTAACCAGCTTTTATCAATTTTGAGGTTAGAAGTGCTATTTTTCAGTCATCTTTAATTGCAGATTTCTGAGGAATATTTCAGTCTATTTTGCCTCTAAAAATCAGAATTTTATCCATGTATGGACTGTTAAAAATCAGAAATCAGTTTAGGGCAAAAAGATATAAATTTCCTTGAAGATTTGTTGGGATTTTCTAATAACCCTAGTCGCAATTTCTAGCATAATATTTCAGATCTGAATAACAGTGGTATATTTCAGCTCTGAGTTTCTGGCTGAGTATTATCCCTCTCAAAATCTGAGTTCTTTGCATGTATGGGTTATCAAAAATCAGGGAATCAATCTAGAGTGGAGAAACATTTATTTTATTGCTGTTTTGTGTGGGATTTGCAATCCACCCTAGTCGCATTTTCTGATTAATTATTCAGATCTGCATACAGTGATTTGATAATTTTTTAATAAGCTTGCTTTGGTATTGGATTTGCCTAAAATCCATTTGGAGTCAAATATGTCCATTTGGGGACATTACAGTGTATTTAGATTCATAATAAAATTTCCAAGTTTTGTTTGCTTGTTCTGATTTAAGATTTCATAAACCAAAGTATGATTGCAAACATCTGTATAGTCATGTCTGATATCATTAAATAATGGGCATGTTAGAAGGAAGTGTGCTTCATCTGTAATATCTTGTAAATCACACAACTTACAAACTCTTTGTAACCTACCTTTTGAGTGGACATTATCGGTGCATTAATCTCCCCCTTGGCTTGTAGCATGTTGTGGGAGAATGTTGTGAGGAGGCTCAAGAAGGATAGACTAAAGTTGGGGACTCCAATGACTAAGGAAGACCTTATTGGCTCAACTCCTATTCTCGATTCTTGTAGTGACCCAATGCTCCAATGAACTCCAAGTGTAAGCTCCACTCAACCCTAAAACCTTTTAAACCTTTTAGGGCATATTTGCGAGTGAAGGTGGAGTAGATTCTTCAATGATGATATTGAGAAATGACAAATAGAAACCCTATGTATGGACTTACATCCTAGAGTCATAACCCAATCTTAGCCAACAAAGTGGTAGGTCGATGACATCGATTGAGATAGGGTTTCGCAATACTTCATTAATCGGGCCGATGAAGTCAGCTAAAGGCTATGAAAAGATGGAGGAAGAGGAAAGGAAAGGAGGATAATGGAAGACACTTGGAGCAGATGGAAAGGTAATGTGAAGGTGCTATAAGGAGGTAGTTTGTTGGTATGGTGGTGGTAGGAAGGGCAAGTGCCACAATGATCTCCCACTACATGCAACAAGATGTCCCACCCCAATCCGGTGCACTCCATAAGACATGCAATTGGTGAGATTAATGCACCAAGTGCTTGCACAAAAGAAAATGCTACTAAGTGAAAAATAAGGTGTATACATTGCCTAGGCCCTGCATGGGGTTTATCAAGCTCTATTTATAGGGTTTTATTTCCTTGGGGCCTATTTGGGTCTCCTAGGATGAATGAATGTGTTTGACACACACGGGGTTTCCTAGGCCTGTCTAAGACCACATGCATGGTGTCTTCTTGGGTTCACTTGAGGTTGCATGCCTAGTTTTCACTTGAGCCTATGTGAGGCACACAATCGCATCTTGGGTGTTTGTGTTGGCCCTCCTAGGGTTGTGTGCATTGGGCCACATGCCTTGATGCTCTCCTTGGGACTGACTTAGATCACATGCCTTATTTGCTTGGGTCTTCCGGGGTTTTCTTTGGTGTTATCTTCATTACACCTCCTAGATCCACATCCACGGTGTCTACTTTGGCTTACCCAGGTTTGTATGCTTGGTGTTTTTTTGGTCCCCTACTAGGCTCACATGCCTACTGTATTCATAAGGTCTCCAAGGTCACATGCTTGGAATTTTGTCATGTAAAGCATGGAGGTAGTGTGCCTAAATAAACCCACCCCTGATAGTATTATTGACAGGTAGAAGAAGACAGGATATCTGAATTGCATGGTGTATTTGATTAGTGATGAATAGATCTGAGTCTATGGTATCTTGAGTAGCGTTGCTTTATCTTCCATGGTTTGTTATTGAATCAATGATGTTGTGGTAGCTCAGTTATTCTAGTAAATCTGTAATGCTTATTACGATTTGTGATGGTGGGAGTTTTGGGTTTCATGGTCAAATTACCTAGTAGGCTTTCCATTTGCCATAATGCGACAGGGGCTCAGTAATCTCTGGTTACCCTCAGCTGAATGCCTATGTGTTGCACTTAGGTGATGGGCTGGCGTAAGAGTGTTCTATTTCTTGAGCATGTGTAGTTAGTGCAGAACTAGTAGGAGACATGTAAAATAGCCCAACAGCCTAGTCAAGTTGGATTTCGCCACCCAAATCCTTATAGAAATTTTGACTCGGAAGCATTACATAGCTTGCAGCTAGTTGGCCACTAGGACAGTCATTTTTTCTATCTTTTGAGTAAAGGCAGCAAGGGATACATGTGTATCTTTCAATTGAATGGCTAAAGGGACGAGTTTAGATTCCAATGAATAACATTTTCCCGTGTTTTTAGTACATGACAATCCTAGGTCATTCATAACTTTTAGAAGCATGTCATTGTTAGAGGCTACAAAGCATAGTTACCAAATCCGGCAGGACCAGGATTTTTCAGCTAGCCTGGGTAAGTTCTGTCTGGGCTGGCCCTGTTTATCTAACAATATATTAACAATTTATATTGCATTACTAATTTTTTTCAATGTACTTGTCAATTTTGCATATCTAATGGGCATGCTCATTCATAATATGTATATATTTTGGACTGGATTTTTCTGAACTTTTTCATGAATTCTGGATTTTTCGGATATTTTTACCCTCCCGAACAGATCTGGATTTCGGGATTTGATAACTATGCCACAAAGTCATTAATGCAGTTGTTAGGGCAATATCTTCCATTAAAGAGTGACATAAAATGGCTTTGATTTTTCGTCACTTATGGAGGAGGATACGTCCAGAGTTTGAGATTACACAACAAAACTACTTCCTTTAACATGTTTAACCAATCTACCCAACTGGTTAAAATTAGCTTGAGAGTATTCCAATTGTGAAATTTGAACTTTTGTTTTGGCCATGTAATCCACAATATCAAAAGACTGAGATTGAACATGATGTGAGGTAGACTCAGAAACAACGCATGACAGGGATGGGATTTGAACAATTTCAGGCAGTGGTGTTGTTTGAATGGTGGAAACTTTTGCATAAGAAAGAGGTTTTGTGATAGTTTTCTCTTTAGACTTAGCTTTCTCATTTTCTTTGCCATTTTTACTTTCTTCTTTCACGTTCCAGGATCTAGTGAATACAACACGGGAATAACTATTCATATCTTTAATTACATCTTCGTAGTCGGATTCATATTCAAGATAACCTACTGTAGAGTTGGCATTGGGCTTAGCTTCTAGCTGTTGAGAGAGTCAAGCAACCCCTTGGTTACATCTAACACTTATGAACAATTGCATGACACTTACAATTTCAGACTACATGTTTGCATGAGTTTTATCAGTGTGAAACAAGCAATTAGCGACAACAAATTGTAGGTTAACAAGGGGAGGAAGACAAGCTCTATTGTTGTTATAAGGAATGACTGATCTTCTTTGTACTGCTTGAAATGGTGGAATATTGTTGTTCTGAGGATTTGCCTCTTTATTGCTGTCACATTGTTGACAACCTTTTGAAGAAATGGGTCGTTGAAATTCTTTATGTGTGGTTTGACTGCTTCTCTGTTCAATTTACCAGAAGTAATCATATCATCTTCAATCTCGATTGCTTGTTCTGTTAAAATATAGCACTTTATATAGCATGTAAAACAGTTATGTAGTTGTTCGGTTGGTAACTGTTCAACCAATCTGTAACCACCTCTTCACATATAAATAAACCTCTGCCTGTGTCATTTGAACAGTGCAGTTTCCTTCTCTCTAATTCTTTCTTCTCTTTGCATCTGCTAACATTAAAACAGTTATGTAGTTGTTTGGTTGGTATCTGTTCAACAGATCTGTAACCACCTCTTCACATATAAATAAACCTTTGCCTGTGTCATTTGAACAGTGCAGTTTGCCTTCTGTATTCTTTCTTCTCTTTGCATATGCTAACATTGGTATCAGAGCGTCCAAGGTTGCAGTTCGAGGAAGCCTTCAAGAGGCACGAACAGAAAATTCGAGGAAGCCCTAAAAGGCACGAATTTGGCAAAACGTGAAGGTATTTGAGAAAAATACCAGACGCTAGGACAAAGAAGGAAGAAATTTCTCCATTCGAGCAGCAGAGTTCGTGGTAGATAAAGTCATGTGAAGGAGAAATCGTGGGCAAAGTCGTGGAGGAATATTCATGACGTAGGGACAGTATAATATAACAGTCGCAGCATCACCATTGAAACGTGGAAAGCCAACAGTTGCTAGGGCAGCAGAGGAAATAACAAAAACGTGGGCTCGTGTATATTGTTCCCGGTTGTGTGAAAAAGGGCAAACGTCCAAGTGAAAGGAGAGAAACGTGGCTGCTCAAGAGGGCAAAAACCCAATCGCTTGAAGGAATTCGTGACCTAGATCGTGGCTGTGAGTTGCAAATAAGCAGTCTCCAAATACTCTTGGAGAAGTTCGTGACAACACGAGTCGTGGGCAAAGTTTCCATAGTCCTGGAGAGCAGATCGCAGATCCTGGGGGCAAAATCGTGGCAGAAAAAACTCAAAGGCAGAGTCGTTTGGTTTCTTCCTTTTGAAAGAAGGTCGGTGAAATAATATTATTTTTCAACAAAGGTATTCACCTTTGCATAATTAATTTCATACGATTTGGTGGAGCAATTAATTTTAATATTACTTGGTGGAATAAGTAATAATTGTGGGCACACTTTTTATTAAGTGGGCAAATATTTTATTTTCATATTTGCTGGAATAAAGTTATATTGTTTTTATTGGTGAGGAGTCAAAAATATATTTGCTGGAAAAAGATATTTTATTAAGTGTGGGGCAAAATTTTATTTTATTATTTCCGTTATTTTGGAATAATAAAATGGCAAATATTTCACACTTGACTTTGCCGGAGACACAAAAGTTAACGGGCACTAATTTCAATGTTTGGAGTCATAAGATTTTAACAGTCGCGGAGTTTCGTGATTGTGATAAAATAATCAAGGGTGATGAAAGTCGACCAATGACGAACTTCGAGGATTATGACAAACGTCATAAGGAAGCGTTATTACTTCTCAAGTTATCGGTGTTGGATGATATGATACCGGAAGTGGAATGCCACTGTGGCAAGCATGTTGTGGGCCATCGAGGGATAAATATCAGACGTCAGAAAAGAGTTGGGTTTTATACCTGAAAAATATGCTCTTTTCCGTAAAGTTACAAGAAGGTGGATCGTTGTCTGAGCACCTACTTCGGATGAAAGACCTCCGAGACCAGTTATCTTCCATCAACAAAAAGGTGGATGACAATGATATGGTGGCTCTGGTTTTGAACAACTTACCTTCTTCGTATGAGTCATTTGTGGAGGCACTCCATTTAATGGCTGAAAGTCAAACACTCACGTTTGACAAGGTGAGTTCCTACCTGTTGCAAAAGGAGCGGAGACAACTTCAGGCATAATCTAATTGTGACCATTCAGAGAGTGCTCTTGTCACTCAGTCAAAGGGAAAGTGGAGATGTCAGTTCGGTGAGTCTTCCACTCGGTATCAGGTCACATGCTATTACTGTCACAAGGTTGGGCACCTAAAGAAGGATTGCCGGAAGCGGAAGTATGATCTTTCACAGCAGAACAAAAAGCCATGTAATGAGGAACATGTGGCAACAGTTGCAGAAGAATGGGATTCGGATGACGGGCATGCTCTTTATTGTCTTACGACATCATGCTCGAATGACAGTGGTACCAGTTGTTGGATCATTGACTCTGGTGCGTCTGCACATTTTTCATGTCATAGGACTGGTATGTTTCATTTACTGCAAATATTTGTTTTGAATCAGTAGTACTAGCTGATGGAGAATCACTTGCAGTAGAAGGGATAGGAGATATATGCATTGTATTGAATAATGCTCATAAATTGTTGGTACAAAATGTTAGATATGTACCTTCTTTACAAAAGAATCTTCTATCTATTTGTCAATTGACTGAAAATCCCAATATTTTTTGGATTTTGTGGAAAGAAGTGTGTTGTTTCTGATGTCAAACAAAGACGGATAATTGCCCTTGGTATTGGGGAAGGTGGTCAATATCGCTTGTTGATCCGGCTACGATCAACATGAATGCACGTGTGGAGGACAACTCCACCATTCAGGATGTGCAGGAGGTTGCAATGCCTTGGGAGGAAGCCATTCCTCACAAATCTGTTGACTTGGATACAATCAACCTACATGCACCTATTGTGGAGGGAGTATCCACTATACCAGGTGTATGGGAGGCGGACATGCCTTGGGAGGATGGATTTCCTCATTCTGAAGAACAGATTTGTTGTGGACGGAGACTCCACTATTCCAAATGCATTGACGGTGCATGGTGAGATGGCATGCCCAACCACTCACTCAGAGGTACTTGCTCGAAGGACAATAGAGCATGAACAATTTGCTCATTGTGTTGTGAAGGATCTTTCCCAACAGAGGGGGATAGATGAGCAAATAGATGAGGAGTTGGTTCTCACTCCTACCACTGTTGAGACGGAGACCACTGCTGAGACGGAGATGGTTATTTCTCCTACTATTGCGGAGTTGGTTCTAACTCCTACTGCACAGATGGTCACATTTCTCTTCTTGAAAAAGTTGGATGAGCACTACATGGTGGTGCAAGGACGTGATCGAGGTGACTTCGATTGCAGGATAATTGAGTCTTTGTACAGACTCCAGCAGGCTACACAAGCCTGGAATAGATTTTTCAATCCACATCTTTGAGGTTCTGATTTCAGCACTCTGGAGATGGGGCTGACACTCTCAGCCATTGGTGATTCATCACTGGTCAATGAATCACGTAACAAAGAACCAGTGGACCACTTGCCATATCCTTTGTTCATGGGACCAGATTTTTGTTTTGCGGTTCTTCTTCATTCGACAACCGCAACACAGTCATGGACTGCTGATTTTAAAGTACAACTTATGGCACAGTCTGTAGATGTAATGACTAAACATATGGGCTTTAGGAAATTTGTAAAATTTCGGGACAAACTTTGTCTTGTTTCCGGTTTAGTCATTAAGAGGGGGTGTTAAAATATAGCACTTTATATAGCATGTAAAACAGTTATGTAGTTGTTCGGTTGGTAACTGTTCAACCAATCTGTAACCACCTCTTCACATATAAATAAACCTCTGCCTGTGTCATTTGAACAGTGCAGTTTGCCTTCTGTATTCTTTCTTCTCTTTGCATATGCTAACATGTTCTTGTGCATTTACAATATTGTTCACCTGGTTGCTTTTAAGAAAAAAATTGATTTCAGGAGGTTGAGCATTTATGAAAAAAATACAATCGATTTCCAAGAGCTGGTTTGGGACTGTGTGGTATCTTGTTTGGGAGCTTGTTGAAATGAGCCATGAATTCCTGCATACGTTCATAATTCTCTTTCTTGATTTGGGACAGCTAGTCAAGAAGAGTGATTATTTTCAAACAAACAAAATCTTGTTTAGAATTTCACTCATTGAATTCAAATCAGTTGTACAACCATCATTCAAATGTTGAAATCAATCTGCTGCTCCATGGGTTTGAGTTTCCACAAAGTCTGACAAAAACATCTTCATGTTGTACACCGAGGATTTTGCATGCGGTTATGAAGGCTGATATGTTTTCATCATGATGTTGAATACCATCTCCGGAAAACTTGGAATTGTTTTTCTGGAGCCATGGGGTAAATCACTGTGTTGGCACAATGCAAGAGGTCCAGTACCGTTTCCCATGGGACCAGAGCTGCTTGAGCCATTAAATGAAAATTCTGAAAATGAGGAATGTGAATTCCCGAAAGAACAAGGGCTTGGCTATGCTGAGTGCCTCCTTTGTTTAGATTTGTTGATGTTGTTGGACTTGTAGGAGCGTGGGCTGATTTTTTATTCTACTTTCTATTCTCAAGACTAGCCTTGAAGTTAAACTTTGGTTAAATTCAAAGGAAGGATCAGAATCTCCAGTGGCATGGATAAAATGTCCTAATCTTCTTCTTTCCCTTAGCTTCAAGATTATAATTTCCTATATTGTTGAGAGGCTCTTCTTGCCACCTTGATTATTGGTCTTATTTGTCTCCTGACGTGGGCATTTTGGTTATTCACCTGATTTATTTCATTGGTTCTCTATTCTCTGTTTAGTATGGCTGCAGCCACTTGAAAATGAGTAGCACTCTTTTTGCTATGCGACACAAACCTCCAAAGATTACTGGCAATGTCTTCTTTGTCAGCTTGGAATAGATGAGGATCAGGTTGAAGAGTGGGAGCAGTTCTAGAGTGATTATTGACTGTTTCTTTAGACAGAAATTTGTGGACGACATCATATCTAAAATTTCATGCCCCACAGCGGGCATCAAAAACTGTTTGCAAATTATTTTGTGAAGAGAGAAATGGGAAAATTTGCTGCAACATGTGGGGCTAAATCCCTCCTCTATTATGAGGGGAGGTTTCCTTTATTCAAAATATTTACCAAGGACAAAACAACTGTATACAAGAACATTCACAACAATCATTGGGGTTTTTATAATATTTGAAAGTACCAGGAAATAAATAACAGTTAAAAACTAAGTATGCATCCACTGTTAAGTAAATGCAGAGCTTAACATAAATTGCACCAAGAAAGGAAATATATCTATGACTATTCAACACCACAAAATACTTACAAACACGTGACAAAGAAAATTTTTGAACAAACATATAAATAATGTGAATGGAGGTTAACTTCAGATGAAACACACTCAAAGTTCCATATTCATAATATCGTTTTTTGAAAACACAGTTTTTACATATGCATTGTGTAATTCAAATTGTAAAAGGTCAAAAGCCCTTTCATCTCCTTATGAGAATCTATTTATATTATCATAGTAAAGTCTTCAAAGGTAGTTGTTACATACCTATCCATATTGCCAAAGTATTTGAATATTACAAATTTAAACAAAAAGTTTTCAAATTCCCCTCAGTGGATATCACAAGTTGACACATCATTAAGACAAAATTAATGAATGAGACTTGGAGGGATCTTCGGTTTCACCATGCTGGGAACTGCTCCCACTGTCAGTGTCACTGATGATTTCTTGCGAGAACAATGGATTTGCCTTCAGCTGGTAACTCCTGAAATATTCTGCAACATCCTGCACTTTATCAAAATCAGGAGGGGCAATATCATCAAACCTTGTCTCCCATCGCCACGTCTCTGCTAAGGTTTCATTTTCTTGCAATTCAGCCATTGTTACAGATCACCACAACATCTTCGAATCCTTGAACAACTTGATTATTGCATCACAATTCAAATTGGGGACTCTACTCAGGTGCTCTTTGACATGCCTTCGGAAATTTTCCTTGACAACGTTGACAGATCTCATGTTTTCTTCTAGATCAACAAAGGAGACTTCATCTTCATTGAGTAATTATCTAGTTTGAAAACCAGATTAAGTGCTTCATTGATAGTTTGCTGATGTCATGTAATGTCCTTTTTAGGGGGTGTGAGGAAATGGTTAAAAGCTCACAAATCAGATTTATAGAGCTGCTGTTTTTGGAATATATTGGGTAAAGTGAGGGTTTTAGAAGGTCCCACAACCTTGATACAAAAAGCCCATTAGGCCAGATCTAGCAATAGCATTTTCAAAACAAAAATACCCAAGAGGATTCCAAAAAGGAGAACGAAGAAGAGCCAAGCCGAGAAAAGGAACAACTAAATGAGCTTCTTCAGCTCAGAAACAACATCTTTAGCTCTAGGGGAGCCAGCATCGTTTGCAAGAAGATCCGCCAACTTGAGAAGCTCCGAACAGTCGTTTGCTAAGGCCACCCTGGTAGAATTCGTGAAGTCCTCCCAAGCTTTGAGAGCTTTGAAGGCACGCTGCAGTTTACTCAGGATGGAGGAGATGATATCAGCTCTGTTATGGTCATTTTGTCATCAGCATCAATATCAGCAGTGTTACAGTCCATAACAGGAGTGGAGAGAGGAGTGTCAGCAGTGGAATCTTTAACAGCCGAGGGTTCCTTAGAGCCAGCAGAATGAGAGGGGGGATCCGCCACAAATTGATTGATATCACCCTGCTCCTCTTCCGAGGAGTCAGGGTACAGTTGAGCAAGCCCCAACAGATCAGCCGCACCAGAGAGACCCGGGCTGGAGACAGGAGAAGGAGCGCGTCCACTGGCATTGGTATCCTCCAAGAAAAGGCACGAGATGGGCGTAGGAAAAGGGGGGATAGCAGCGGGAATGGAGGCATCGCGGGGGGGGCTCACGATGGCCACGTCGGAATCCGAGCCAGAGGAAAGGAGCAGGCGGCGACGACGCCGAGAGGAGCGGTGGGAAGAGGAAGAGGGGCGAGAAGGAGGGGAGGGGGAGCGGCGGCGGCGACCCATTTTGGGAGGGAAACGGAGCAGTCAGTGTGGGAAGCGGCGACGGAGAAAAGAAGGTAGAGAAGACCCTGGTGGAGGATGACACCTCGCCCTCCCGAGCCAGCATAACAGAGTGTTCCAGCGATTGAAAAAGAAAGGCAGCCAAATTGATCTTTCTCCCCCAACGGAGGTGGGAGAGAATAAACAGATGGGGGCCGAAAACCAGACGGTACCTTCCGTCGATGGTGAAGTACCTCATAATGGCTTCCGCCACTCTGTCCCAGGGCGAGGGCAGAGAGTCGCGGGTATAGCCCGACATATATTTCCTTGGCCTGTCACCCGGGGCGTTGAATTCTTGAATCTCGGCGTGAAGGGAACGCCTGTAGTAAATATCGCCCGCAGCAGGGAGCCCGGTGGCATCAGCGATGGCGTTCGTTGAGATGGTGAACCTAGTGCTGCCAATTTGAACACGTCCTCTCGACCACGAAGCCGTAACAGCATAAGAAACCAAGGCCGAGTAACCAGACATTCTTTCCAGAAAAGTAGAAATCCCATTTTCCACTAAGATGTTCCAGACCTCGCCATCATTCCTAAGCGACTCGCAATTGTCGGGCTCAAGGCGCTTCAATTGCCCCCCCATGAGAAGAATATTAGAACAGTTACAGAATCGGAGATAGGAGCGGACGAGAGCCAGCCTGAACAGGATACCAGCAATGATATTAAAACCCTGACGCCACCTCCTCGGATGATTAATGTGTGCATAGAGCTCGTTCGTGCGGGGATTTGCTGCATCATTACTAGGCGCCTTAATCAAGTACCCCGTGTCAAGAGTCATGTCAATTAAATTTGCCATATTTACCGCCGCCATTTGAAAGGGCCAAGGCGGGCAAGCCGAAACCCAAGTCAGCTTCAGAAACCACCAGTCAGCAGTGGAGTGTGTCATTTTGGGCAATCTGACAAAGTTCATTCGGGAAATTCTCAGTCCAAATTTGCTGATTTTCGATGAGGACACCCATATTAGCAAGAAGATCCGCCGCTCTATTACCTTCCCGGAGGACGTGCTGGAATTGGACTTGAAGGAAAGATCTTTGAATACTTCTAATATCAGCAATGATGTTTTTAATCGACCAATGTGCAGGGTCATTGGAGCGGAGGAGGTTTATGATGTTGAGGGAGTCACTTTCCACTTGAAGGGGATCATTGCCCAACTTGATAGCCATCTCAAGACCCTTGAGGATGGCTAAGGCCTCCGCACGATGGTTGGAGCCAAAATTGAAATTATGGGCAGAAGCAGCAACAATTAAACCCGAATAGCAACGGAGAATGGCCCCTCCTCCGGACATACCTGGATTCCCTTTCGAAGCGCCATCCGTGTTGAGTTTTCTCCATCCCCTTGGAGGGGGAAGCCAGCAAATCAAATTCCTATCAGTATGGGTTTTTTTACAAGGAATGGATAAATACTGCTGCCACTCCAGGGTGTGACAGAACTGAAGTTTTTGCTGATATTTGGACCAAGTGGTCAGGTTGATATTTTCTTGGAGAGCCATGGCAATCTGAGTAGCCACCTGTCCAGGATTGAGACACTTATCTTTGAAGATTCTTCTGTTTCTTTCTTTCCATATGCCCCATAAACCATGCGGGAGGAGGAGTTTCCAAGCCAATTTTAGAATCGGATGAGTGAAGGGAGAGTACCATTGAGAAAGGGTGTCCTGAATGGAATCCGGAAAGATCCAAAACTCCGAATCTCGATAGGAGCCACTGCCAAATATCATGCGAGAAAGAGCAATGGACCAAGAGATGTGATGAGGATTCCTCTTCATTTGCACATAGAACACATTTGGTGGGAAGGGAAAAACCCCTTCTCTTCAGGTTCTCCCCAGAAAGGAAAGCATTTTTAGAGGAGAGCCAAGAGAAAAAACCAATTTTGGGGTGATCTCCTTAGGCCAGAATTTTATAAGAGGGGGGCCCACGTCAGCACAATGCATCGAGAGATAAGCAGCCCTAACTGAAAAGGAGCCCGATGTGGAGAGAGTCCAGATAATCTCATCCTCATTATGGGAATACGGGATGTAAATGGTGGAGAGCTGCTCTCTAAGGGAGGACAGCAGGTCTCTTTGCAGGTCGCTGATATCCTCCCAATCCTTGATATCCCATGAGGGGATGGAATTAACCCTCTGCCAATAACCAGAAGCTAATCTACCATGAATATTGATGATACTTCTCTTGATAGGGTCCCAAGAGGGGTTGAGGTCAAGGGGATCATCACCAATCCAAGTGTCCCTCCAGAAATCAATGAGACGCCCATTCCCGAATCTCCATTTAGTGCCAGCACGAATGATGGGGAGCGAGCTACAAATGGAGTTCCATATGGTGGAGCCTCTAGTGGGGATGGATGTGAGAAAGTCTTCATTGTTTGCTAAATACTTAGCACGGAGCAAGTGGGCCCAACAAGAATCACCTTTAGCCACCTCCCAAGCGAGTTTTGCCAGGAGGGCCCCGTTCATCTCCTTTATTTTCCGAAGACCAAGACCACCGTGAGCAGTTGGTTTACAAACCTCTTTCCAGGCCACAAGGTGGATCCTTTTCTTTTCTTCAGTTCCAGACCACAGAAAGTTCCTTTGAATTTTTTCCACAACCTCCCTAACAGAGCTGGGAATCTTGAGCATGGACAGAAAGTAAGAAGGAAGATTCTGAAGAGTGGCTTTCACCAGCTGGAGCTTGCCAGCCTGGCTGAGGAGAGCACCTTTCCAAGCAGCGAGTTTTTTTTGATATCTTTCAATAACCGGATTCCACATAATTTTTGATTGCCTTCCATGGAAGAGGGGGATGCCCAGATAAGAGGCTGGGAGATCCACAATCGAGCAACCAAAGATATCAGCAATCTTCCTCTGAACTCTGGGGGGCGTGTTGATGAAGGAGATGCTGCTCTTGATGAAGTTAACCGTTTGCTGCGAGGCTGATTGATAAAGAGATAGGATATCCATAATAGCCCTAGCTTCGATAACAGAAGCCAAACTCAGCAATAAGGTGTCGTCAGCGAACTGGCTATGAGTGGCCGAGGGACAGTTAGAGGTGATTTTCATGCCAGAGATGATGGATTGATTTTTTGCCGCATCCAGAGCTCTGCTGAGGGAATCCGCCATAAGAACAAAGAGGAAAGGTGACAGAGGATCGCCTTGCCTGATACCTCTGCTACTTTTGAAGAAACCCGCAGGAATGCCATTGATCAGAATAGAGAAGCAAGGGGTCGAAACACATGAGTAAATCCAGCTACACCATTTTTTGTCGAACCCAAATTTTTCCAGAGGTCTTGATTAAGAAAGGCCAGCTGACTCTGTCAAAGGCTTTTTGCATATCCAATTTTAAGATCATACCAGGAGACTTCGCAAGGAGGGCCGAGTGGATGGCCTCATGGACAGTAATTATACCGCCTTGAATAAGCCGGCCTTTTATGAATCCATTCTGATTGTGGGAGATGAGGTTCGGCATAAGAGGTTTTAGCCTGGAAGCCAGCATCTTAGTGATGATCTTGTAAGACGTGTTGCATAAACTTATGGGCCGAAAATTGGACACCTCCTTGGAATTATGCACTTTTGGGGCCAGGGCCACGAAAGTGGTGTTCCATTCCTTTAGCAGTTTATCATTCATCTGAAATTCATTGACTGCGAGGAAAAGGTCCTGCTTGATGATTTCCCAAAAAACTTGGAAGAAAGCAGCAGGAAAGCCATCCGGACCCGGGGCTTTGTCTCGCTTCATAGCAAAGACAGCTTTATGAATTTCCTCCATAGAAAAAGGCTTGGTAAGATTGTTGTTCATCTCAGGAGAGACCAGATGTGGAATGTGCTGAAGCATTTCATTCATAGATTGTTCCGAAGGAGCCAGATCAGCATGGAGAAGATTTGAGTAGAAGGATATAAGCTCATTGGATATATCAGAGTCAGCAGTAAGAAGAGTTCTGAAGGCGACACCAACTCACGAATCTTGTCCCTAGCTTTATGTTTACATGCAGTGATGTGGAAGAATTTGGTATTACGATCACCTTGGTCAAGCCAAAGGGCCCGAGAACGCTGCCTCCAGTAGGTTTCTTCTTCTTTAAGAGTGTTGTGATAATCACTGAGGAGGGAGATTTCCTGTTGGTGAAGATGGTCCAACCTTCCAACAGTCTCAATTTGCTCAGAAATTTTGATCAAGCTCTGAGAAAGCTCCTTCTTGCGAACCTTGATGTTACCGAAGACCTTAGACTTCCATATTTTGAGCTGTTTTTTGATTTCTTTGAGTTTGCTGGAAAATCTGAACATATTGGTTCCCTCAATCTCGATATTCCACCAGCTTGCTACCAGGGGGGTCAGATGGTTATTTTCAAGCCAAGCCAGCTCAAATCTGAAGGGAGGATTCTTGACATTCACCATGTGGTTGGCGCTCAACAGTAGGGGGCTGTGATCGGAGCCAACCCTTGGGAGGGAGCTGAGATAAAAGTCCGGAAAGAGAGAAATCCAATCCAGCGAGCCAAGAGCTCTATCTAATCTGCATTGAATGTGATTCCTGCCCAATCTACGGTTTGACCATGTGTAAGAAGAGCCGTGGAGATCCATATCCAGAAGTGAATTTTCTCTAATGAAGTCAGCCAAAGCTTCCATGCTAGCCGGCATAGCAGGCATTCCCCCTGTTTATCTGAGGGATAAAGAGGACAATTTAGATCACCCATTATGATAATGGGAATTTTACCACAAGTAACGATGAAGTTGGTGATATCCCTCCAAAGTTTTCCTCGATGATTCTCCAAGTTTGGGGCATACACATTGATAGCAATCCAGGAGGAGTCAGCACCAATTTCTTGAAAAAGGATACAAAGAAAATTGGGGTGCTTGAACAGGCAATCCCCTTTAAGAATTCTGGGATTCCACAAGGTACAAAGCCCCCCGGAGTTTCCAGTTGAAGGTTGAGATTCAAAAGCAGCCGCAGGCCAGATTTTATGAAGCCGAACCTCGTTTTTAGCTTGGTTTCCTGTAACATGATGATATCAGGTGAGTTCTGGAACTTGATGTCTTTGATGATTCTTTGTTTTTGAAGAGAGTTGAGCCCTCTTATATTCCAAGAAATGATCTTCATTTCTTTTGTTTGGGTTTACTCCCCACCACCATGGGGATAGTGCTTTGGGTTCCTTGCGCCACATTTGTAGCTGCTTCTATCTGAAGCTTAACACTGCTTGGAGTTCTGCCTCTAACTTTTTCCAAGCCTATATCGGGTTTCTTGTTGCTGCTTCTAGTGAAACGGTGATTAAAACAATCATCGGTGGAGAGATCCGAGGGAGAGGGGGCAGAATCAGAAACAGGCGGGCAAAGGGGAGGAAGGGTGGGAGGATCGAGGGAGGAGGGGATCGAGGGAAGGGGGGATGGGAAGGGGAGCAGGATGCGGCGAAGGGGGGGAGGAGGCAGCCAAAAGGTCCACACCAAGAGATGAAGAGCCTGGAACCGAAGGAGCCAGGGGTGGGGAGAGAGGAAGGGGGACAGAGGGGGAAGGATCTCAGAAGCAGGATCAGTAGACGGGTTGATTTCTCCATCCTCAAGGAGAGCGAAGGAATTAGAAGTGGGGATGATCGGGATCTCAATGGAGGACGATTTAGGAACGGATTTTTTCTTGAATTTTGGGGAGAGGGTTTGGGACAATGGTTTCGGTTGAGGTTTAGAGGGGCAGCTAGAGGCCCTATGGCCAAGTTTTTTGCAGAAAGAACAAGCTTGAGGAATGTATTCATAGTCAATAGGCTGTTTCCAGTTCCCAAAGTCCGAGATAAGCTCTATGTCTTTTGGCAAGGGGCAACTAATATCAGCATTAACACAGAAACGAGCATGAATAAATCTAGTTTTTGCTTTCGTGGCTTGATCTATAGCAATCAAAGAACCTATAGAAAGAGCAATACCTTCTATAACCGCCGGATGCCAAAACTCCAAAGGAAGCCCCGGAAGGCGGACCCAGATTGGGGCTTGGGTCATGGATTCCGTGTGTGGGTTGAAACCAGGAGACCATTTCCTGAGATAAAAACCCCGCCTGCCAAAGAACCACGGACCACCCAGAAGCGCTCTAGCGAAATCTTCTTTCAAGCTGAAAGAGAATAAGATGAATCCATTTGGCATAGCCGCTATTTCAAGTGCTCCACATGGTTGCCATTTTAAACGAGCCCATTTTTTTATATCCTCCAGTGGGGGCCTAGGGCCCATCAGCGTACCCACCAAGGACAGGTCACGAGAAGCAGCAGCAGCCTCCGTGATATGAGAGGGGATGCGCAGGGAAAAGGACCCTTCTGACAGTGAAGGGGAAAGCTTTTCCGCGCTGTGAGCTGATGTGGAAACCTCCACGACTTTTGACCAAGCGAGAGGCTGTGAGGGAGAGAGAGGCCCTGACAGAGGGGCCCCCCGATCCGGACCAGGAGGGTCCGGCATTAGAAAGGGGACCAGAGATAGCAGGCAGAAGCAGCAGGCGGAAGCGGCAGGCGGGAAGCGCAGTTTTTTTTTTTGTACATGAACAGTGGCATACTAATTCACATAAGCATCACATACCCATTTCCTTATTTATAGAGCTGCTGTTATAAAACCTGTAAACCTGCAAATTAAACCCTTTTCTAGGGCAGCGACCTGTTTTGGGGTTTCAACCCCTTCGTGCCTTCAAAACCCTTCCAATCAACTTCACTTAAGTCTCTAAAATTATGATATATCATCAACAATCATATAATGCAAGAAATCTGATTTTTAATACCCTAGATATGGAGATATGAATTTCAACGAAACCCTTGTTTGCAACGTTACTTTAAAAATTCACAATTCAACTTAGGAAGCTCCAAAATTCATGAAACTCAAGATATTGGCCTTATAAATTATGAAGAATAAGCTAGTAATTTCAGATTTGCCAAATTAGTATCACACATACCAAATTTCCACTCCAAGGTAGGTCGCTCCACTCTAAACAAATATAATATTGCACCAAAGAGATCACACTTGTGAGAGAAAGATACTTTATTGCTTTCATGAAGGGTTTTGTCCTTGGATGAAGTCCTCAACCCAAGGGGTTTTGTCTTTGAGAGAGAGTAAAAGGGCTACACTAGCCAACTTTCTCCAAGATAAGAATAATCACCAAAACATACATCAATAATGCCCAGTGACCTCTTTAAACAACCACAAGGAGGGCTTAAGCAACATAAGAAATGATGGCCGACCCCTTAAGGTAAGTGCTTTTAAATAACCAAATGGTATTTGGAGCCTACATGCTTATAATACCTTTATTACCTAATTATGTAAGTTCCTCTATTGGAGTGCTAGGCTTCTCAATAGGATATATGATAATAAATGATAACAACCTTTTAACAACAATAAAAACATAATTCAGATCTTCCCCTTGCTTTTCTCCTTAGACCCCAAGGGGAGAGAATGGGTTAAGGTCTTCATAATTCAGCCTCCAAAAAGGGACACGACAATCCCCCCTTCCCAAGATTGCTTGTCCCCAAGCAATTGCAAGTACTTGGATCCTAAATGAATCTCACTCTTGTTCCTTCTTGTGTAGTGTCCTCTCCATGAACTCTACTCATGTCAAAATATCTCATATTCGCAAGCATAGAGGTGGCTAAAGTATAGCCGTGACTGTGGAATACCAAAGTGAAGTTTTGTTGGGCTCTTGCTTCCCTTCTTTTCCTTCCAAATATTTTCCAAATTTGAGTCCATTCACAACTGTATATGCTTGTTTGCGACTGGACCAACTCTTTAGAATTTATCCGAAAAGGATAGAACTGACCTTCCTTGGTTTGGGAAGGTGACCAACTCCATGTAGGGCCTCCTAACGGTGCAATGAACTCAATTAGCCTCTCCGTTAGATGGAAAAAGGATCTCATATATACCTTTCCCTTCCAATTTGGACCTATACATGAAACAAACTTATTAAGGGAAACCACAATATTTATTACTCTACTTTAATGCCATGTTGGTGGATGGAATGGCTTTCGTTTGTCTTCTTTTCTTGTGCTCAGATGAAATACCTCTCCATGATTAAGAATTTATATCTTGGTGTTCCCGAGATTTCACCCTGAAATTTGGGACTACCCCTTTTAAAATTTTTCGTTCTTTTCAAAGTGAGTCATTTTGTGTTTGGTTTGCCTGCAGTTGCTTGCATTGCTCTAAGGTATCCCAGAAAGTCATAAAAGCCAAATTCGACAAATACCCACATGCCAAAGCTCACTCAATTCCTTCGCTAGACCTTGTTTGCAAGCGTTTTATTTATTTATTTATTAAATAAATAAAATTCTTTTAAAAATAGATTGAGCTAAAATTGGAAGATTTAGGTTATATAAAGCACTTCACCCCATCATTATTACCATAGAACATTCACCCGGGGGAAGAATTTTTGCAGATCAACTAAGTGGAGAATTTTTTCTAGCAATTGCCCGTAGTTATTTTTGTTTTGTTTTATTTCTTTTTGTCTGTGTTTTGGTTTGTTTTCTTGGCAATTCAGTAACCTATTTATTCTTCCGCAAGACCTTTTCCCTGGCACGGGTTTTGAAAAGCTATCCAAGTATTTTTAATTACTAATTTGTCTAAAGGTGATCAGAGCTCAGGATTCTTTCAAGAGATTGCAAGAAGTCGCTTGGTCCAAAAAGGTGCAAAAATGGATTTTATGAAAATAAGAAAAATATTGCCATCAATGCGTAGAGCTCGAGAAAATATGCACTTTTAGAGAAAACGACACCTAAAATGGAGCCACGGAGTGAAAGTTATGGCACTTGCAAGTTTTTGTTGCTACATCTTCTCGGACCCTTTCCAAAAATGGAAAATTTTATTCTATGCTTGTGTTTTCTTCACTAAAAATCCAAAAATGGAAATAAAATGTTGTTGATGAGTTTTCATGCGACTTTAAAAGCGAAGTCATGCAAGTCGCACTTTTTGGGAAGAGCAATTTCTTCATGCAAGTCGCACTTTGGAAAAAACTTTCTTCTATGCAAGTCACATTTTTTGGAAGGTTGTTTTTTCCAATCATTAAAGTCAAATCACTTAAAGCGCGATGAGAATTTTGGTGGTGGACGGAAGGTGAGAATTTTATGCCTGCTGTAAGGTTGTTTTTTCCCATCATTAAAGTCAAATCACTTAAGTTGCCAGTGAGAATTTTGTTGGTGGAAGTAAGGTGGGAATTCTATGCATGTCCGAAAGGTTTTTTTTTCCATCATTAAAGTCAAATCACTTAAGTTGCCAATGAGAATTTTGGTGGTGGAAGGAAGGTGGGAATTTTATGCTGCTGGAAGGTTGTTTTTTCCCATCATTAAAGTCAAATCACTTAAGCTGCCAATGAGAATTTTGGTGGTGAAAGGAAGGTGGGAATTTTATGCCTGCCTAGAAGGTTGTTTTTCCCATCATTAAAGTCAAATCACTTAAGTTGCTAATGGGAATTCTGGTGGTGGAAGAAAGGTGAGAATTTTATGCCTGCCTAGAAGGTTGTTTTTTCCCATCATTAAAGTCAAATCACTTAAGCTACCAATGGGAATTTTGGTGGTGGAAGGAAGGTGGGAATTTTATGCCTGCTTGGAAGGTTGTTTTTCCCATCATTAAAGTCAAATCACTTAAGTTGCCAATGGGAATTTTGGTGGTGGAAGGAAGGTGGGAATTTTATGCCTGCATGGAAGGTTGTTTTTTCCCATCATTAAAGACAAATCACTTAAGTGAAAGATGAGATTTTTGGAGCTGCCTGGAAGGGTAAAAATTCCCATTGCTTTGCCTTCTTATTTTTAACATGACTTCTAGCCAAAAAGTGCGACCCATTCTGGCATAGCTAAATGCCTAAAAGCTGATTTTTTTTAATTAATTGCCAAGAAACATCCAGTTTTGGCGGCTAGGGTTGGAAAGACTTGCTTTTATTATTCTGGCTATCTGCATGTTGATGTGAGTGCACAAGTGAATAAAATAATATTTTTAGCTTGCTTGGCATGTAAGCAAAGTCTAAAAATAGAGGGCAAGCTGACTTTATAATCAAATCTCGGTGAAGAAATTAGATATTCATGCTATGGATTGCATACTTGTCTAAATTAGTTGTAAAAATACTTCATTTATGCCCATATTGGTGAAGAAAGCGAAGTCAATATCTGATACATTGAATATATCTTCAGAATCAGAGGAAGAAATAGATCCAACTCTCATAATTGCAAAGGCTTCCGACAAAAAATTCATCCTCTTGTTTCTAATGCAGCCCATGTGGAAGTCATTGCATGGAAAATTCCTTTTAGGAGCTTGTGCATGTGCTCCCAATCTTCCAGTTGAAGCCTTCATTGAATTTACTTGTATTTTCCTTCACCCGAGTGCTTTCCAGAATTTAAAATTGCTCATATGCAATTAAAAATAAAAGGTGATGAGTTTTGTCTGAATTGTTTACGGCAAACATTTTATTAGTGCATGTATTGGAGAAGAATTGCAAAAGCTTCAAGGATAAGAGGAGAAGACAGTCGAGGCAACAACCGCAAGAAAATCACAGTCAGCTACTTCTAGATCTAGTTTGGTGAGAATCAAAGGAAAATATTCAACAACATATGAAAAGAAAAAACATCTCAGATTCAAGGTAGAGATATCATTCAGATCATTCATGAGGCAGAGGTGCAATACAGGTTGGATCAACATGCAGAGTATGGAAGAAGAACAAGACTGAGAGTGTTGTAGCAACTTTCTTCTCCTCTTTCTTTTATTTTCTTCGACAAAGTAATTGAGTAATCAATTAAATTGTAAAACTTAAGTGATTGGTTTAAAAGCCGTTACTTCAAGTTACTAGAAGAAGTCAATTACTTGGAAATAGGTGGCAGACATGCAAAATAGAAGGTTCTATTTTCAGTTATAAATCATGCATGTCATGCAAAGAGGAATTCTAGGAGGAAGATTGCCGTTGCTTCCCTGTTTCATAGCTTCAACATTTGATAATTCATTAAAAACTTCCTATTTGTAATTGCCTTCTATACACCATAAATAAAGGAAGAGCCTACGGGTTAAAGGATCACAATTTGTTAACCAACATTCTTGAGTTCCAGAAAGTTGAGGAATTGAATAAAGGTAGATTTCGGAGAACTTTGTGTCCACAGTGCATTTGCTTCTAACCTGTGTGGATCTTTAGATAAACTGTGATAACTAAGGTTGAAATTAGAAGTTTTTCTTTTCCTTTACTTCTGAATATTGTGAGATCTACTTGTTTATTTAAATGTGTATGAAGCCAACTCGTAAACTATTGGTTGAATTACATATCTTCCTTTCTTCTTTTCTGAATTCCATTATTTCCTCCTTCTGGAAATACTTTATAAAAAACTGCTTACTTTGTAGAATTGCTTAGTTATGGTTCATGAGTTTTGTAATTAAAGTAAAACCCCATGAAATAGTTATTAAGTTTTATACGTGCAGATTGATAAACATCTTACACGGGAGCCTCACCGGTACTTGAGGGAGATTTATTTCATGACTGCCTAGGTTTTTAGTTGTGCAAAAAATCTTGTGTAGTGTCCTGTCCATGAACTCTACTCATGCCAAAATATCTCATATCTGCAAGCATAGAGGTGGCTGAAGTATAGTCGTGATTGTGGAAAACCAAAGTGAAGTTCCATTGGGCTCTTGCTTTCCTTCTTTTCCTTCTAGATATTTTCCAAATTTGAGTCCATTCACAGCTGTGTATGCTTGTTTGTGACTGGACCAGCTCTTTAGAATTTATCCGAAAATGATAGAACTGACCTTCCTTGGTTTGGGAAGGTGACCAACTCCATGTAGGGCCTCCTAACGGTGCAATGAACTCAATTAGCCTCTCCGTTAGATGGAAAAAAGATCTCATCTGTACCCTTCCCTTCCAACCTGAACCTACACATGAAACAAACTTATTAAGGGAAACCACAATACTTATTACTCTCCTTTCATGCCATGTTGGTGGATGGAATGGCTCTCTTTTGCCTTCTTTTCCTGTGCTCAGCTGAAATACCTCTCCATGATTAAGAATTTGTATTTTCTTCCCTCTGATCAGATTGAAATGGGTTGGTGATGGCTGCTTAGGGGCTGAGTATCCCTTCAAAAACTGAGTTTCTTCCTCTCCCAAGTGGTCAATCTTTACCATCATCATTTTGCTACCTTCCCAACTGCTGTAGCTAGGCATGTTCCCTTGTAATTGGGTAGTATTAGTGACTGAAATTAATTTTAGGAGAGCTGGGCAGTCCTCTTTAGGAAAGTTGGGCTGAGTGTCTACCATCCCAATCATTGAAATTTCATCTTCAGCTGTTGCAAAAATGAGTGGAAGGCTGAAAGAATAGTATGCAATAGACACATAAATGTTGTAGTTGCTTCCTTTTTGGGTGTTATTCTTGAAGGACAACCTTCATTTACTTGTGAGTAAACATATATTAACTGAGAAAACTCTCATAACAGCCCTGCATATTTTAATCTCCATTTTATACCTCCTCATGATGTTGTTTGCCAAATTCTTCCTTGCATTCTTAGCTATGATCAGTCCTTTCCCAACTGCTGGTAAGGAAATAAAATCAGTCTTTCCTTGCTCAACATGCCTACCTTTTCCATTCTTGATTTCATGAATTTTGACCTCTTCATTTTGTAAGTGGAACTTCAACCCCCTCTTGTGAATTTTGAGGGTAAATTCCCTAAAGTTTGGAGCTCGACCCCAAGAACAATATGTGCCTCAGCTGAACTTAAAACAAAGAAGTCAATACAAAATTCATACCTTTCCATGGGAATAGTGAGCTGGGGTATCTTTCTTGTGCAAAGAGGAGATGTTCCATAGGTTATGGTGACCGTGTAGCCTTTGAAACCAGCCTTGTTTGGCCCCATCCTTCTTGCCAATTCTTCTTCAATAAATTGATGCATATCGCTGCCCTTCCACCCCATTCCTTCTAGCTCTTCCATTTTCATGGAACCATGGGTTAACCACATGAAACGGAAAATTAGAATCACCATCATTTCCCTCCATAATGATTTTGAAATCAAATATTTCTCCCTTTGTAAATCTCAACATAGCACCTATATGCCACGTGCGGACACACCTTTGAAATTGAGCCCAAGTATCTATATGCTTTTACCACAAAAAGTACTTGTTACCTCATCACTCCATGAAGCATGATGTGTATGATGATATCCAATAGGAGGATACAACACACATGAAATATGATTACTCTTCCTAACCAACTGTCCATGGTGACAACAAATCTGAAATGACATATTGGCAAAAATTGAGATATCCTCATACCATGGGCTGCCCATGACACTCTTATGACTCAGAATTTCTGAGTTTAAATCAACACTCTTTCTTGGCATGGTTTCCTCACCAGATGGGATCTTTTCTTTCTTGCATTCGTTCCAAAGTTGTTGGTGCTTGTCTTGGGTAACCTTTGGCTTCTTGTTAAGGCTGAGAACTCCATCAAATGACCTCCTTTTGACTGCTGTTAGGAACAGTCCAGCCACCTCATCAAGTGCTTTATTGGAATCTTGAATTTCATTGTAATATCCCCTTTCTCGAAAGCAGATGGTCAAAGACTCTTAGCCCATTCATTGTTTCTCGACGGTTAAGGGAGGAATAAAAGTGAAATTTAGTCACAATGAATTAATCATAAATTGCATCATAAAATATTATTATAAGCATTTTATTAATTTATTAATGACAAAGTGAAAAAGAAAAAGAAAAAGTGACAAAATAAAATTAGAAAAAGATGTCACTTTATTTTATTTTATTGGAAAAAGAAGTCACTTTATATAGGAAAAGGAAAAAGACCATATAAAAATTGAGGGAAAAGAAATGTGATTGGTGGTCTTTGGTGGCAAAAAGGCCAAGTTATGTTATAAAAGCAAGTCGACTTTTAAGAGAAGGATATCATTTTGCATTTTGACAAATTTTGAATTTTGTTAGAGCTTGTATGCTTTCCATAAAAACTCCAAAGGACGAAAACCCTTTGAAGTTGGCTGTAGAGGAGGAAAACCTTTTCTAACATTGGAAGAAGAATGAACTCTTCTTTTCTTGTGTTTTCCAACAATATTGAAGGCTTGATTTGCAGATTTGAGCTAGGGTTTGAAGGGAGAACATTGTTGTTGAGTTCTACCTTTAATTTCCAGCCTTTTCATAGTGGAGCGACCCATATTGTGAGCAGTTTGGAGTGATCTAGAGCTTGTTCTGATCAGATCTGATTTGTTGTTCATTAATCAGATTTTTGGAGATAAGATCAGCCACTTTGCTTAATTTTTGGGCCAAGGAAATTGTATTTTCAGCTGTGTTTGTGAGCTGTGCATCTGCAGATTTTATAATAAAGTTTCAGCCTTCTATTTGGATCCAATCTGGTATTTTTCAAGTGTTTTTATGATAATAAAATCAGCTGATCTGTTTTGGGTAATATTTGTGTGATTTTCCTTCACTTGTGAGTATATTCCATCTCATAAGCAAGTCACACTTTCTGGAATTAATTCAAATGTGTATTAATTTTATAATTTCTATGTGCTATACTTCGCTGTTTACAAAGCTGATTTGATAGGATTTATTGCTGTTCCGATTGAGGCTAAAAAGTGTCCATTTGGGGACATTACATTCACATAGAGTTTCTTCCAATCTTCTTGACCTTATACGACTTGTTCAGATACCATCAACACCAACATCATTGTGACCCCAATTTTTCCCTCAAATACATGTATATCAGATGGATTACAAACCAAACGGAAGAGGGTTACTTCGTATCAATCCAATTTCAGTCCTTGAGCATAAAGTGACCTTTGTCTTGATGCATGCATAACTTGGAAGTTGCCTGAAAGGGTGCACTACCTCCATACCTTGTTCATGTGTGTTTGGAATGTCTTCGTAGCTCTTACCAAGGTCTAATCCATCATCATTTTGCTCTTTAGTGACTGCTGTTATAAACAAACCAACAAGCTTCATTGTCATCATGTCTATTTGGAAAATGGTTTCTAACCATCCCTTTCTCTTCCCCTTCTTGCTCATCATCCTTCTTTTCAACCCTGGATTCATCACATGCTAAAATATCATCAATATTAACCAAACAATGATCATTAATTACCTCATATTGTTGACTCTCCGGAACAACAATGGGAGTAAGGGTTGAATCTTCATCCTTCATGGCTCCCTTTCCTTCAAAATGCAGACCTGATTTTTCACCAGCATGTGTGTGACTATTAGGGCTCAAAAATTTGTCATGGGGACTTAAGAGACCTCTACCTTCAAACCCTTCTTCATGTGTAGTGTCAAAACCCTTGAGTGTGGTGTCCTTATGGAGTGCTGACCCCTTCCTTGTTGCTTGGGTTTTTGACCTTGTGCCAATTCCAACTCTCTTTGTTTCCAACTCCACGAACTCTACAAAAGGGAGGGCATCCGGACCTTCTCCGGAAGAGCTCTATAGCGAAACATCAAATCTGGAGCCTTGGAAGACTTTGGAGTGGCTTCTTCTTGATTGCCCTAGCTTCAACGAGTTTCTCCATAGTTAGGGTGAGGGTTTCTATTGACCTTGCTAACTTCCCTTGCATCTTCTCAAACCTTTCTAACTTGTCTTCCATGCTTCACAAGATGGGAGGATGATGCTCTGATACCATTGTAATGTCCCTTTTTAGGGGGACTCGGGAAATGGCTAAAAGCTCACAAATCAGATTTATAGAGCTGCTGTTATAAACTGTAAATTAAACCCTTTTCTATGGAAACTTTTTTTGGGGTTTCAACCCCACCTTCGTGCCTTCAAAACCCTTCCAATCAGCTTCACTTAAGTCTCTAAAATTATGATATATCATCAACAATCATATAATGCAAGAAATCTGATTTTTAATACCCTAGATATGGAGATATGAATTTCAATAAAACCCTTGTCTGCAATGTTACTTTAAAAATTCACAACTCAACTTAGGAAGCTCCAAAATTCATGAAACTCAAGATATTGGCCTTATAAATAATGAGGAATTTCAGATTTACCAAATTAGTATCACACATACCAAATTTCCACTCCAAGGTAGGTCGCTTCACTCTAAACAAATATAATATTGCACCAAAGAGACCACACATGCAAGAGAAAGATACTTTATTGCTTTTCAAATCAGCTTGCACACAAAAAAACCTCATGAAGGGTTTTGTCCTTCACAAGTTTCCCAACCAAGGGTTTTCGTCCTTGGATGAGGTCCTCAACCCAAGGGTTTCGTCCTTGAGAGAGAGAGAGAGAGTAAAAGGGCTACACTAGCCAACTTTCACCAAGATAAGAATAATCACCAAAACATGAATCAATAATGCCCAAGCAACCTCCTTAAATAGCCACAAGGAGGGCTTAAGCAACATATGATATGATGGCCGACCCCTTAAGGTAAGCACTTTAAAATAACCAAATGGTAGTTGGAGCCTACATGCTCATAATACCTTCATTACCTAACTACTTAAGTTCCTCTATTGGAGCGCTAGGTTTCTCAATGAGATATATGATAATAAATGATAACAACTATCTAACAACAATAAAAACATAATTCAGATCTTCCCCTTCCTTTTCTCCTTAGACCCATGGGGAGAGAATGGGTTAAGGTCTTCAAAATTCAGCGTCCAAAAAGGAACATGACATGTCACTATCAACCTTCCTCTTATCATCCGATCAATTTTGTATCCCCATTCATATGCAAGATCGTCATCCACAAAAAGAATCACCTTCCATACAACAATTTCTTCAGAGTGACTTTGGAGTCTTAGATCACATTTAGATGTAGAATTTTCCATAACTCTTTTTCAGTAAACTTATTCTTGAATAAATTTCTTTTCTTGTAGCAACATTGGAGTTTATTACAATATTTTACAATTTATTCAAAAACATTTAGCTCATTGACAAAAATCTTATCAACAAGTTTCTTGACGCCATGGCTATAATGTCCAATCTCACCCACTCGGGAAAGTGTTTCTATATCCATGAAAATACTTAAAAATCAGGAGGCTGAATTTCCTCCTTAGAATTGACAGGGTGCAAGAGATCCAATATATTGGTTGATGCTCCATATTTCCATATCTATTCCATGATGTTATGGCATATAGAGGTTAGTTGAATTTTCATCCCGATACTATTTGGTTTGGGAATAACATTATCCTATACATTGTTATATGCAACATCGATATCCTATTTATTTTTGACAATAATGGGCATGGCTATCACAATATGTGTTTGGCCCAAATCATGAATCCTGAAGTAACTTTTTTACTCGGTGCTTTGAGTAGTTTTTATCGTCATATAAGTAAAGAACACCTTTACATTTGGGACCGCCACCATTACAACACATTGTCCTCTTATTCACAACGTACTCTACCGACAAGGGCCTTGATGTTCACACTAAGCTCTCGGGAGGGATGTTTGTAGATGTATCCCTTGTGAAGGGGATATGGGTCAAACAATTGACAAGTTCTAAGCAATTGGGAGTTTTTTGAGGAGGATTAACATGAGAAATGAGAGGGAGAGTGGAATTGACATTATATAAAGGCAATTGATTGGTGTCCAAAACTACATTTGGTAAAGTGTTTGCAACCTAGGAAATTTTCCTGTGACCACCAATCAATGTGGCACTATCTAAGAAGTTATGTGCATCGCCATCAGAAATGAAATCACAAACATCAAAAACACCAAGATTATTGAGAGAGATATCTTTTATTGGCTCCTCTGTTAGGATTTCTTGGAGGTATCACTTTAATCCTTTTTCCTGAATCATTCTTGTATGGAGAGCAAATGTCTTCTATTTTCCTATTGTTGTTTCTGACATCTTATCTCTCACTGCCAGACACATCAGAATGAACTTCATATTGCTGAAGAGATTTGTTTTACGCAATTTGACTTCTCACAAATTGATCTTTTGATTGTGTTTGGCTTCTAGGAGTTGAAGACTTGGAAGCCATCTTTCCATGCTCAATCAAATTATTCCTTAGTCATTTTTCTGCTATGATTAGAATAGGTGTGGTTCTTTCTTCATTTGGAGTTATGTCACTATGTGAATAATCTACTTCAGTGCATGGCTGAATGAAAATAAACTCCCCTAGAAAGGCGAGAACACTCAATGAGTTCATCATCATCAACATGGTTAACAACTTCTTTGAACACATTATACGTGACTATTTTCTCTAGAGTCATCGACTCATTTCTCTTCTCTTCACCTCGATCATATCTTCACAATTTGCCCAATATTCTTCAAGAAAATGAAGATGGGCACAAAACTTCCCAATCCAACAACTTGCTCTATTTGAGGAATCTTCAACCCCAATTCCAAGGAATTTGTACTCAATTCAACATAGACCTCCCTTGCCTCGAACACAATTCTTCTCGTTTCTGTGGTCGTGATGTTACGGGGTCGCAAGAACAAGCTTTGGAATTTGTAAGGCGGTGGGAAAGCGAGTAGCCTCAACAAGAGTAGAATCCATTAAGTGGGAATACGAGTTACTTCCTTCGCACTTGCTTTAGCTTGTCACACAATTCCTCAAGGCATTCATGTCCCATGATAGTATTGCCAATGTCTAGAATCTATGGTGCAAGGGATTACCATGGATTGTACATATGGCACTTAAACTTCATGGATTAAGCACTCTGTGAAAAGAGAAAAGACCCAAGAAGAGGGTGAAAGCGGTAGATGGATGGGATGAGTAGTGGTATCAAGGTTCAAAAGGTAGAAGGATGAAAAACTAGAATTGACAAAGTGAAAGGGCAAAGGAGTGATTAAATGATTTGAAAACGAGAAAGTAATGAGCGAAGTAATATATATAGTGGAAGTGAGGATATGGCGCAATTAATGTGGCTCCATGGTTTTGTAAAATGTTTCAAGAATGGGAAGTTGGAAGAAGTAGGGATGGGTAGTCCTTATGGTTGGACACAAATACCTTGAAGTTTGAAGGTTCTAATGAAAGGGAGAAAACTTGGTCAAATTCGGGTTGATGTCCAGAGATTGTGAAAATGGATGGATGATGTGGACTACAAGAATGCCATAAAGTCTTGATTGACTTGATACATTGTGCCGTAGTGGATTTTTTTGTCTCAGATTTCACCCTGAAATCTAGGACTACCCATTTGAATTTTTTTGTTCTTTTTAAAATAACGGGTCTTTTCGTGTTTTTATTGCCAGAAGATGTCTGTATTATGTTAAGATATTCCCAGTGAACCATATGAGCCAATTTCGACAAATACCCAGATGTTGAAACTCATTTTATCCCTCCGCCAAGTTTTTTCTCATGGGAAATTTTTATTTAATTATTTATTAAATAAATAAAGCCCGTTTGAAGTAAATTGTGCTCCGGTTGAATCCTGTTGAAGTTTTGCATGCTAGTATCCACACATTTCAATAGGATTTTCACCAAGAATGAATTTAGAGCTTTGTCTGTGACTTCTGGCAACATTTTTTGTTTTTATTTATTTCTTTTGCGTTTTCTACGATTTTCTCGTGGTCTTTTTGTTTAATTCCCTTGGGTCCGTTCTTTGTCTGTATAGTCTGTTTATTTTCCTAGAGCATCTGGAGATCATTTACGACCACTGCACTAGAAGGAATTGTTACCAAAATATTGTGTAACATTATTAAATAAATTGTAATATTATTAATAATGAGTTTATAGAACTCATATTAATAATATACTTGTAATAGTTTTATTATTGGTGAGTTGTGAGAACAACTCACGTAGCTATTTTAGTGTGAGAGATATCCTAGAGATTAGCTAGAGATATCTTAGGGATCAGTTTGAGAGATTGTAGGGATTGAAGATCATGTTTGACTCCACCATTATAGGGGTTAATTGATCTATATATGTAACTCTCTATCAATGAATAAATTGTCCCGGATGAATTTTATATTCTGTGTTTTTATGATATTGTGTTAGATTATTTCTAATAATCTGGATCAAATTTATTAGGAATCAGCCTCAGAAAGCAAACTTTTGACCAAAAAAGATGAAGTCAAGCACAAAAAGCCTCTCCTAGGCAAGTCACACTTTTTGGAATGAATGGGTTTAAGCTGCAATGGGAATATTGGTAGTGGTAGGCAGACGGGAATTTCTTACCTGCCTTGTAGGGTACTTTTTCCCATGAAGTCAAAGTCACTTAAGTTGCAATGGGAATATTAGAGGCGCAGGCAGGCGGGAATTTCTTACCTGCCTTGCAGGGTAAAAATTTCCATTATAAAATAAAGAAAAATCACTTAAAGCACCAATGGGAATTTTTTTCGCCTAGCAAGCTAACTTTTCCCACCAAAGAGGTTTATTCACCCATGCAAGTCGCACTTTATCAAAGGAAGCTATTTTTAATACAAGTCGCACTTTTTGGGAGATGTTTTAATTTGCCAGTGGGAATTTTGGCAGTGGTAGGCAGGCGAAATTTTTTACTTGCCTTGCAGGGTAAAAATTTCCATTATGAAAGTCAAATAACTTAAGTGGAAGAGGGGATTTTTGGAGCTATAGTGCAGGGTGGAAATTCCCATCAAGTTGACTTCTTATTTTTAGCAATTCCTCTTGCCAAAAAGTGCGACCCACCTTGGGTGAATAACAATGTATTTAATAATATTTATTAATGGTTTATTCACCCAATTTTGGCGCCATAAATAGAAGAAAAGTCAATGCAAGTGGAAGAGCTAAGGAGAAGTCAAAGATGCATGCTAAAAAGAAATTATTTAAAAGCAACCAGCAGCATGCAGACTTGGGCGCCCAAATTGGATGAATAAACATGACTATTAATTAATTAAATTGCCAGAAATAGGAAGAGACAATTATTAAAAATAGTATGTTGAGGATTATATAAGCATGGGTTGCCATAATAAAGAAGCAATTAATTCTTTTTGCTAAGGATTGCAGCCCAGACAGGTTTTGGCGACAAGGAAATGAGGTTTTTGCATCAAAAGGTGTTTTTCATTGCTAGGGAGCTTCAAGGTTTGGCGCCTAGGGTTGGAATGGCTTGATTCTTGCTATGATAATTATTTGCATGTTGGTATAAGTGCTCTGGTGAATTAAATAATATTTTTGCTTGCTTTGCATGTAAGTAAAACCTCAAATTTTAGGGCAATAGGCTTTATATGCAGATTTTGGTGATAAAAATCAAGTATTCATGCCATGGACTCCATTTTTGTCTGAATTAATCGCAAGTATTCATCACAGGTGCTTATATAAGTAAAAGGGAGTTCAAATCAATGTCAGGTACATTGAATATATCTTCCGAATCTGAAGAAATTGCCAGATCTGCACAAATTGATCCAATTGCAAAGGCTTAGGCAAAAATTCATCCTCTTGTTTCTAATGCGGCTTGTGTAGAAACAGTGCTTGGAAAATTCCTCCCGAGGATCTTGTGCATGTGCTCCCAATCTTCCAGTTGAAGCCTTCATTGAATTTTCTTGTATTTGCATTCACAAGAGTGCTTTCTAGAATTTAAAATTGCTCATATGCAATAAAAAATAAAAATGATGAGTTTTGTTTGAATTATTTACGATAAACATTGCACTGGTGCATATACTGGAAAAGAATTGCAAAAGCTTCAAGGATGAAAGGGGAAGGCAAGTCGGAGGTAGCACCCACAAACAAATCACGATCAATTTGCTTCTAGATCCATTTTGGTGAGAATCAAAGGCAAAAGAGTCAACCGCATTGCATGCAGAATATGGAAAAAAGAACAATACTGGAAGTGTTGCAGCTTTCTTCTAATTTATTTTTCTCTTACATTCTTCTTTCTTTTATTTTTTCCGATAAAGTAATTGAGAAATCAATTAAATTATAAAACTTAAGTGATTGGTTTAAAAGCCGTTACTTGAAGAAGTCAAGTACTTGGAAATAGGTGGCAAACATGTAAAATAAAAGGTTCTATTTTCAGTTAAAAATTATGCATGTCATGCAAAGAGGAATTCCAAGAGGAAGATTGCCAGTTGTTACCCTTTTCTATAATTTCTGCATGCGGGAATTCATTAAAAGCTTCATATTTGTAATTGCCCTCTATACACTATAAATAGAGGAAGAACCTACAGGTTAAAGAATCAGAATTTGTAATCAACATTCTTGTGTTCCAGACTTTGAGTTGAAACCCTTGACAACTTTTTCAAAGCCGAGGAATAGAGAGGAGACAGGTTTTCGGAGAACTTTGTGTCAACGGTGCATTTTTTTTTATTTGTTTTTAGATCTTTGCATAAAGCTGTGTTATCTTAGATCGGATCTGAAACTTTGCTTTAAATTATGCATTTCAAGATCTATTTGTTTAAATCATGTGCATGTGACCAACTCACATCGGCTATTGGTTAGGTTGCACATCTCTTTTCTTTCTTCTCGTATTTAATTATTTCCCCTTTCCTGCACATATTGCTTACAATTGCTTACTTGCGCAAAATTGCCTAGGTATGGTTCATGAGCTACGCATTAAAGTAAAACCAACGAGATAGATATTAGAAAATTATAATTGACAAATTCTTACACGGGAGTCTCACCAGGTAAATGAGGGAGATTTATCTCATGATCGCCTAGGTTTTCATTTGGTGTGCGAGAAAATCTAGCCAACAATTTCAATTTGTGATTGAGCCGTACATTTTGGAAGATCAAGGAGTATATGTAACGCCAAGAGGACCATGGAGTTTCGATAAGCTAGACAAGTCTTTGGAACTTAGTGGATTGAATCGGTCGATCGAGATAATCGGTAAGAAATGTCATTTGTGGATGTACACAAAGCCCATAAGGTTTGGGTAACATAAAAAATAATTCCTTAATTGGTTTTCAAAGAGAAAGTTAGAGATATCGGTGATAAAGCCCATGAGAGCCACAAAATCTCAATAATTCCTACAAATCTTTCCTTGAAGCTTTTTGAAAATGGAATCAAGGTTATTGGAGATCTCGATTGCGGAGGAGGTCCACAGGAACTATAGAATCCCGATAATTATGATATACTTAGATTTTTTTTGAACATGTCAAGCGAAGAATGTTGGGGATAGGTGGAATCGATGGCTCCTTTGGATGTACATGGGGGCCATAAAACCCTGATTAACCTGCCAAACTTTGCTTGATTGTTTTCCGCTTTTAACATAACGATAAGTATATCGGACACAATGGAAGAAAATTTTGAGACTAGAGGAATAGGCACAATGAATAGATCCAAGAATTTTTAAATAGAGTATCAAAATTTCATGCAAACTTTTATACATGTCGCTAACACTTATTATGGGTGGTTATAACCTAGGTGTTACATGGGGACGTGCACTCCCCATCTCGAAGTTGTCTTGGATGTCCGAGACGTCCCAAGGACTTGAGGACGAGGACGAGATGCCCCCATGTCTCGGTAAATGTAAAAAATGAAGGGGATGTCCCTTGAATTTGAAGGATGCACCAGGACATCCCAGTGCTTTATGAAAATGGGGATGCCATCGCGGATGCCGTGACATCCCGGGATGTTTGAGGGACGTCTCGGGGCCAACACTTTTTAAATTGTTTTCTCTCTCTCTTACTATCATGTTGATTAATGAAGACTTGTTTTTCATTGTCATATTGATATTGTTGATGTATCATTGTATCTCTATCTAGTATGAATTATCAATGTATCTCGGATTCTCGGTTCCAATTTCTATGTTAATGTCAATGACTCAATATGAAACATTGAAATATGAACATTGAATATTAAATATAGCATTTTGGGCCTTGGCTTATGTGATGAATAATTGGATTAATGGTTTCAATCTTCAAACTTTCAGTTTTAAGTATTAGTTTATTGAAGTATTTATGTTTATATATATATATATATATATATATATAAAGTTTATATATTTTTATTAGCCATCCTCTTGCTGCCCCCGCCATCCCCAAAATTTGAATTTTTTTGCTGTCCCGGAAACCTCGTCCCTATGTCCCTATGTTTTTGCTGTCCCGGAAACCTCGTCCCTATGTCCTAGAGTCCTAGGTAACTATGGTTATAACTGTTTTTTTGAACAACATTAGCTCGACGATCATAAACCTTTTTGAACTTCATTAGCTCAACAATCATAAACCTTTTTGAACAGCATTAGCTCGAGTATCACTGTTATAATGTACCTGAAAGATGTATGAGATATAACAAACCTTACTACCATAATTCTAGAGCAATTGACATATATAATTTCCCAGAATATTACTAACTAAAAAAACGTGAAAGTTCTGTGAGAAAGAAAGATAACAATAATCCTATAGTTTCATGTTGAACTGCTGCGATCTTTGAAGAAAAAAGGTATATCATCTGATTACTGGTGATTCCTTCACATTCTGATTGATGATACTGTAGGGAAAATCACAACAAATATAGGAAAGGTATGAATTAAGGATCCAAAGGCCATGTGCAAACTCCAAAAAGCCTTTAACCCTTATAGAGGCATTAATTGTGAATGGACAAATTGGCACTTGTATGAATCCTAGTTATAAAATTGTTTTATAGAAATAAAGTTGAGTGCTGGCTGATAAAATTACTGTAGTATTTAATTGGTAGAACTTTGTCGCTTATAGATGCATGTCACTGGTCTAGACTGCTAGTTTGGATTCCTTCTATCAATCTTTTACAAATCCTGGAATATAAATGCTTCTCAAAAAAACTGGTTTTTTATTGCATTTGTGTAAAGTATGCTAAAGATGAATTTCTGACAGGTTATGGGATTTTTTAAAATGATTTTCAATCTTAATCTTACCTCAAAAACGTCTAGGTGACAGGTCTTGATTTTGCAAATGAGCAACTAATAATTGCATCGCAACGCCAAAGAGATTCATGGAAGTCTTTCTACACAAACATTGAGTGAGCACAATTACTGATATCATGGTTTTGACTAGGTGGATGAAGTTTTGAGGTTTTAGCTCTTATGTACTCTTCCATTCCTTTCTTCCCTGCGTCTTCTTTCAGAAGTACACCATATGCTATTATTCTTTCTTCTTTAATAGGGTACAAAACATCCGTCTGCTGTTCAACTGTCAATATTCATTATTTTTGGTTTCATCCATCTTTCATCTTTAGTTCAATTGGCCCTAATAACATCTATATTTGTTTTGCTTAATGGAAAAATAGGTGGATTCAAGGTGATGCATTGAATCTACCATTTGCAGATTCATCCTTCAATGCTGTGACTGTTGGATATGGATTGCGTAATGTTGTGGACATTACTCAAGTTTTAAGAGAGATCCATCGTGTGCTAAAGAAGGGTGATTACATTTCTCGAGTTGGATAACTTAAGACTTATCATGGGCTAAAATAGTGTGGTTTTCCTATTAGTAAAGCATCCTTTTCTGTGGAATGCAGGTTCCAATGTGTCTGTTTTGGATTTCAATAGGTCTTCAAACAGTTATACTAGCTTCATCCAGGTTGGTTTGATTTTACGTTCGGCTTCTTCATCTTTCATGAATCAGAGCCTTCAAAAGAAGGGCTTATATAAATACTATTAAATAAATCAAATGTATTTCAAGGGGCTCATTTTATTACTGCTACTTTGCTAGGATTGGGTTCTTGACAATGCTGTTATTCCAGTTGCAAATGCATATCAACTTGGAGATGAGTATGCATACTTGAAAACCTCAATTGCTACATTTCCCACAGGTAAACCATTGTGTTCTATCAATGCGATTGTTTAGTGGAAAGGAATGAATCTTGCTGTTTGCACTTGAACTTGCTGTTTCTGTCTTAAGCTTTGGGGCTGGGCCAGTATAAATACTGAAGTATTTCAACATTATGTACAATATCAATGTTAAACTTTACACCTGGCCATTATTCTAAATTCATGCTCTATGGGCATGCAGTCTGAGTTGTTTTAAATCTTTACCTTAAATAATATTTATTTGGATACAAGCATTTCAAAACTCTGAAGCTCCAAAAATCAAATGATGCCAAATTTTGAGCTCTCCATGTCTTATTACGCTGATAGGTGTTCTACAATGACAACAAGAGGTGGGATGTGATGATGTAACCTTGAAAGGTTTTTTTTGGCATTAAATTTGATGTTCATTTAACCGTCAAAAGGCAGTTTCAACCTTAAATTTGATGTTTATTTGAGTGTCACTTAAAATATTTTGCTTCTCGCTTGGAAAAGTCAATTGGAAAATAATAATATTCGCTTGGTCATATGGTAGAGATCTTTCCCTTGAATGGGAAGATGTGTAAGCAGCTAAATATAGATCCTAAGGATGTTTCTTGCCCTAGGATGCAAAACAAGAAGAAAGTTCTAAAGGACGGCCAATGGAAGAATCCCCCTCCAGGATTTGGTAAGTTGAATACGGATGGGGCTTCCAGAGGAAATCCAGGGAAAGCTGCTATGGGAGGCATTGGTAGGGATGCTGATTGTGGGGTGCAGTTCCTTTTTGTTGAGAATCTTGGCTCTACTACCAATAATCTTGCTGAGGTGAAAGCTATTTACAAAGGCATGCAAGAGGCCTTGAAAATTGGATGGCATAAGATCCAAGTTGAGTCGGATTCCCAAATTATTATCCACTTACTTTCTGATAATAGATTGGATTCCCCTCCCAATTGGCGTATTGCCAAAGAGGTGTGGAAGATAAAACAACTAAAAGGAAAATTTCAAGAGGTCCAATTCAATCACATTCCTCGTGAAAGGAACAAAGTTGCTGATGGACTAGCTAACTGGGCTCTGGACAACAAGGACCTGTTTTGCTATGGCATGCCCCCTCCATGGTGGTCCAACAAGCTTCAAGAGGATATCAGATATATTCTTAATCTTGATTCTTTGTCATGATTATTTCTTCTGCTTTTTTGTTGTATAATGCTCAAGCTTGGACCAATAGCTTTCAGGCTTGCACTATTGAATATGTAATTTTGAGCTTTTCATAATATAAGGTTTTGTTTTAAAAAAGAAAAACAAAATAGTAATAACTTGGCCATATGGTAGAGTTTGAGGCCCATTTTTTTCGAAAACGATTTTTTTGGGACCAATACAATAATGTAGCTAGATTGATGCCATGTGTCACTAAACAATATAATCTTAATAAAGAATGTAATGGCGTTATTAACTAATGTGATATGGGATAAACATAAGAACCTTGAAATTGACGCATATTGGCGTTTTTAGATAGATGTATTTATGATAGATGTATTAGTTACGCCAAAGTAGGCATTCTACAATGGCAACAAGGGGTGGGATGTGATGGTGTGACTGTGAAAGTTTTATTTTCAGCATTAAATTTGACGTTCAATTAATCGTCATAGGGAAATTTCAATCATAAATTTGACATTCATTTGAGTTTCACTTAAATTTTTTCTTCTCACTTGTTATGCCGATAGGTGTTCTACAATGGCAACAAGGTGTGAGATGTGATCGTGAAAGTTTTATTTTAGGCAAAATTTTTGATGTTCATTTAATTGTCATAGGGAAATTTCAACCTTAAATTTGATGTTCATTTGAGTGTCACTTAAAATATTTTTCTTCTTGCTTGGAGAAGTCAATTGGAAAATATTAATAACTTGGCCATATGGTAGAGTTTGAGGCCCATTTTTTTGAAAACGATTTTTGGGACCAATACAATAATGTAGCTAGATTGATGCCATGTGTCACTAAAAACAAAATCTTAACAAAGAATGTAATGGAGTTATTAATCAATGTGATATGGGAAAAACTTAAGAACCTTGAAATTGACATATATTAGCACATTTTATGTATTTAAGATATTTTAGGTAAATTGACGTATATTGACACTTCAAAACATCAAAGCTATAGAAAATTAAAGAATGTCTTTGGATGAGAAATGGCTAAAAATCTCCTCTAACATACCTGTGCCGTAAGAAATTCAAAATTTAGGGTGCTATTGACTGAAAAGAATAATAAATCCCCTTCCTTGATGGAGGTGAGTGAGAAAAGAGAATTACACTACTATATGCCACACTTTTCTATATTAAGCCAAAACAGGGCAGTGCAAAGTACACACAGAGAGAAGAAATTCCCAGTTTACCCTCACACTTGCTGAACACTACTTGCTGGAGGAGAGTGAGTATTAAATTCCCTGTCGCTGCCTTAGCTACGTGCACAACTGCAAGGAGCTCGATGGCCACCTCTAAGAACTACCTCAAACTATGATTAGCATAGACAGCACTTAGAAGAGGCTGGAGGCATAAAATATCTTGTGAGTCATCGACTATTTACCAGTTTCTATTTATCTTCATTGAAGCCAACCTCAAGCAATGATTAACACGACCAACTTAAAAGGAAACAACACAAGGAAGCAACCATTTAATATGATCATTTCCTAATTTCATCCAAACAACCTTCAAGTTACACTTAATACAAGCCAATGAAAAGATGTAATGTCCCCCTTTTCGAACTAATTCATTTTGAAGACTTCTATCTTGTTCCACTCCATGTGGGTCAAAAGAAGGTGAACATGGGAAGTATTTGTTTATGTTTCTAGTCTTTTTGTGAGCATTTACTTTTCTCTTTCATGGTTTCTCTCATAAGCTAGGTCGGTTGGGTTGGAGGAGTAAAAGCCAAAGACAAAAAGAAAAGCAACATCATTATGAGGTTGGTCATGGGGGAAACTCCCTCATGGGGTTTGGCGCCACCAAGAAGATATATAAGGGGTTCTTGGACTCATTTTGAGCATGCATCTTATTATAATTTTATATTTTTATACTTACTTGGTTTTGGGGCTGATTGCTCTATTCCATTCCACTAGAGGGCGAAAATCCTTTGGTGTGGCACACAGGAAGACAAAACCCTTCCTTATTCAAGTTGGAGAATGAAAACTCTCCAATTGGTGTTCCTAAGGGTTTCAAAGAAGGTGATCTTGCTGGTTTGCAGCTAGGGTTTGAAGGAGAAAGAGCTAAGAAGGTTTCTACATTCATTTTGCACCCTCTCCTAGGGTGGCAACTTGGGTGGAGGAGGAATTCCGTGCCTTCTAGGGCACATTTTAGTATTTTGAGTTGATATTCTTGTTTTTCATATTTTATAAGGTTGGAATCTACATTTTGGTGATTTTTGGAGAGTGTTATCTATCATTTCTAGCCCTTCTTATTGGTTGTCTTATTGCTTTCGTAAAATTAATTACAGCTGCGATTTAATACTTATTTTTAGTTATTTTTATTTTTATTTTTTTCTATGAAAAGAGATCTTATATTATATTAATTCAATAAGATACAAGAAAACTTACAAAAAAGCGGGCGGTATGAAAGCACGCCCCCAAAATCTGCAAATAAGCTAGGTCGAGCCTAGGAGAACGAGAAACAAACTAGGCCGAGCTAAGAGAAAACAAAAACTAGGTAGTGCCAGAGGATTACAAACAAACCAAATCAAGCAGCAACAACAAACATGCTCAAGCGGGTGGATCGTGATCATCCGGCCAGCGCGAGCCAAGTAAGTCTTTGCCAAAGCATCCGGAAAACCCGGCTTGGTCCGCCCTCGCACGAGTGGGGATGGAGAGGCTGAGGTGAGGAAATTTGTCGGAAGATGGCGGCAATTGGGGCGGATTCCACCCATCAATAGTGTGTTGTGCGTAGAGGCTGCAAGAGAGCCCCACCCGTGTTGGCGAGCAGTGACCCCAACCCTGTTGGCGAGTTGGCGAAGGACTCCTTTGTTGGTGAGGGCGCGCGACCCTTGGCCACGTCGACGAGCTGGAGAGTAACTTCTTTGGTGAAGAGGGCTTGGGAAGCATCGAGCTCGGCTAAAAGCATGTTGTTGCGAATGGCTACGCCGACCACCACGGCCTGATTGGTGAGGAGTGCCTAGTTGGAGAAGGTGGCACACGGGTAACATTACACGGGGCTTCCTCCCTTTGTTGCAAAGAGGCTCTGGAGGTGGTTCACCTCTAGCGCGACTTTGTTTGCTTGGACTTGTATCTGCAATAACACATTTGAGATCACCATAGATTTGTTATAAATGGAAAAATGCTGATCAATTGCAAAATTAGCAAAGAAAAAAACATTTCTTTCTTTCCATACCCAAAAAGAATTTCCCCTCTGAAAACATGCCAAATCTGGGTGAACATAGGTAGAAGCTTGGGATTATCCCCCAAAAGGATATGCTGCTTGCCAAGTAAAGCAATGCGGTCTAAGCGGAAAGAAAAATGAATGAATCCAGTTCCAAGCAAGCTGAGCTTTCAGACAAAACCAGAAAAAATGCATAATAGTTTTCAAATGGCCGCATAATGGGCATTTGGGAGTCAAGACTCCAATTTGAACAAGGTGAGCCCCGATAGGGAGACCTTGGTGTAAAATACACCAGAGGAAATGGGCAATCTTGGCCTCCACACAGATAGTCCAAATAGTGTCAAATCGCCTACTCAGGAGGACGGAGTGGACTGAATTTCCCATTGCTTGTTGAGTTTATCCACCACGGGCAGATGAGGTAAAAGCCAACGGTAGCCATTCACAATGAGTAGTTGTAAAATGGAGTATCCACATACCATTTCCAGTTCGTCCACCCCGGGCGAGAGGAATGCAAAGCAATTTTGTGCAACATGTGGTCAGGGACGAGTTGATCACTTCATTATAACTAGCTTGGTCCTGGTTGGAAAGTCAAAAATGAGTTTTAATTTTAGGCCAAGAGAACCAGGATTGCGAGTGTTTGCAGAATAAATCTTGAATGGTGCGAATTCCACGTTTGAAAAATTTGAGCGCGGAGATTCCGGAGCTTCTGCAAGACACTTATCCTGCGCTTGGAATATCGGTGACCACCAGAGGGATTGATGGTTAATGGAAAGCCCATTACGAAAACCGTCACCTTTCCATTGAAGCCAAGGTTTGATGCATTCCCATGCTTTCCAAATGCTCTTGAGCACAAAAGTGCCAATCACTTTGACAGGCATTTGGGCTATGAGCAGATTGATAAACCCCAATCCTTTCCACGCAGGGTGGCCATAAGGTGAGCCTTCTTCAATGCCATGTCGTAGGAGCACTTTCCAAGCTTCTTGGCCAGTGATGCTTCTAACAATCCATTTCGCACAAAGTGCCGCCCTTGGCGCTGAATGTCAATAAGGCCAAGCCCCCCAGAGTTGCGGGGAAGGCAACATATCTCCCAAGCCACACGATGAAAACCTTTGCTTGTAGAGGCGTTAGCCCATAGAAAGGCTTTGAGCAACTTTTCCAGCTTTTGAATAGAGGCTTTGGAAGGAACCCAACACGAAGAGTAATGCGTATGTCAGGGTCGCAAGAACTTTGGAACAGATTTGGAATTTCCCAACCAATGATAAAGGTCTAGTAAGCCAATATTCCAGATTTTTTGGCCACTCTTTGAATAACATACTGCTAGAGCTCGACCGAGAGAGGCTTGAAAAGCAAAAGGAATACCAAGGAATTTAAATATTTTGCCATGAGCCAGAACCTTCCATAAAAGTGCTTGAGCCAATCGAGCACAAGAAGGAAAGATTGCCAATAGCCGGCTTTTTTTGCCATTGAATTGAGGAATCATATGCTAAACAAAAATATCCATGCATTGCGAATATTGGCTTCATCTTCAATGAGTGTAAGAAAGGAATCATCTGTGAAATAACCATTTAACAATTGAGAATTGGGCGTAGAAGGTAGCATGATTCCCCTAACAAGCCCCTGAGATTTGGCATGGGCCAATAAATACCCAAATCCTTCGGCAACCAAAGCACATAGAGCACAAGAGCCAAAGGGCAGCCTTGGCGAATGGAGCGAAAAATCCCAAAGGGTTTTGAGCTGATGCCATTGATAGTGATATGAGCAGAGGCATCTGCAAAAAGCATGTTAACAGATTGAATAAAAATGGGGCCAAAGCCAAGGGCTTGGAGCATGGCAAGAATAAACGACCATTCAATCCGATCATATGCTTTCTCAAAATCAATTTTTATGAACATGGCAGATTGATTGGATCTACAAGCCCATTCCATGCCCTCCCAAACAACAATGATGTTATCCAGGATATATCTTCCTTGAATGAATCCTATTTGTTTTGGCTGAATAACATCCGGGAGGATATTGTGAAGCTGCACAACTAAAGCTTTGGCAATGATTTTGTAGGAGACATTCAATAGGGTGATAGGCCGCCATACGAAGTAATTTGCTTTGGGTCTCCTTGTTTAGGAATGAATTTAATGTTTCCCTTGTTGATTCGTGGCCCTAAGGATTGGTTCTGAAATCCCTCGAGATAAACTTGAAAAAGGTCTTGACCGACCGAATCCCAAAGGGCTTTGTAGAACTCGCAGGGGAACCCATCGCAGCCCAAAGCTTTATCATTGGTCATCTGCATGGTAGCATCATGGAGGTCTTCAATGGTGAGCATTCGGTCACATATCACCTTCTGAGCCTCGAACAACTTGCACGACACAACACCCAAACATTGATCAAGAGCAGCTTGTCGAGCTGCAAAGGGTTGTTGAGCTTGAAACACAAGCTTGTAGTGGCGCACAAAGGCTTGCAACATAAGTTAGGGATCGGTAACCTGAGCTCCACCTTCCATGATGGCCCGAATTTGTTGAGATGGTTTCTTGGCTCTGAGGGAAAGAAAGAATTCTTTCGAGACTCGATTGTCAATTTTGAGCCAGTGCAAACGAGCTCGGATCTGTGCTCCCCTGACATTGTAATTATCAGCAATTTGAATTTGTTGGCGAAGCTTTGCAACATGAAGTTGCAGAGTTTCAGAGAAGGGATCGCCTTGAAGCACCACCACCGCTCGACTAAGAGCCGAGGTGTTAGCGGAGTATGAGCGGCCCCGATTTTGGCCAATCTGTCTGCCATAGATTCTAAGGAATCTAGTTTTCTGAGTCATCGCGTCCTCCCACCATTGAATCCAAGTTGGTATGCATAGGTGGATGATACGTATTGGCAATGACTAGGCCTGGGAGTTAAGTTCCACACACGCTTGATATGATTGAGTGTGGGCCCATGCTGCATCAAGGTAGTATTAAGGAAGAATTGGCCTTTATGACAAAAAGTGTGCGTATCCGCCAAGTGATTGAAATATCCCTTATGGGATACTACTTAAAAATGCACAAAATATATGAAGTGCGGTAAAGTAAAATCTTGATTTATGCAGATTTTTACGGTAAGGACAACAACTGAATAAAATCAATCTCTCAAGATATCCACTTGAATTACTTGAAAATTTAAATAGAGCTTGATATTATTATAGAGGACATAATAAAACTGTTTTTGGAATTTTACACAAATTAGATCTGCTGTCGTAAAAAAAAGCACGAGTGTGCAGTAGGCAATTTGGAAAACTTCCGAGGTTCGTTACTCTCTAAGTACAAGAGCAAAAATAAGGGTCTCTGGAAATAACATTGTGAGATATATAGAAACAATATTTCCACCTTCGAGATCGATAATGGCCACTGGAAAACCCCCAAATAAAGGTTGCAAGTTGCCTTGCTTGGAATGGGGTCGGAAAATGATGGAGGCGCCTTCAACGTCTTTGCCACACTCCCCCAAATGGCTGCCGTGAATCGATCCGAGCCCCGTTGATTATCTTCCCCAAATGCCCCCAAAACGCTCGAAATCCTTCCTTTGAAATCTCTGATAATGTCTCTGCCACACAGCCCTGAAAGCGGCTCCGAAATGACAAACTAGGGTAGATCTCTCACTACCGAAGAATGCCCTGCTAGCTAGGAACGGGTCTCTCACCACTGAAGCTAGGGTCCCTGTGGGATTTGACTCCACAAGCTGTGGATGCGCAATAGCTACTGCACGTGAAGGAGGCTAAAATGTAAGCGACAAAAGTTCCTTTCCTTACTCTCCCCGCTCCTTATATACTTCTCCTCGGCAAATGAGCCCCAATAGACCCTAGACGCATTTCATTCCATGGAGGGGCCAATAAAAATAAAAGTAACTTAAGTTGCTTTTCCCTTTTAAGTCGCTATGGTCTAAAAGTGACCCTCAATGCAAAATTAGAATAATAGAACCACGTGGCCCCTCCCCAATAGCTCCCAGCGTCCACGGCCCCTTGGGTCTGACCACGACTTGGACTCGACTTGGCCCTTAGCCCTTTGGCGCAGGAAAAGGGGACATTATAGTGATACGAAATCGTATTGGAGAGTGATCGAAAGGACAAAGTTAGGCATGACCTCCACTGGCATGGAATAAATGCTCTCAAACTCAAAATAATCTTGAGCTGACAGCATTGCTCTGTCAAGCCGTTTAAGTACTTGATATGTTCCTCGGAGATTGGACCAAGTAAACCATGCTTCTGATGTGGGAAAGCGAGAGGCGTTAGGGTCATAAAACCCAAACTTATTATGCATAAAAAACCACGCCTCCCTTTCGCCTAGTTGTCCACCTCATCGGCAAGTGGCCACATTTATCAGTGGGTGACTCAACCATATTAAAATCTCCACTTATGACCTAATACGCATCGGGAATTGTGCTGGCGATCCACCGCCATAGATCGGCCCTTTCGGCCGCATTGTTAGAGGCATAAATATTAATGAGGCCAAAAGGGCGGTCGTCAACATTAAATAAGACCCATATGGCACGGTTGGTGGGGTCGATGCCATGGTCAATTAACAAGGGCCGCCATTTGGGGAAAAAAGGGAAATTAAACCCCATGTCCTGCTTCATGATTGCTATAAAAGCCAAGTTGTCGGGCGGATGGAGTTATAAACCATCTGCAATTGAAAACTTGTAATTTTCACCTCTCTGAAACAAAACATCCAAATTTGCAAATCTTTGTCGAGTTTCACGAACAACATATTTATGATAGGAGTCTGTAAGACCCGAACATTCCAAGATAGACAATTCATGGGAAACGGTGGTCAAGAGCCATGTCACCATCCTCTAAGCCATCAAGGGCGTCATATTGGTTTTGCAGGAATTGAGCAGTATTATGCTGCAAAAATCCTGTAATTCAATTTTTTTTTTTCATTCGGTGTATTCGATGTTGTACTCCTCTTCGGTTGAGTCCACGTTGCGAGTCGGGCTATGATCTCGAGAGATGCGAGAAGGACTTTGGGGCCTTTTGGAGGGCCCTTGTGAGCTGCTTGGCAAGAGTAGCGACAATGATTGCGGCATGGTGACATTGTAAATGAAATTTGTCTAGTCCATGAGAATCGAGGCGCTTGGGGTGTGCTAGAATATTTTGGCAACTGGATAGCCGAGTTGGCAGTGGTAGTTGGTTCTTTAGCAGCAGTAGTTGGCTCTTTAGCTTGTATGCTATGGGGTTGTTCCTTAACAAGTGGCTCTCGTTGGCCATTGGAGCTAGAGGCCTTAGGTTGTTGGGTTTTGTTCTTGTTTTTCCGGCCCCCGACAACTTGCCAACCTTCCTCTTGCTGGGGTTTGATTGGTTCGGGAGCTACTTTGGCCACGGGAGGCGGTTGCGAGGGACATAAAGAGGACAATCTTTGATCTTATGATCAGAGGCCTGACAACGAAAGCAAGTGTTAGGAAATTGATATACATGACCCGTTGAGAATAGCATTTATCTCCCATCTGAATGTCCACAAATTCTTTCAGATCCTGAGAGAGATCAACTTCAATGCAGACACGCTTCTGCGGGCAAGCATGGTAAAACCTATCTGCTTCGAGGCAAACTACCCGACCAATAAAAGCGGTAATCTGTGACAAAAAGACACACATGGCAAGGGTAGGCCAGGGAATTCAACCCAGACGGGCACTTTAAGGGTGGTATATTCAGATACCACGAAATCCTTGTGCCATGGGGACAAAACAAACAGAGAGTTACGAACATACCAAGTGGCTTGTTGAGCTAGAATATTGGGGGCATTGGTAGGATTAGAAAAGCAAAAAGAAAACCTTTGGTCATGTTTTGGATGCTTTCAAGTCTGACCCCATGGGGAGTCTAGACTATATTGACCTAGGATTTGAGCATGCTTTCAGAGGGGATGCGACCCACAAAATACCCAATGAGACAAAATTGCTCTAACCATTTACAGCAACATTAAATTCAGAATGGGTAAAACCACATTAGGAGGAGAAACATTACCTTTTGGAACACCTTTAGAACGAACTTCCTGGGTCCTTTCGCCGGCGGTGCCATTGCTCAAAGCTCCACTATCTCTAGCCACGGTTGTAACAACTGGGTTTGAAGATGCGAGCATACCAAGTGGTTTGCCGAGTCGAATATTGGGGGCATTGGTAGGATCAAGAAAAGCAAAAAATAAAAAAACCTTTGGTGATGTTTTGGACGCTTTCTAGTTTGACCCCATGAGGAGTCCAGATTGTATTGACTCAGGATTTGAACATGCTTTCAGAGGGGATGTGACCCACAAAATACCTAATGAGACAACATTGCTCTAACCATTTACAGGAAGCATTAAATTCAGGAATGGGTAAAACCACATCAAGAGGAGAAACATTACCTTGTGGAACAGCTTGAGCGAACTTCCGGGTCGTTTCTTTGGCGGTGCCATTGTCAAAGCTCCACTATCTCCACTACGATTATAACACCGGGTTTGAAGATGGTGAGGTCATTATATAGGGGATGCCCAAAGGCGAGAAACCCTAGGAGAAACTATAGCAATAAATTCCCGCAGAGCCCGAAAAGGCCGCGATATGACGGTGCCACAAGTAAAACCCTAATAGAGCCGACTCCAGTTTTTCACTAGAGTGCAGAGTGTTTTTTCCAAAAGTCTTGCAACAATTTCAACCCAAATTGTGATTTTTAGTTATTTTTGAAGTACATTCACCTGGATAAATATCATTATGGTTGGATAAAATAGTTGGAAGCATTCTATGTCATTTTCTAGCTTGTTATTGCATGAGAATTAATGTCATTAAGTGTTGTTACAGTTAGCTGCCATAGAAGGGTTTATTCACTAATTTTCAGCTGATTTGAAGGAGGTGTGATTTCAGTTCGTTGCTAAGGTTTGATAGCTGCTGTTCCAAAAGTCAGATTTCTCTAATTTGGGTTCAGTTTCAGCCCTAGAAAGGGTCATCACAAAAGAGATGGAAAAAACAAAAATACCATGAATTAATTCTTTTTCTAGCTAGAAGACATTATTAGAAATCCAATGCGCAAATCGCTTTAAACTCTTAGCACATGAAGAATTTGCATTAAATACTCAAATAAATAGACAAAAACACCAATAGGTGAAATCAATCATAATGCAAAAGAAGACAATATGTCATTATTGTGTACAACTTGTTGGAGGAAGTAGTTTGAATACGTTTTATTTGTTGTTCAAACTGATGTGGATGAACTTAACCAAGGTTGACATGACAAGTGACATATGTACACCCCAAGATAAGAGGTTCGCTATGCTTAGTTACTATGTGTAGGCATGGCCATACCGCCTAATTACGGTGGCCCAATAAGTTTTGCTACCCGATGTTGGATAGACCCATTAAAACACACAATTGGATTCAGACAATGCAAACTATTCAAGAGGTGAGTCTAACATCTATCTAAGTTAGCCTAAAGAAAATAAATCTAACTATCATGCGAGGAAATAAAAAAGCAATTGAAAAAAACTAATTATATCCTATGTTGCCAGAAATGGAAACAGAAGCGGAAATGGGTACGAAATGCGGAAATGACAATTTTCAAAAATCCTTGGATATGAAACGTTACGAGAAACGTCTGTACAATATATTATATATGCATAGTACTCATTTTATAATTGTAGACCATAAGAGATAATTGATAAAGCACTCAAAATATTTTGTATTCATTGAAATTTGAACTTCTAAAGAGTCATCATTCAACATGGTTACAATTTCAAATGATTCACATATACAATGCTAAATGTTAGTTTAGTGAAAACTGAATTTAGCAAGAGAAAAATGAGAGTGTAATTTAGAATGGACCCAAGATGTCATTATATAGCTTTTAAGAAGTGTTTTTAGCAAGTCTAGGTAGGTAGATTAGGTTTAGGTTTTATTAAATGAAGTTATTTTTTTTTTTTAAAGTTATGCTTAAAAACTCGAAAAAGTGGTGGAAACATTTCGGTGACATTTCCCCCACGTTTCATGTTTCGGAAATGTTTCTAGGCTGAAATATGCCCCCAGCCATTTCCTGGCTTCACAAATGATATCCCCATAGAACTCGGAAATGCAAGGAAGTACTTAAGAAACTTACACACCTAGATTCGTCTCGCCGAGAGATGGTGGAGGCGGGGGATCTGAGATTGCTCAACATCCTCTTATGGAATTGGTACACGTGTGGAATCACCTTTCTTAGCTTGGACTTCCTAAAATGTGTCTAAGAGAGCTAGTCTCTAGAGGAAAGAGATGGCCTTGTTGTGATTGTGCAAACTCAAGGGGCATCAAACTGTCTTCAAGTACCAAGAGCTAATTTTTCCAGCCTGCGCGCGCAAGAGCTATGCTTGCTCAAAATTGACACAGAAGTTTTTCTATGCATATGTGTGATCAAAGCTTGGTCTTTGCTACAAACATGATGTAGGAGCATCCTTGTGTTGTTTGCACCCTTGCATAAACAAAAAATAATTTATTTCTTTTGGTTCTTTTTGTTTTTTTCCCAGAGGCACTTCTCTGCAAAGATTGGCTGTATAATTCCCAAATCCTCCAAGGCATTTTCCTTTAGAAAGAAATAGTGCCTGTAGGCAATGATCATGCTATAAGGCTTTGCCTTTGATTATTTAATTCCACAGGCTTAAGCTTCTTGTTTTTATTAATGTATTGCCTTCTTATATTGCCTGCAGGCTTTGTTGTCTATTACATAATGGCCTTGGCAGTAAAATAAATAACCTGACATTATCTTTGAAGCATGTATGTCTGATACATGGTGCCTATGGCCACGAGACTAAGGTCTAATCGACCTTCAACTAATAAAGCCAACATCTGCCTCATCTGGTAAATTTGGGATTGTATATTTGGATAATATTATGATCTTTAGCAAGACTAAAGAAGAGCATCTAATGCATTTGAACCAAGTGCCAGAAAGGCTGAGATAAGAAAAGAAGTTGGTGAATCTAAAGAAGAATAGTTTCATGCAAAACAAGCTGGTGTACTTGGGTTTTGTTATATCCAAGGATGGGTTGAGAATGGAACCAAAGAAGGTAAAGGCTATCTCAGAGTGGCCTACACCAAGGAGCACATTTGAGGTAAAAGTTTCCATGGATTAACAAGCTTCTCTAAGAATTTTATTCGTACTTTATTTTAGAAGCACGAGAATATTGAGGGGGTGAATTAGTATTCGACAATTTTAAAAACTTTTCTCCGCCTTATTAATTTTGTTTTTCATACTTAACAAAATATTCAAATCTGAAAATAAAATGAGAGCACACACAAAAATCAAATGCACATAACACAGTTATACCGTGGTTCATCCAAAGTGTGGGCTACATGCACCAAAAGAGATTTCTTGGATCTACTAGCCAAATCTAGCCGAAATAAAAATAGTGTTTATAAAGTGTGAGCACCCACTCACAGAAGACACCAATCTCCAAACCAAACACCAATTCAGCCCTTGAATGCAAACATCACTAGCTATGCACGATCTCCGATTGAAGCATTTAAATATTTGTTTAATATTTAACATTACAACATTAGTGTTCGTAAAATATTTATTCATGTCAAAGGTTTAAGTTACACATTAAGGTACAAGTTGAATAATTTATTATTCAACAATGTGATAGAACTTATATGACACATGGACAAGTGAGTTGGCCCAAGTGAAATTTGTCGACACTAAAATTTTCCTCCGTAATTTCTATTTCATTAATGTGTGTATTAGGAATAGGATGTTGTTAAGTATAATTAGTAGTAGCGTCCGATAGAAGATAACGGCGTTGCGAATAAACGACGCCGCCAATAATGTATAGTACGGTAATAGTCAAAAGTATAATAGAATGTTGTGGTAAAAAGTAAATATTTGTCGTATGTGGTTCGATAATGTTAAAATATCAAAGTTAAGGTAAGTAGATAAGTAGGGTCTACATGATTAGGAATTAGAAATATAATATTGGTAATAATGTGAGTGAGGCCATAAATATTGTGTATTTTATTTGTAAAAAGTCTAAAAATGTGGAATCCATGTGAAATGATAAGGTTTATCTTATCTTAAAAGATAAGCTTACATATACGAGATAAGAGTTAAAGTATGGAATATGATTCGTCGAGTAGATTTTTATCCTATCTTAGAGATAAGATGGATAAGCCTGGAAGTTCTATAAATAGAGAGGCCACCCCCTCATTTACCATAGAAGGAAGTAGTGAGAAATATTGTATGAGTAAGTGTGTAAAGGAAGCCATCATTTTGAAGGTGTGTTAAAGAAGCCATTAAGACGTGTAATTGTGAAGTTTCTCCTATAGTTATTATTGTTGGAAGACAAGTGAAGTCGTAACACGAAGTACCTCATGGGTGAGATTTGTAACAATTTCATGTTGATATTATAATCTACACTTATATTTTGATTTATCATCATTCCTTCTTATTATAGTCTATGGTATTCTTGTGTTATGTTTGTTGTGTTTCCAAATTCTATCCACCAAACTAAAAGTTGTGCATTAGTAAATAATCATAGACGAGGAGTTCGGTAAAGAATTATCATAGTGTCGGATTGGTGATGACATTTTGGTTCCGTTGTCGGGACCATTCCTCGGTGGATTTTCGGAGAGATATTCCCACTTAGTGAGAAAACATTTGGAGGGTAACCTTGTTTTTTGTGTGCATAGTAGTTACTATGGTAAAGTCACTTTTACCGTGCTTAGTATTTATCGCGGTGAAAGTCACTTTTTACCGTGAATAGTATTTACCACAAAGTAACTTCACTTTTACCGTGAATAGTATTTACCACAAGAAAGTCATTTTTACTGCATTGTAAGTCAAGTTTTACCATAGTTTACCGTGGTCATTTCTATTTTACTGTAGAAAGGTGTAAAGTCACTTTCATTATAGTGATTCCAATTATATGTGCACATAAGTCTTGTTGATTGACTTGTGGGTTGGTATGTCACACGTGGTTACTTTTGAAAATGGGGAAGATTCTGCTTTTTTCATCCCAATCTAATGAAGATGCTTCCTCTTTCATTCAAGAGTTTAAACGATTTTGTATTTGTAATGGCCTTATAAGAAGGGAACAATGGGTGAATTTTTCCTACCTTTTTGGATGGTTCAACCCTTAGGTGGTTTGAAACACTAGGTGATAATGTGAAAAACTCGTGGGATTTATTAACTGAAAGTTTTCTTGAAGAATTTGGTGAACAACAAAAATATGCAGATCTCATGATCGATATCACAAAGCTATCCCAAGGAGAGAAGGAGAAGATAAGGGATTATCATGCTCGTGTTCTAGAGCTAAGGAGGAAGCTTGATGCCCAGATCCGGAAGGAAGGATTAGCGGATGGGTTGATGAATGGCGTGGATAATCTCCTCTGTAAGCACTTCATTCTTGGGATGAAGCCAAAGATCAGACAACGAGTGAAGTATGACCGCGGCGACCCTCGAAGCAAGAAAGGAGATGCAAGAAGGCAAGAAGAAAGCATGGAAGAAGAGCCCAAAGAAATTGTTCTTAAAGTAGAGCCTACACAAACACCTTTGGTCAAAATCCACAACCACTCTCGGTGAGCACAAATTTTCTCCCAAGTACATCTACCGAGTATGAAGATCAGGCGGGGAAGATGGGTCGATTAACTATTAATCTTCTTTAAGGAAAAGAATTTAGTTCTCGGGGAGGAGATAGAGGTCCAAAAGAAATATTTCGAAGTTGTATGTTATGGTTGTCATAAAAAAGGGTCATTATAAGTATAATTGTCAGATAAAGCTTCTACATCCAGTACTGATAGATAATGATAAAGGAAAAACCCTGTGAATTCTTTTGATGTAGTAGATAAGAGCATAAATAATGAAGCGAGATGTGTTTGTAACAAAAAAAAAAAGAAAAAAAGATAACCAAGATGGAAATAATCCTAAGAAGATGAAAGGAGAAACTAGTAAAAAACATAGGAGAAGAAAGTTGGGTGTACAGGATTTTTGATTTCACGAGGACAAGGACCATACTCCATTTTAGAAGATTTGTCCAAAAGACTTGCAAATATTACATATGGTGAACTCTTGGTTATGTCTTACGAGAAGAGGTGGGAGTTGCGAAGTGGACTCAATGTTTGATGAAGGAAGGAGGTTGAGGTCCTTGTTTTGGAGGCAGAGGTAGATCCTACGCTCCACAAGCCGAGGTATTATGTAATGGTATTTCAATTCATAATGTCTTAGTTGATGGAGGTGTTGAGTTAATGTAATGAGCGAGGTGTAATGAATATGTTGGGTTTAAAAATTGATCGCCCTCAACACTTATGTTAAGGTCATTAAATAAGGGAAAAACTAAACCGAGAAGGTGTTGTTTCAAATGTGACAATATTTTACGGGTGTGTATGTGTGTAGACTTTCGAGGTGATGAAAAATGAATGCTTTGTGCAGACACCCAATGTTGTTGGGAAGACCATGGCTAAGGAGAGTTCATGCAAGAAACTATTGAAATGAAGGCTTCATGACACTTGGACTTAGCAGAGAGAGGTGAAGATAAATGTGATCCTCGGCATCATAAGCGAACACGTGGATTTAAGTGATGAAACCGATGATTGGACATCCTCCGATTACTCTAGTACCAGTGAAGTGGACACAAAAAAAAAAAAGAAAGTGAGGTTGATGTTTTGGTCATGGATATCCTTCCAGTCACACCGACTCATGAACCCATAAAATTATCGAAGGAGAAATTGATGATTGTCTCCAACAAATAAAGATTGGTGATCTTTGTGATGGAGAGTGAGAAGGAATCTACCTCCAAAGCTCTTTCGAAGGTACATACACCTATTCACTTTTGATTACTGAGGAACTCCGTCAAGTAAGTTGGGTAGAACATTCTATTGAAAGTGGTAGATGGTGCTTAAGCCCATAAAGCAAATGCCATATAAAATGAATCCTAATTTTTCCAAGACCGTAAAAAGAAGAAATAGATAAGTTGATACATGATTCATATTTCTTTGTGGAGAATTCGAATAGGTTTCTCCCATTGTGATCTCAATAAAAAGAATGGGAAGCTATGCATTTGTGTTGATTATAGGAAGCTCAATAAGGCAACAAAAATGATCATTACCCTCTTCCATTCTCGAGATCGAGATCTTGGGACGAAGTGAAATTTGGCCAAGAGTCTTTATAGTTTTGTTGATGGATATAGCAGATCAACCAAGTTCATATAGCGGAGAAAGATCAATGAAGACCACGTTCACCACTCCTGGGAACGTTTGCTTATAGAGTTATGCCTTTTGGATTGTGTAATGCTCCGTGCAACGTTCCAACATTTGATGAATAGGGTGTTTGAATCCTACATTGGGAACTTCATCGAGTATTTGTGGATGATTTTTGCATCTATGGGAGCAAGATGGACCACCCGCACTGCATGAGATGGAGATAGCATTTCAAAGGTTAGATGAAACACAAGTTTCACTAAACCTTACAAAGTGTGTCTTTAGATGTTCTAAAGGTGTTTTGTTAGGGCATGTTGTATCCAGAGATGGTATTGCAGTGCGATCCGATAAAGTTTCAAAATCAAAGAGTTACCATTTCCTATGAATAGAAGTAAGTTGAGGTCATTTTTAGGCCATGTGGGTTACTTATAGAAGGTTCATCAAGAATTTCTCAAAGATTGCACAACCACTAACCCAGAGTTCTTTAAAAAGGATGTTACTTATGAACCAGGAAATAAGCGCGTGAAGCTTTTGAATAATTGAAGGAAGCCCGGTGTCTTCATCTGCATTTTAAAGAATCTAGATTGGAGCAAGCCATTCATTGTGTGAATCGATGCCTCGAGATGCAAAGACTAGGAAGTACTGAGAGCCAAAAGGATGAAAATGGGAATGATCATCCAGCTTTACTTTGGAAACAAAACAAATGAGCAAAGTGTTGAGGTAAATTATACCGTATGTGAGAAAAAGAGGCTCTATTATCATTTTCTTTGTAAAGAAGTTTAGAAATTACTTCTAGGAAGAAATTTATAGTTGTAGCAGATCATCGAGCTCTAAAATATATTGTAAATAAGCCTAACCTATCGGGGAGGATAACAAGATTGATAATTTTGCTACTGAGAATTTGAATTTGATATTATAGATAGGCCGGGAAAGAAGCATGTCAATGCAGATGCACTCTCTCGAGCCTATGAGGGTTTAGGTTCATCTTGTGATGATGATGATTTCCGATGATGACATTATGTTATCCCTTAATACAATCCCTAGTGAATACATAGATATTTGGAATTATCCGAATGAATTCAAGTTTTCGAGGGTGTCAATCAAAGACTAAGAGGAAGATTACTCAAACCAGGTTGTCCATATTCTATTCTGCGTGGAGTATTATTTCGAATAGGACACGATGGACAAGATCAAGAGGCGATTGGACGTGATTAAGGGAAGGAGGCGATGATAGAAGAATTCCATAATGGTACATGTGGAGGACACTTCTCTGGACAACTTACAGCAAGAAGGATCTTGGATGCGAGTTATCGTTTGGCCCACTCTTTTTAGAGATTGTTATAATTATTGTAAGACATGCGATATTTGTCAAACACATGGTAACCGTAAGACTTCATCAACTTCATTATGCCTCTATTCTTCCACTTGGTCCCTTTGAAAAGTGGGGAATAGACATTGTAAGTCCACTTCCAACTACCCCACGCCAAAATAAGTATATTGTAGTTGCTGCGCATTATTTAACCAAGTGGGTTGAAGCTAGGCCATTGAAAACAACTTCCATGGATGAAGTGGCAAGGTTCATATATGAACGCATTGTCATCAAATTTGGTTGCCGATTAGAAATTGAATAGATCAAGGAAGCCACTTCATTAATGAGGTGGTAGAAGCTCTAATCAACAAGTTTTCTATTAAGCACAAGAAGGCAACAACATACAAGCCAAGCACAAATGGACGAAGTGGAGCGAACAAATTTTGTCTTGTGTCAAATTCTAGCAAAAGATGCAGCCTTGTAGGTACATAAGTGGGATAAAAGGATTCATGCAAAGCATTGTGGGCATATCGGGCAACATCAAAGTCAAGCAACATGATACTCCCCATTTCGGTTGGCTTATGGCATTGATCCAGTTCTTCCTATTGAGTTTGATATTCCCACTTTGTGAGAGTTATTAAAAATAAAAGGATGGATGAAAGTGATTGAAGAAAAGAAATGTTGGTACATCTTCATTTCACAGAGGAAATGAGGGAAATAGGGAAGAATACAAGCTATAAGAAGAAAATGAAGCAGAAGGAATACTTTGATCAAAAGATCCGTTGGTCTCCATTTCATGTGAATGACTTGGTTTTAGTATATGATTCCGGATACAAAAAAAGAAGACAGAGAAAATTTCTTCCAAAATGGATGGAGCCTTACAAAATAAAGCATTTGTGCATGAAAATGGTACATACCGATTTGGAGAATTGGATGGCACTCCCATTACGAAATGGGTCAACCACGACAAGTTAAAGATTTTCCATGCACGAGAATAGTCTACTCAGGGACGGAGTAGAAGCTAGGAAGGGGGAAGATGTCGACACTAAAATTTTCGTCCGTAATTTCAATTTCATTAATGTGTGTATTAAGAATAGGATGTTAAGTATAATTAGTAGTAGTGTCGATAGAAGATAACGGTCTTCTTGATACGACGCCGCCAATAATGTATAGTACGGTAATAGTCAAAAGTACAATAGGAATGTTGTGGTAAAAAGTAAATATTTGTTGTAAGTGGTTCGATAATGTTAAAATGTGAAAGTTAGGGTAAGTAGAGAAGTAGGGTCTACATGATTAGGAATTAGAAATATTATATTGGTAATAAGGACAAAGAGTGAGGTCATAAATATTGTGTATTTTATTTGTAAAAAGTCTAAAAATGTGGAACCCATGTGAAATGATAAGGTTTATCTTATCTTAAAAGATAAGCTTACATGTATAGATAAGAGTTAAGGTATGGAATATGATTCGTCATAGTAGATTTTTATCCTATCTTAGAGATAAGATGGATAAGCACGGAAGTTCTATAAATAGAGAGGCCACCCCCTCATTTAGCATAGAAATAAGTAGTGAGAAATATTGTATGAGTAAGTGTGTAAAAGAAAGCTATCATTTTGAAGGTGTGTTAAAGAAGCCATTAAGACGTGTAATTGTGAAGTTTCTCCCATAGTTATTGTTGGAAGACAAGTGAAGTCGATTAACATTTGAAATACCTCATGGCTGAGATTGTAACAATTTCATGTTAATATTATAATTTACACTTATATTTCAGATTTATCATCATTCCTTCTTATCATAGTCTATGGTATTCTTGTGTTATGTTTGTTGTGTTTTCAGATTCCATCCACCAAACTAAAAGCATGTGCATTAGTAAATAATCATAGACGAGGAGTTCCTGGTAAAGAATTATCATAGTGCCGGATTGGTGATGACAATGCGCGATGGCGAGGTGGCAAAGTATGTGGCATTAGTGTGATGTCAAAATTTGAATATTTGAATATTCAACATCACCAAAGAATCTTACGACACATGGCGGAATGTGTACGAGATTCTATGACGCGTAAGAGATTCTATGACAATTTATGAGGCGTAAGAGATTCTATGACAACTTATGATGCGTAAGAGATTCTATGACATGTAAGAGGAGTTACTTAAGAGGTGTAAGAGGGAATCTCTCCAAATGGGGTGAAATTTTCTCTTGGTGGATCATTAAAGAGGTGTAAGGGAAGTTTAAGAATGTTTATGATGTGTAAGAGGAGTTACTCTTACATGTGTAAGAGAATATTGTTATTTGGAGCAAATATTTGAATATTGTTGTAGCCACTAGGTGATGTGGCATGCTTGTGACCTTTGGACTTCCAAGCGTGGCACATTTTTCCATGTAGGAGGTTTGAATTACAATATGAGCACCAAAATTGGCCCATGTTATGGGCACATGGTTTTAGGGAAACCACAAGTGGTTTTCCTCTCCTTCTATACAAGCAAGTGTTGTGTGCACATTTTTATGTGTGCGAGAAAGAGAGCATTTTGTATGAGTGTGATATGTATGTGAGTTGATATTGTAAATCTCTTAAGTGAGCATGAGTATGTGAATGAGAGAATATAGAAAGAGAAAATATTATTGATTTGTATTGCAGATTTTACGGAGCAAAAATGTAAAGATATAAGGGCTCCCCCTCACGTGTTAATGTAAGCATTGGAGGTGATAAGAGATATTGTTTGAGGGCATCAAAGGCACTGTTGACAATTATCGCCGCACTTCTGATGGATGTCTTTTCTTAGAAGATGATGGAAAGGTTGACAACGGTCTGATAATTGAGAGATGAAACGTTGGATAGATTGAAGTTTTCCTTGAAGGCTATGAAGTTGTTTAAGATTAGATGGTGGAGGCATTTCAATAATGGCTTTGACTTGGGGGGTCAACTTCAATTCCCTTGATAGACACTTTATAAATCCTAGGATTTTTTCTGTTAGAACTCGAATACACATTTTGCAAGATTGAGGCGGAGAAATAAGCGTAATAGACGTGCAAAAGATCATGTCGGGAATGGCTAGATGGTCTCTTCGGTGTTTGGATTTACCTAAGAGATCATCGATGTAGTCTTCTATGGTTTTGTGGATGAGGTCATGAAAGATGTAGGTCATAACACGTTGATAAGTAGCTCCTGCATTTTCAGGCCAAAGGGCATTACTCTATAACAAAAGGTTCCCCATGGGGTGATAAAGGATGTCTTATGTTGATCTTCTGGTGTGATGAGGATTTGATTGTAACAGAGAAACCATCCATAAGAGAGCATCTCGTAGTCTATTAGATCAATGAGTTGATCGAGGTTGTAAAGGAAAATCGTCTTTTGAAAAAGCGAGGTTAAGGTCTTGAAAGTCTGTACAAATGCACAATTTTCCAGTGGCTTTAGTGACGGGCATGATGTTAGAAACCCATTGTGGATAATCAATAGGTAGTATGAAGTTGGCGAAAAGAAGACGTTGAAGTTCTTTGACTAATAATGCGATGCGAGGATTTATCCTATAAGTTTTTGCTTCACGAGCTTAGCATCCGAGATAGTGACGATATTATGGATAATGATTTTAGGGTCTATACCAAGCATATCACTATAGGACCATGTGAAGGCTTGACTATGTTTGGATAAGAAAGCGGTGAATTGTTAGAGTTCACGCAAGTCTAAGGCTTGGCCGATCTTGACAATGTGCGGCTCTTGTGATGTGCCGATATTAACATCGGTGGTTGATTCATTGAGAAGCGTGGATGTGTTAGAAGGAAAGAATTTTTGAAGACAACTATCCTCAATGCCCGTATAAGTCGGGATAGTGTTATCGTCGTGGCGATGAAGGATGTCGAGAGTAGGGGAATCTTTCTCTATCATGTGGGGCAACGTTAGGGGAAGGGTTTCAATCTTATCATTGGCTAGATAAGTTAGTAGTCCAAGTGTGATAGCACTAATTAAAAAAAAAAAGTCGTGGAATAGATACGGTGTCGTCGACGTCATAAGGTGAATCTAATAATGGTGATACTAGTGCTTGAGGTTCTGATGTTGATAGTGATAGATTAGAGGAAGACGCTTTGAAGCCGAGAGTGTGTTTCTCGTGAGGTTTCCTCAAGTCTTCAAAGGGTAAGTCATGCGGACCCTGCTCATATCGACCCAAACCAAAGCCCTTCCATGCACAACGGTGGAGGTAGGTTCGGGCAAACTAAGGTTTGTCTAAAATCAAAAAATCTGAAGAGAATGGTTTAGTATGGGGTTAACTATCAAGATGAGATGAAGGGCGGTTGATACCTCGTAAACAAGTTGTGTTCGGAGAAAAGGGGACCGAAGGAAATGATATTTCCTATGTTAGGCTCATAGAGCGGTTGTTTGTCAGGTCTCCCATACGTTTTAGGCATAGGGAGTGCATTAAGGATTAGGAGGCGTTCTTACCCCAAAGCAAAAGACGTTGCATTACATCTTCGAAGGATTGATCATCTAGTAGTTTGGATGCGGGGATGGAGGAGCTTGTAGAAGCTTGGTTCGAGGACATGGAGTTTTGTAATGAAAGTAGCACGTCGTTAGGTCTGTAGGTCATGTGACAAGCTCTGAATAGATTTGGATCGGCGGGGACTATAAAATTTTTACCCTCGTGTTCATATTTTAGAGATCGATGCAATGTGGATGGGATACAATGCATAGTGCGTATCAAGGATGACCTGGAAGTATGTTATATTGGAACTCTCCTTCTACAAGATAAAAGAGCTCGTGAAAGCTTTTAACACCTATTTTTATAGGTAAGATGATTGTGCCTAATGTGGGGGCAACAAGAATTCAATTATAATATATATTCCAAATGATGATTAAACCTGATCCTATGGATTCCACATGATGATTAAACTTGCAGCTCCAGACCATTCATACTTGCAGCTCCAGACGACCATTCATACTTGCAGCTCCAAACAATCCATACTTCCGGCTTTAGAGAACCCATACTTCCAATTTCGGACAACCCATACATCTAGCTCCAGACAAATTTTGCATGTGGTTAATTATTATTGTGGACTAATACTAATACAAGATTTGTCTTCGATTATAGTTTAAAAAGAAAGCACCACAAATAAAAATACCAAGATAGACGTATATGGAATACAATGCATTCCTCATTCTAATTTTTAAACAATTATACAAGTAATTAATATGACATCCACATATTGGGCGAAACACAAGAAAATAAGACATTATAATAGGAGACCCAAACCCTAAACACTAGAAACCCAAACCTCAAATTTATAATAATTAGCAGCGAATGAAGGTAATAAGAAACTTCCCTGTTAACCGCTTCCTTCAAAAAGAATTCCGATTACCTATAGGTGTTAAAGCCTTCATGTAACAATTCCACAACGAGCCAAACTGTCACCATTTCCAACTATCTCCCTACTACGGTAACAACTTGCATCAAAAGTTCGACAACAAAGCAAACGCCATGTATGGAGAAGTACAATCGCGCCACACTAAACAAACTAAAACCCCAAATGTCTAATAATTAGTAGGGAATGAATGTAAGAAGAAACTTGCCTTTTAGCCACTTCCTTCAAAAGGAATTCCAACTACATATAACTATAAGGCTTGTCACTATTTCCAGCTATCCCTGCTACGGATACAACGTTGAGCAAAAGGTTAAGGCAAAACAAACAGCTAGGGTTTCGGCTTTGTTCCTGCATCAAGAATCTATCACTATTTCCAAGTCGAATGAAAATTGACAAGGCAAAGCTGTCCTTATTACGACTATCTTCTTGCTACGGTGATGGCGTTGAATAAAAGGTCGAAGGCAAAGCAAACATCTAGGGTTTCAACTTTCTCCCGACAACAACTTTGATCTATGGCTATCTCCCTACTACAATGATGGCATTGAACAAAAGGTTCAAGAAGCAAAGCAAATAGCTAGGTTTCAACTTTCTCCCGACAACAACTTTGATTCCTCACGAAATATATAATGGATTCTAAATGATGATTAAAATAGACACTATGGATTCCAAATGACGATTAAAATAGACACTATGGATTCCAAATGATGAATAAAATGTCTACAATGATGAGGCATTGAGTCGTGTGCCCCCTCTATGATTATATTGTTTTAAATCTCCCACGAATGACATATTATACTAAGAATTGGTTACGGGGGTTAAATTTGATGGCCGTTTAGATTTATAGTTGAATATATTAAATAGTCTTTTTATATTTAATTAATAGTGTATAAATAACATGCCTTTATTACTTTTTTGACGGGCAATATTTGACAATTACCATCACTTCAAAATTATGTGATAGGCATAGGTGGTCGTCAAATTTAACCCCTGATTGATTATGTTTTATTTCTATACAAACATGAACTTAGATTAATGGGTAAGGGTTGAAAATACTTCAAAATTATGATTGATTTTTAGTGCATTGTGGCTGCAATGGACCATTCTGCGTGTGTTGTCGACTTCATCGCGATAGTAATATTATTTTCTATAACTTTGATTATGGATTTCATTATATCTCACGAACTTTGTTTTTATGTTGTTACAACATCGATGTCTCTTGCATTTGCAAAGGATGATCATGTGGATTTGTTCTCAAAAGGAACTAAAGTTGCAGAGGGCGAGTATTAGGGAAAGCGCAACTGAGGTGAAGGTAGTGAATATTGGCTTCCAAAGATAACGTATTGGGAAAATGTTTTGTGCACTTTGGATAAACCATTTGTAAGTTGTAGCTTGGTGGAGGTCGATGATTGTTTTGGTCGCAAATAGTACAGACAAAGACATATATGACTAAATAACAGGAGCCACACATATTCACAAAGAAGACTACATTAGTCAACATATCCTGTAATAATGATATTTACGTTGGGCCTATTTTTGGAAGATCTAAACAAGAATTCAATCCTTTGAAGGATGTGTTCAAGGGACAAATGCTTCTTATATGACCAGGAAATGATAGTGACAAGATATGGATAGGGAGAGAAAATGGGGATATTCTCCGTAAACGCTACATTGCGTTGTTCATCCCCCACCCCCGTAGCCTACTTGATACGTATCCGGTACAAATACGTCAGAAGTGGGTATGGTTAGTGATGTGTACTTCCGAGTACGTCGGCACGTACCCATCACAAACCCAAGCTTAAATACGCCTTTTAAGGCATTAAAACATTTTTTTTGACTTAGTCAATGCAAAAAAATGAACCCTATTCAATTAAATTTGGCCATATATACGAGCCTTTGTACAAGTTATTTATTAGATCAAATCTCAAGTGATCTTCAATACTAATAGAAAAATTTGAAACCACAAATTGCATAGCTTAAAGATTCAAAGAGCATTTTGTCCTAGAAACTATTAAGGCACAACATTGACTCCTTCATGCATCCTTAAGGAGGATTACAAGGTGATTTTGGATAATATGAATGCAAGAACCAACCATTGGAGTGACTTGTTTAGTTATCATTGGCAGGTTAGAGTCAACCTAATTAAATAGGTCCTTCAGAAGCTCCCTATATACATCTTTTATGGCCACCATCGCAACACAAAAATTAATCTCAAAGGAAATGGATGAAACAAAAAGGAATATAAAATTCATATATCATAGACAATGTAAAATCTTAAGTATATTGAATGTTTTGAACATTGATAGTACTATATTTTTCAAGTTTTGTATTTCTTATGGACTAAAAAATGAGTAAAATGAGTATATGAATTATATATATATATTATTTTTTAATATATATGTACGGACGTATCCAAGACATATCATACCCAAGGGTTTTTAAAATTGACGTATCCGCGTATTGAACCCATACTGCACTGTATCCGAGCAACATAGCTTAAACGAGAAGGCAATAATATAAATAAAAAGATGAGACTTTAATATTGGAAACCTACTGAGAGATGAGAAGGTACAACATTGTATTAGGATTATTTAAGGCCAAATAAAACATGGACCATCTTGGACGAACTTAAAGAAGATATTGATATGGATAGAATCATCAGGGCATGAACACCAAACAAAAATTGGCAAAGTGGCTTCATAAAGATACCCGATAAAGGACATGAGTAATGAATGTTAACTTCGAGAAACTATTGAAGATCATAAATTTGTATGTGAAATCATCTTGGCCCGGGATGTGGGTTTTTTTAAATTTTATTCCAAAGCATGCTCCAACAAACTTTATAGTTGTATTATTATTTGATATTTAAATGGAAGATTGAGTATTGTATTATTTTGGAAGATTTTTCCATATAATTCTTAATAATACATCGTGTCATTTATGGAAGTTGAATCTTATTAATGTCTTATTAATATAATTTCCACCATGCAATTAATTTAATTTTGTAAAAAAACATAATAATTCCTTTATTATGGTAATAAGTTTATAGGGAGCTGTTTGTGATTTACAGGGAATTGAGTAAGATTTACAAGGAATTGGCCATGATTTATGATTTCATTATAACCACAACATCAAATGATCATTGTTTAAAGTTATGTGCATAACCCATAACTTATGACATGCACAACCCATTAATTAAGCTTCGACACTAATAAACCTAATAATAAATGAAGCCATGAGACTTATAATTCTAAAAACACCAATTGTGCTCTTACCATTGATGTATTAGACTTGTTGAATTGAACATTAATAAGTGTGCATAATGCATATGCTCTCCTCCCGACCATCTCAATCCTTGTAATAAAAATATTCCTAAGTTACTTGTTTAGAATGGGCCAATGCCCATGATTCTAAATTAACTTATTTTATAATTGTTCTAATATTACTTTTTAAAGTGTGTTGGTCGTCAAATAGGACTTTTAAGAAGAGCAACAAATCGGGGACAAGAAGTCCCTCCTCTTTAATGGGAGAGGTTCCCTTATTCGGAAACGAACTTATTTACAAATATACAAAACATGATTTTATGGTTGAACTTGGATATTACGAAAGTGTTTTCCACAAGGATCATCAGTTACAAAAGGACAGAGGAAAGGGAATACGAGGATAAGCAGAAAAGCAACATGCAGAATTATAGATAGCAGAATAATCCTTTATGTATACGAAGTTGCAGTGAATTTAAAACAAGATCGTTTGCGTTGGGTGAACTAGATGAGATTACCAGACACAAAGTTCTGTAAATAACCTTCTTCAGATTTATTAATCAAGGACACAAAGTTCCTTCTTGGTTATACAAGATCACTATACTCGCAATATTTAAAAATATGCAATCAGTGAGACTAACGAACTAGAAACAAATGATCTTCACGAAATTTAAAAGAAAACACAGAGATAACAGAGATTAGATAGACGAGAAATGGAAAGCCCTTTTGTATTGATTTCTTTCTGATCTATTTACACTTTCAACAAATATGCCAAGTTCTTCCTCCTTTTCAAAATGGCGCAAAGAAGGCCATTATATAGCTTACAATTCGGTTACTCTTCGTGAACCGTTTCTTTTAACTAACGGATAGTCAAGGACCGCCAATCGCAATACCTTAACTAATTACAAGGAATATGAAAGGAATAGGAAGAAGAGAAAAGAATGAAGAAAGAGACAAGTGGACAAATCCATCGAAGGGGACCCACCGTCTTTGGCTTCTCGCTGCTTGAATTTTCTTCCACGTATCAGCTATGTCCTCGCCACGAGGACACACTGAATTTTCATCTTGAGGATGACAATGAATATCTTTGAAAACCGATGTAACCAGCGTCTTGAGAGCTTCGTCCTTCCGCCATTTGTCCTTGAAATTTGATCTTCGGATTGATAAAGATCGAGCCGCAACTTAAATTCATATTTAGCATATTCGGGTCGAGCGGGAAAAACTAAGTATGAATTGCATTAGGTTCACTTGGGACATGTGAGACGCGAATGCGCAAAACACGCGGCTCGGCCGATTCGGGCGAAACAAAGAGAAGACACACAAATGCATTTTGGGACATTTGGGACGAAAATGCGCGAAGGACGCGGTTCGGGTGTTTCGGGCGAAATTGGAACAGTTTGCATTTTTCGATTTGGGACAAAGAGCTCTGAAGTACGCGACTCGGGAGTTTCGGCCGATCGGGGAACAGAGAGCAATTTGGAACTCGGAACAGTTGGGACAAAATTGCGCGAAGGACGCGGTTCGGGCGAATCGGCCGAAAATGGAACAGTTTGCCCGATCAACTTTGGGACATTTGGGACGTGAAAGCGCGGTTCGGGTGAATCGGCCGAAAAATGGAACAAAAGGCCCGTTTGAACTTGGGACATTTGAGACAAAAAGTTCCGGAGTACGCGACTCACCGGTTCGGGCGAAAATGGAACAACTTGCACTTTTTGATTTGGGACATTTGGAACAAGAAAGTGCGAAGTACGCGGTTCGGGCGTTTCGGCCGAAATTGGAACATCTCGCACAATAAGTTTTGGGACACTTGGGACAAAAATTTCCGACGGGCCCGAAAATGGGACAACTTCGGGGATTTCGGCCGATCGGGGAACAGAATGCACTTTCGTACTTGGGACAGGCGGGACAAAAATGTCCGACAGCTCAAATACATACAAAATGACCCAAAACACGATTTTCTCAATTTTCACGACTTAGGCACTTTAGAGAAAACACTCATAATTCAAAATTTTGAAATTTTACTTTTATCAGAGCAGGGAATTTTTAGTGGACAACAAAGTGCAAACCTTTCAAGTCTATATACTTGACTATGTGGCAGTAACTTTGGTTTTACAGAGAATTGGTTATGGTTTATGATTTCATTACAACTAAATTATATGTTTTGAATCCCCTAATTCTTGAATTAAGAACTACAAAATTTATATGCATAATTACCCATTAATTAAGTTTGGATAAGGACACAGATTCTTCAAACTGATATGTAACATCTCCCGATCAAAAAGGATAAGGACACAATCTTGTAAATTGATACTTTTGTTGTGTCCCATGTTGTTTTCTTGTAGACCAACAAGTGCGTATTTCATAGACTACCATTCTTGATCGAATATTTGTCCACGCATTGGTGAGGCAGGTATATAACCATAATTTCATTAAATTTGGACATTGATAAACCTTAATAAATGAAGCCACAAAACCTTTCAACTAAAAATATTCTTAAGTTACTTGTTTAGAATGGGCAAATGCCCATTTTAAATTAGCTTAGATAATAATATTCTAATATTATCTCTATAAAGTGCAAACCTTTCAAGGGTACAATGGGATGATTTTGTTACAGATAAAAAGAGTTTTCTAATTACTTATACATAGTGTAAATATTGGAATCCGATATTACACTACTTAAAAACCAATAATAACAATATTGGAATCTGATATCACACTAGATAAAAACCAATAATGGCAATTTCGAATCCAATTTCAACAATTATAAAACCAGAAATGATGATACTATAAGTCTAGATTCTTGGACATGTCTTGGACATTTTCTACTCATTTATTTCAGTCAAGAAGAGACATCTCCTACTCAATGTATTTTGCAACTTTATCGACTTGCCACCTCTATGCTTCAACACAAAAGAATAATTTTGAAGAAATTCAACTCATTTCATATGCCTTAGATTCAACTTACCTTGATTGTTTATAAACTATCGTGTTTGATGATCGTGTACAAAACAAACTATTTTGGTAGAAAATTATGTCTCAATTTCTTAAGAGCTTGCATAATTGCATAGAACTCTTGACCATTCAATAATTATTTCCTCTTTACATCATTGAGCTTCTCACTAAAGTAGGAAATAGGTCTTCCATCTTTGCTTAAGACAGTTCCTATTGTTGTTCCACTCACATCACAAGCAACTTGAAATACCTTGATGAAACTAGGCAATGTTGATCATGGTTGTTTCGTTATCTTCTTCTTCAACAACTCAAAACTCTTTTGAGCTGCTCCAATCCACACAAATTATTTTATCTCCTCTTATAGTTTCAGTTATGAATGCACAAATTGCACTTAAGTGTTGAGTATTTTTGTCATTGATGTCAAAGGTACAACTTTAGTGTTGGTGAAATTATTGAGGTTTGAATATTTGTTTAATATTCAACATTACAACATTAGTGTTCGTAAAATAATTATTCATGTCAAAGGTTCAAGTTGCACATTAAGGTACAAGTTGAATAATTTATTATTCAACAATGTGATAGGACCTACAGGACACATGGACAAGTGAGTTGGCCCAAGTGGGGCGCAGTAGCTGAGGTGGCAGAGTATGTGGCATTAGTGTGATGTCAAAATTTGAATATTTTAATATTCAACATCACCAAGGAATCTTACGACACATGGCAGGATGTGTAAGAGATTCTATGACGCATAAGAGGAGTTACTTAAGAGGTGTAAGAGGGAATCTTTCCAAATGACGCAAAATTTTCTCTTGGTGGATCATTAAAGAAGTGTAAGGGAAGTGTAAGAAGGTTTATGACACGTAAGAGGAGTTACTCTTACATGTGTAAGAGAATATTGCTATTTGGAGCAAATATTTGAATATCACTTTGTAACCGCTAGGTGATGTGGCTTGCTTGTGACCTTTGGACTTCCAAGTGTGGCGCATTTTTCCATGTAGGAGGTTTGAATTACAATATGGGCGCCAAAATTGGCCCATGTTATGGGCACATGGTTTTAGGGAAACCACAAGTGGTTTTTCCTCTCCTTTCTATATAAGCAAGTGTTGTGTGCACATTTTTATGTGTGCGAGAAAGAGAGCATTTTGTATGAGTGTGATATGTATGTGAGTTGATATTGTAAATCTCTTAAGTGAGCATGAGTAAGTGAGAGAGAAAATATAGGAGAATATTATTGATTTGTATTGTAGATTTTTGGAGTGGGTGCTTCGGATTGGGGATTGGTGTCTCCAAAAGTTGGTGCTTCGAATAAGAGTTTGCACAGTTAGTGGTGTTTGCATTCAAGGGCTGAATTGGTGTTCGGCTTAGAGATTGGTGTCTTTTGTGAGTGGGTGCTCACACTTTGTAAACACTATTTTTATTTTGGTTGGATTTGGACAATAGATCCAAGCAGTCTCTTTTGGTGGATGTAGCCCACACTAGGTGAACCATGGTATATCTGGTGTTATGTGCATTTGATTTTTGTGTGTGCTCTCATTTTATTTTCAGATTTGAATATCTTGTTAAGTGTGGAAAAAAATTAATAAGTTGGAGAAAAAGTTTTTAAAATTGTCGAATATTGATTCACCCCCCTCTCAGTATTCTCGTGCTTCTAACAATTGGTATCAGAGCAGGTTCCTTCTGTGTAGCTTAACAACTAGAAGGTAGATCAGAAAGCACGATGGCAGCTCAGGAAGGATTCTCCACAAACAAAGCTCCGTTGTTCGATGGATCAAACTATGCCTTTTGGAGCATAAGGATGCGGACCTATTTGAATTCTCTTGGACATGATATTTGGCATTCAGTTGAGAATGGCTATACGGCACCAACAACTCCACCGATAGATCAGGCTGGTAAGAGAGCATGTGAAAATAATGCTAAAGCTATGAATGTTATTTTGTGTGGTGTAGCAGATTTGGAGTTTGTAAAGATTATGCTTTGCAAATCTGCCAAGGAGATGTGGGATAAGCTCAACAGTTTATATGAAGGAGATTCGAAAGTAAAGATGGCAAAGCTTTAGACACACAGAAGAAAGTTTGAAAGTCTAAAGATGAAGGGGAAGAGAACATTGTAGCATATCTACTCCGTGTGGATGAGACCATAAACATGATCAGAGGCTTGGGTGAAGAGATGGAAGACCCAGTAATAGTACAAAAGGTATTAAGATCTCTACTTCCTAGATTTGATGCTAAAGTTTTAGCTATTGAAGAACTTAAGGATTTAGATAAAATGAAAATGGATGAGTTACATGGAATACTCACGGCTTATGAGATGAGAACAGAACCAGATAAGCCAGGAAAGAGAAGTTGCTTTCAAAGCTTCAAAAGGAAAGGAGAAGAAGGTTGAATCGGATGATGAATCCGATGAGGAAGAAGAATCCCTATTGGTGAAAAATCTGAAAAGAGGATCCGACAAGTATAAAGGTAAACTTCCTTTTAAATGTTTTAACTATGGTGAGATTGGACATTTTGCAGCTAAGTGTCCACATGCAAAAAGTGAAAGTGATGATGAAGAGCCTGTCAAAGCAAAGAAAGGGAAGCCTTTCTACAAAAAGAATTTCAAGCAAAGGAAGTTTGAAAAAGAAGAACTAGAACCAAAACAAGAAGAGTCTATGCACCAGAGAAGATGATAGCTCAGAGGAAGATTGTTCAGAAGGTGACATTGAAGAACTTTTGTTTATGGCCCTTGAAGATGGAAAAGTGGAAGTTGAAGATGCAGTTGATGAAGAAGGTGAGGTAAACTTGGAAGAACTCATATGTGCCTTGGGTGAGATCAAGAGACTCAAAAAGAAGACCCTGAAGCAAAAAGTGCAACTTCAAGAGTATGAAGAAGCAAAGAAAAATCTGCATGCTGACAAAGAATGTGAGAATACTATTGTTGATCTAAAGACCCAAGTTGAAGAGGCAAAAGAATAGAGGAAGTGATTAGAGAACAACTGAAATCAAAAGAAGAAGAATGCGAGAGATTAGAGTCAGAGATTGTCGCACTAAGACAGAAACTGAAAAGTTGAACAAGAGACTCAAGTTTGAAAAGAGTTCGAGGTGTTGAGCAACATTCTTGAGTAAACAAAAACCAAAATCATCCAAAGGTGGTATTGGATTCAATGAAGCAGAAAAGAAAGAGACCAAAGAACCAGAGAAGAAAGCCAGCTATGCAAATATCCTAAAAGGCTCCAGTAAAGGAGAAAGCAGCAAGAAACAAGAAGATCATCCTCCACAGAACAACAAAGAAGAGAGCAAGTGGAAGAAGGTGCCAATAAGAAGTTTCAGAAGTTCATCTTATCAGAGGCAGCCCTACATGACCAGGTATTCTTTTCACGGTTATTGTTTTTCTGTCACAATTATGGTCATAAGATGATGGACTGTAGATCAAGGTTTCAGAGTTGGAATCAAAACTTTCATGCTAGAAACTACAATTCTTTTGCTGCATTGTCAAATTTGAATGAGCATGAGATTAGATGTTATGAATGCAACCAAGTTGGCCACATAGCAAGATTTTGCAGGAGTAAGATTATAGAAAAGCCAAAGCAAGAGAAAGAGGGAAAACAGATCATACAGAAAGCCAACAATAAGAAAGTGTGGCAAAAGAGAAAGGAGGGAGAAAAGGAAGAGGCTATGTTGGTGCAAACCACCCTCCATGCACAAGATGAAGAACAACCTTGGTACATTGATAGTGGATGTTCCAGCCATATGACGGGTGACAAAAGCAAGTTCCTAGAAGCTGAAAAAGGCTAGTAGAGGTACAATAAAGTTTGGAGATAATACTATAGCCAAGATCACAGGAAGAGGTAACATAAAATTAAATGGTCAAGCTAAAGTTGAAAATGTTTTACTTGTTGAAGGACTGAAACATAATCTTTTGAGTGTCAGTCAAATGTGTGATCAAGGTTATACACTCACGTTTTATGTTGAGGGTTGTGAAATTAGAAAGAAGGATACAGGTAAATGGGTTGCAGATGCAAATAGAACAAGGAACAACCTGTACATGTTGAGTGATGTGAAGGGAGAAAAGTGTTGCATGAGTCAGATTGATGAAAGTTGGTTGTGGCACAGGAGATTGGGTCACATTAATTTTGACAACATGGTGAAAATCAGCTCAAAACAAGCAAGTGAGAGATTTACCCAAGATCACAAAACCGCAAAGTACTATCTGCAGACAGTGTCAACATGGGAAGCAGACAAGGGTCAGATTCAAGACAAAGGAGTACTCTACAACGAAGCCATTGGAGCTAATTCATATTGATCTCTGTGGGCCAACAAGAACACAAAGCTTACAAGGTGATTCTTATTTTATGTTATTAATTGATGACTTTACTAGAATGACATGGGTTGCATTTCTAAAAGAAAAATCAGAAGCTTTTGATCAATTCAAAATTTTTAAAGCTTTGATTGAGAATGAGACAAACTCTAGGATCAAGTGTTTGAGATCAGACAGAGGAGGTGAATTTATGTCTAACGAATTTGATGAGTTTTGTGAAGAGCATGGAATCAGAAGACAGTTTTCTGCAGCAAGAACACCACAACAGAATGGTGTAGTTGAATGGAAAAATAGAACAGTGCAGGAAATGGCAAGAACAATGCTAAATGAGTCCAAGTTACCAGATGCTTTTTGGAGAGAGGCAGTGTACACAATGGTGTATATTCTGAACAGAGCACAAATTCGAGTAAACACAGAAAAGACACCATACGAGCTATGGAAGGGAAGACCAGCTTCCGTGAAACACTTCAAAGTGTTCGGAAGTAAGTGCTACATTAAGAGAGACGATGAAGATGAGCTCTGGTAAATTTGATTCTAGAGTAGATGAGGGCATATTCCTTGGTTATTCATCGAGAAGCAAGGCCTACAAGTGCTATAACAAGAGACTACAAAAAGTAGTGGAAAGTATAAATGTGAAAGTTGATGACTGGAAGTCAAGAAGAAAACAAGACACTCAGTGGTGCAGAAAGAGGATGAAGAAATCAAATCTGAGAAAGAGGAAGAAGAAGAAGAAGAAGAAGAAGAATCTGAACGAGAAAACACAAAGACACCATCCAAATTCGTTCAGAAGAATCATACAACAGATCAAATCATTGGAAACAAAGATACTGGAGTACAGACAAGGAGGAGACTAGCAAGTGCACCACAAGAGGTAAACTTTTCCTTGTTGTCAAAAGTTGAACCAAGTAATTTTAATGAAGCTAGCAAGGATAAGTTTTGGATAAAAGCCATGGAAGAGGAACTTAATCAGATAGAAAAGAATGACACATGGGAGTTAGTTCCAAGGCAAAGGACAAGAATATCATTGGTACCAAGTGGGTCTTTAGAAACAAGATGAACGAAGAAGGAGAAGTTGTCAGAAACAAGGCCAGATTAGTGTGCAAAGGGTACTCACAAGTTGAAGGCATTGATTTCGAGGAGACATTTGCACTTGTTGCTCGCATGGAGGCGGTAAGAATGTTTTTAGCATTTGCTTGTTTCAAGAATTTTAAAGTTTATCAAATGGATGTAAAATCAGCATTCTTGAATGGAAACTTAGAGGAAGAAGTTTATATAGAGCAACCAAAAGGTTTTATTCTATCAGAAAATTCAGATTTTGTATGCAAGTTAAAAAAGGCTCTTTATGGTTTGAAACAAGCTCCTAGAGCTTGGTACTCTAGACTAGACAAGTACTTGTAGGAACAAGGATTCAAAAAAGGAATTGCGGATAGCAATTTGTACATCAAGACAGAAGGAGAACATCAGGTGATAGTTGTGGTTTATGTGGATGACATTATTTTTGGAAGCGGTTGTAGGAGATTATGCAAAGAATTTGCAGAGGAGATGTAAAAGGAGTTTGAGATGTCTATGCTTGGTGAGTTGTCTTATTTTCTTGGTTTGCAAATTCAGCAGTCTAGTCAAGGCATTTTTATTTCACAAACCAAGTATATAAAGGAGATGTTGAAAAAGTTTAGAATGGAAGATTGCAATCCAGTTAGTACACCCATGATTACAGGTTGCAAGTTGAGTAAGGATGATGAGTCTCCCAATGCTAATCAGACTTTGTATAGGTCCATGATAGGAAGTTTGTTATATACCACAACATCTAGACCAGATATTATGCAAGGTTGTTGGATTAGTTGCACAATTTCAGGTGGCACTAAAGGAAACTCATGTAGTAGTAGTGAAAAGAATTTTCAAATATTTGAAAGGTACGTTGGATTATGGTTTATGGTATCCAAAGAGTGATGATTTCACTCTTACAGCATTCACAGATGCAGATTGGGCAGGAAGTGTTGATGACAGGAAAAGTACAAGTGGGGGAGCTTTTTATCTTGGTGATAGATTAGTGTCATGGTTCAGCAAGAAACAGGCCTCAGTTTCATTGTCTACAGTAGAGGCAAAGTATATTGCAGTAGTGGCATGTTGTACACAGGTGCTTTGGATGAAGCAAACATTGAAGGACATAAAGGTAGAGTATGAGCATCCTATTTCCATTTTTTGTGACAATACGAGTGTTATTAACATCTCGAAAAATCCAGTCATGCAAAGCACATTCCCATTAAGTATCACTTCTTGAGAGAGAAAGTTGTAGATCAACAAGTGAAATTGGAATATGTTGGGACTAAGGATCAGATTGTTGATATATTTACAAAACCCCTACCAAAGGAATCTTTTGAGTCACTCAGACAGAAGTTAGGAGTGATTCCTGTCACTCTTACTCATTGACTATCTCAGGGGGAGTATGGACATAGGGGAGCTACACATTGCAGTATCTTCAGCTTTGAGTACAGGTTGAGGTAACAGGTTCAATTATCCCTTTTCCATTGATGTCAAAGGGGGAGAATTGAAGATTTGGGGAGAATTATAAAGCATGGGGAGAGCGACAGTAACAAGTACGGTGCAACAATACGTAAAGAGCTTAGAGGCAGAAAGTTGGATTTCAGTTTAAATAGGTTTTCATGACTATTTTTAGTAGGGTTTGCCATCAATGACAAAGGGGGAGTTTGTTGAGTATTTTTGTCATTGATGTCAAAGGTACAATATTAGTGTTGGTGGAATTATTGATGCCTTGGGAGCCATCTGGCACATTGAGACGAACAAGGTAAGGAATAAGCCGTCTATTACATAAGTGCGCCCTTCACAATTACGAGACTCGCTATTCCGAGGTAAAAAAATTGTGGTGTGCTCTTGACTTAGCAACTTCCAAATTTCGTCATTGTCTTCTCAATCACAAAACCTACGTTGTCATAAACTTTAATCCACTAAAATCTATGCATACAACGATCGTAATCACAACGATCGTATCACCGATGGCTCATGCTTATGACCGAATTCGACCTCAAATTCATCTCTCAGAAATCCATTAAGGGGTAGGTCATTGCTGATTAGCTTGCAGAAGGTTCCCTCCTTTTAATCAATTACCTCGTGAACACTTCCCAGACGAATCTATTAACACTCTTGAACAAGACAATATCCCTCTTAAAGTGACCTTGTTGTTTTATGGGTCCCAATGCAAACGGGGGGTGCAAAATAGTCATAATACCCCCTTGGGACACTCTTATTCCGTTATCCTTCAAATTAAATTTTGAATGCACTAATAACATGGTGGAATACAAGGCTCTCATCATGGGACTTCAGATCGCCACCTTTCTTGGTGTACAAGTCCTTGACATCTACGAAGATTCACAACTAGTCATCAATCAAATCAAAGGGACTTATCAATGTAAAAATGAGGTCCTACAAAAATATAAAACCATCTTCGAAGATCTTCAAGCTCTTCGACCACTACGAAAATCCAAACCACCCCTCGCTCATCGAACAAATTCGCAGACACATTGGCCTCTGTTGCCTCTCTCATTCCTTTATCACTAGATGATTCCAAACTCTTCGTCGTTGTACAAAAACTAGATCAGCCATCCTATACCAACACTAATCTTCCAACCATCAATCACATAGAAGATAGCTCATCTGACACTTGGTATACATAGACATGATTATCTTTCCACTAGAAAAATACCTCTAGATCTATCCATAAATGGTAAAATATCTTTTCAACAACGTGCACCTCGTTATGTCATACTAAGAGGTATCCTTTACAAAAGAGGATTTGACGGCCTCCTCCTCCGGTGTCTTAAAACTCTAGAGGCTCATCTAGCTATCAAAGAAGTCCATGACGACATATGCAAAGTGGACACTTTAACGGTTTAGGAGTCGTTAAACGTATCCTACGCATGGGCTATTATTGGCCCACACTTAACCAAGACTATTGTGACTATGTCAAGAAATGCGTCAAATTTTAACAACATTCCAATCTCACACACATCCCTAGCCATGCTCTTCAACCAAATCAAGATCTTTGGCCTTTCTCACAATGGGGGCTTGACCTCATTGGCCTTATCAACCCTCGCTCATCACAACGACACAATTCCATCATTACAACAACTGAATATTTTACAAAATGGGTGGAAGCAATCCCCCTTATCTCCACTAAAGCAGATAAAATCGTCGACTTCATCCATCATCACATTATTTGTTGCTTTGGTATTCCTCATAAAATCATCACAGATAATGGAAAATCCTTCAAAAATAAGAAAGTTCAAAAACTTTTGCAACACTTACAACATCAAACTTAGCTTTTCCTCTCCTTATTATCCATAAGCTAACAACCAAGCTAAAGCATCCAATAAAACCCTCAACAAAATCCTCATGAAAACTATTGACCAAGTTGGTAGAGATTGGCATCTTCAAATCCCATTTGCATTATGGGCATATCGGACTAGCTTTCGAACCCCTACGGGCGCTACGCCCTTCTCCTTAGTATACGACACCAAAGTCATTCTTCCTCTCGAAGTTCAAATCCCATCCTTACACATTTCTCTTAAAGACTTCATCCCTAATGAGGAATATTGTCAAGAATGCCTATCACAACTTGAATTGTTAGATGAACGTTGTCTAACTGCCCTTGAACATATCAACATCTATCAAGAATGAATCAAATGAGCCTATAACAAACATCTCAAACAACGTGACTTCAACATTGGTGATCTTGTTCTCAAAGAAAACCAACATGTCACTAACATGGAAAAGAGTAAACGTGGGAAGTTTGCTCCAAACTGGCTTAGACCGTATATTATCACTCATAAATATGGGTCTGGGGCTTATTGTTTAGCTTCCCTTGATGGTAAACCTAAAAGGAACCTCTTAATGCCCTGCACTTGCAGCCATTCTATTGTTAAGATATCGACTCGCGAGACCTTAGTCAAACTACGATCTCCATCCATCAACCTAGACAACCTATCAACCTCCTAATGATTTGGAATAATGTGGTCTATTTTGTCAGCATACCTATTACGACCTTGAATATGGGCACCACGACTCTGCTCATAACATATTCCTCATGGACAAGTTCCCTGCTCACAATTAGGGAACCCCACAATCATTACTCTCACCATCCCCCTATCTTATCCTATTTAACAACATGACAAGGATATATGTGTAGCTTGACGCTTACTTATCCGCTAAGTCACAAGGTTTGACAAATTTTTGGCATGAAATTCGAAAATTGCTGAACTTTTATTATGGGTGAAAAATCTACAAATATTCGGCAAGGTTCGCTAGCCCAAAAAGAAATTTTGCTCGTACTTTTATAGCACCCCATTTCGTCTGCAAAACACATTGCACTTCTCATGAGGGCAAAGATACGATTTGTTTTGTAGTTGAGGCGAAAATATGAGTTGACTGGAACGCTGAATATTCTAGGCATGGCTGGGTGTGAGAGCAGCTGAAATCTGAGTGGACATGAGCTGACCTGGTCTAAGATAAGATAAGATAAGATAAATATATTAAATGTCCAACGAATGACCACAAAAGTAGGTCAATGGGATTGTACCCATACAAAGAGAAAACAAGAATCCAAAGAAGAGGACCAAAAGGTCCCCAAGAACAACCAAAAAAGAGAAGAAGGAAAAGAAGAACAGCAAAAAGAGAGGCCTGAAAAAATCTTGTAGAAGTCAGCAGAACCCGAACATGCGGAGGAAGAAAAGGAAGAGGAGGCAAAGAGGAGACCCCCTCATCTAACATCCAAGGCCGACTGAAAGAAGCTAGTAATGTGCTGAAGCTCGGTATCTGAGGTTGTGGAAGATTTGGAGTGTCGATGCCCAGAGGAGGGATGAACTCTCCATGCTCGTTTGGTGGATCTCAAAGGCCATCTATGAGAAGAGGGCCTCGACCTCGTATGTGTCCTGGACATCCTTGGTCTGTGAAATAGTGCCTTAGGTCTGCACCGATCTCATCTGGGAATCAGGGTTGGTATCACCTTGCCGCTTAGTGCCCTTCCCTGGGGAGAGAACTGAAAAAGGAAGTGATCTTTTGAGTAGTCGTCTGTTTAGGAGGTGAAGGGTCTCTTCCCGAAGCCTAAGAGCCTCCTATAGATAGAGAGCAAGGCACCTTTGATCATAGTATTTGAAAAATTTTGTGAATGTCGGATGCTCTCTGAATAGGCAGTGAAATCTCCCTCTGATCTCGTAGTAGATGGGGCACCGGAAGATGAAGTGTTCTTCTGTTTCAATTTCGAGGGAACAAAGCTGGAAAATCCGCTCGGAATGGTCAATCCGATGATCACACTCAACTCGGAGCCTATGAGACCCAACCTTGGAACTGGTCCAGGAGATGCGAAGGGCGTGCATCCAATGTCGGGAATATATTAGGGCCGAGAGATAAGACCATTATTGACTTCAAGAAAATGCGCAACATAGAAGGCCATCTTTGGACGTAACCCACCTTGGGGGTTAGTCCAGTGCACTAAATGAACTACCTGTAGATATCATCTTTGATGATTTTGTTCAGATCCTGCTTGCCCAAAAGGAGATGGATGGTAGTGTCAAAGGAATAACTATATGGTGGGAGGTGATCCGTTTGAATCCTAATAGACTCAAGTAGTTGTGAGACTCGGCATACCAACAACGAGATCGACTGAGTGATCGGACCGAAGCAATGGCCTCAAAGGAGTAGTAAGCAAGGTAGGGATACCTGTCCCTTCCCGCAGAAGAATCAACAAGTCTCTGAATGCGATGCAAGAGGGAAACAAGGCCAAAAATTGCTTCCAACCTAAAGGGACGAGCCCCAAACTCTACCAGAGCAGAAGATGTACCTCATATTTGTTTTTGAATGTGACTATCATGGGACAGGACTGGAGTTGTTTGCGGCCATGAATATTCCATCGAATGTGACTGCTGTGGCCTACGGTTGTGAGTACTATGCTCGTGGTTGTGGAGTTGCAGAGCCGTGGAGGTTGCTGGTTGTGTTCACGGTTCGAGAGGGAGATCCTCTTTCAATTATATGTTGAATGTTTTAGTTTAGGGTTATGTTTATGCTTTTCTAATTTTTAAAATTCTTTATCTTGTTTAATTTATCTTTTATATTGTATTATATTTTCATTTACTTTTAAAATATTTTAAAGTTTAAAACTTAAAAATTAGATATATATATATATATATATATATATATATATATATATATATATATATATATATATATATATATATATATATATATATATAAGTTAAAGTTTAGAAATATTTAAAAGTGTTTATAAATACTAAATTTTAATAATAATAATGTTAAATATTTACAATAGTATTTATAATAATAATGTTTATGAAATTAACTTTAAAGTGTTTATTATGTAGTTCAAGAACTTGGGATTATGTATGTTTAGTTGTTTTAATTTGATATGTTTTGATATGCTTTTGCATTTTTTTAATGTTATTTATAAAATCTATAGTTCAAACGTAGTGGCAATTTTTTTCGAATTTTATTAATTGGTGAAATTGAACCAACGTTATTGAACTCGAACTCGAACCTCTTGGACTTAGCTTATCCCCTTCTAAGTGATTACTCAGGCTTGCCCTCAGCTCAAAAATCAAAATATCTATGGGATGGATACAATCAAAATATAGATCGATCCCTCGAAGGACAGCTATCAAAAAGCAAATCATGTCAAATAAAGTCAGACCACTCCCTCGAAGGATGGCTACCATGAAATCAAAAAGTCAATAAAATTGTAGACCACTCCCTCAAAGGATGGCTACCCAATCAAAATACACAAAAAGGACTTCCCGCATTGATTAGTCCTCATATCAAAAAGGGCTTCCCGCATTGATCAACCCTCATATCAAAATAAAAAAGCAACCATCTTAGGAAAGTTTCCTGCATCGATCAACTTTCCGTCACAAACGCAAGCTTTTGCATTTATCATCTTGTGTCAAAAACAATAAAGCGGGGCAAAACTTGAGAACTATCAAGAAGAACTTGTTCCCGTTGTTGCTACATACAAACCTTTCCCATGTTAGAAAAGGATAGATACAACTATCCCACATCCATCTATGATCCTAGTATGACTAACCATTGTGAGTCATATGTTAACATTAATTACAAGGCCGCACGTGCAATATCGTACATATAACAAGTTTACCATCATACACTATATATGCCAGAACAATAAGGAAACAAATATCTCACAATGTTTTTATCCATCTTATACCGCATTAATCAAACAAAATCAAATCACATTATAACACTTAGCTATATCTAAAACCAAACATTTCAAATAAATTCCATAAAACATCTCATCAAAACCATAATCATAATCATAATCATTAACCGCATCTCTAATAACAAATAGACATCCATCACATCGAAACCATTACACAACTCAAGATATAACAAAACATCAAAATCATATATAGGTATATATCAAAATGTCTATACATCATTAACAAGGGCTTTTAAAAGCCTCATATATCGATATCTATACATCATCAAAGGCTATGAAGAGCCTCATACATCAAAATGTCTATACAACAAAATCTATCAAAATAGGCCTACAACTATCTAGTGAATTGTAAGCTTGTCAATCGAATGCCTCCCCGACACAACTCCTTGGTCATCATCTGGACCTCTAGTTGGTCCCTCACATGAAACCCCTTAGTGGTTGACCCACACTCGTGGCACTACCCGATGGAGTCTACCGTCGTCGAGCGAAAAACTCAAAGCATACCGAGGCTCATCTGAAGCCTCCGCCCACCGTGGCCTCGTAATAATGAAGCTCCTTGCCTAATGCTTGATAGTGAGCCAAACGCACACTACAGGTGGCCCCATTTGACCACTAGTTTGAGCTTTAGCTACTCGTAGCTCAGCCTCGATGCATCCGATGGGCCTGTCTCACCGAAGGCTTCACGCAGAGTCTCCTTATCACGTCGATATTTGTCCCTATTCGCTCTAGTGTGGGTGAGCTCACCCGCACAGTTGTGAGTCTTTGGCTCAATCCATCCCCCTCGCAGGTCTCGTGTCTCGAACAACTATAAGATTGTCTTGCTTGGTGATCAAGATAACTCGCTTTATCAACCAAGCGGCCCTCTCTACCTCTAGGTTCGCTATGGTAGCCTCCAACAAAGCTACTCTATCATCCTCCTCTTCCTCGGCACCACCCTCCCGTAGAACCTCCACGCGAGCTCGCACTCCGCCTCTCGAACCCATCCAATTGCTTCGCCACCGGGCAACATATGCCCTCGTCACCCCCGCATCATCACGACCCACCATTGCTCCCCCTGTGTATCCACTCTCACCCTCACTCCTCCTCGTCGACCATCTCGGTGGCTCGTGCATCCGGTAGTGCCACATCCAAATCTCCGTCATCTCGTCTATAAGTTGCCTACCGCCGACACATCCTATATAAGTCCAAAGCGTAGCCCGACACGACCAAATCTATTAAGCTCCCAATAGTCGTCTCTCCGACCCCGCACCCATCTATCCTGTTCCATAGCCATCGACTCCCTTTCGCACCGACCATACTGGAAAACTTGTATAAGGCCTCCAAACTACATCTCCACCCGTAATCCAGCTAAGACTTGTCTATAATAATCTTCGCTCCCGATGGGCCCTGTGGCTGCAAAATCAGATCTCCACCTCATAAACCCTATTGGATACTCTAGATCTACCCATCTTGCCCATGACACTTTGCGCGGCCAAGCCACCGCAATGTGCTCATACGCCCAACACTCCAAAAATGATACATCAACTCCAAACCTCCCCTATCCTCCAAAACCACAACTCCCTATATACTTGTGCTAACAAGGCAGGGGCCCAAGCAATCTCTCTGTCCAAAGAATCCATCATATCCACTACTAATCCAATCAACATTCAAGAAAATCTGCCACCGCTGAATCAAGTTAGGCATAACAACTAATCCCCATCATCATCATCATCGTGAGTAGGGCCCGATCCTCCTTGTCATTACCATAGTAACGATCCATAAGAAAAACCCTAGAAGAATAATCTATGTCTAAAGTGTCATCACCATATAATCGTTGCATCATATCACCCCTTTCGTCTCATCAATGATATAAACCAGCTCATCCTGCATCTTGGCAAATGTAGGATCTTGTGTATATCCTCCAGTGTGATGGTCATCTCTCCAAAGTAGGCAACCAAAAGGTGCTTGTAATGTGATCCCATCTCTCGAATAAAGCTAACAATAATCCCATGTCTCTATGGATACGTCTATAATGACACATCCCTCCCGATCCAACCTCCTTCAAATGTCTCCAATCATCTTTTGACAATCGATCACGCACACTATCTAGTATCTTCGAGATTTTATCCCGTGTCGTCAATCGCTCTCTTGCCTGCATCCATAAAAACCAACAACACACCATCAAAAATCAATCGAAACAAATCTTAAAATCACTATTTATTGTTAAATCACATGAATTGCCAATGATTCCACTTGAATCGTTGGTGACCCCATCCAATCTCTCATGATTTCCCAAATTGCCAACGATTTCACAAGAAATTGCAAGGCGATTTCATAGTGATTTGTCATTTTCAAGAAAAAGTTGAAAAAAAAATACAAAATTCAAAAACATCACCTACCTTGACACGAGTGGGCCTCTGTCGCCTCTGGACACCTCCGGCTGCCTCCATCTCGCTATAAACACTAAAAATCACAATATCGGGGTTTCTACGGTCGGCTGGCTCTCAAATCTCAATAAAGAACAAATGAATCTCAATGCGCCTTTTATATCAAACTTTTTATCGCCCACCCAATCGCCAACGATCAACTTAATCGCTAGAGATTCTTGCCTCTTCAATCCAAACATCATTGTTTGGTCTCCAAACCTTATCAAACCATCATTTTAATCATCCCTTGTCCAAAAATTACATGTTTCAAAGTATGTGCTTCCTTTTTTGGGGCCCCAAGACCTCTTAAAATCCTAAATTCAATCAATCTATATAGAGCCTACCTTTATCAAATCCATCTCGGATTTCACAGCCTTTTTGGGAAACTTTTCCCGCTGCCACCATTAAGTCATACATCTATAGGTTAAGAACCCATTGGTTCCCTTATCACTTGACTTCCTTGTCGTGCAAATCCTACCTTTGTGGCAATCTATTTCATGCCCGGTCTTGGGGCACCTTAAATTGAAACACACTCTTACACAAACAACCTATTCAAACCGGTGATCATTGCACTTTGTCGCAATGACCCCCAGTTTGAGGGGGGACCACCTATCCAACACAAATCCAATCATTTCACTCATTTTTGTCCAGCAGCTTGTCCATCACAAACCACTTGACAAAAAGGGGAAAATGTAGAAACCCGTTTTCAAGTACCTTACATTACCCATCCACACTCACATTTTCACTCAAAATATTAAACCTATCTTTCCATTCCCTTTCTATGGCAATGAAATTGAATGAGCTAGGGAAGGAATTGCATTCCCATTTCATTTTTCTTGCTAATTTTTAAATGTTTTCTTTAGTGTTTCTTTATTTAAGCAGGTCGGCTGGGTTAGAGGAGTTTAAAAGCAAATTAAAAGACCCAATGAAGCTTATGAGGTCGGTCTTTTGATTTTGGTTGTGGCGCCAAAGGAGGGATATAAAAAGGGACTAATGACTTTATTTTTGGCGCATTTTTCATATACAATTAGTTTGTTGGGCTAGTTGCTCACTACCTTTCCACTTGAGGACGAAAACCCTCTTGTGTGGCATCTAAGGAAGACGAAAACCTTCCTTGTGGCTTGGTGGAGGACAGAAACCCTCCATTTTGAGTTGGAGACATCAAGAAGAAGGATTGCAAAGGCTTTACATCATTTTTGGAGCTCTTCCCTAGGGGAGCAACTAGGGTTTGAAGTTGGTTTGGTGTTTTCTAGGGCACAAATTTCAAATCTGATTTTATATTCGAATCTCCATATTTTATAAGGCCGTAATCTATATTTTTGTGATTTTTGGTGGAGATTTACTATTTTTCCTAGCCCTTGGTTTGGCGGGACTGCTGCTGTTATAAATAATTAATTTCCGTTGTGCTAATAAGATATTTCTTCAATCTTTTGATGTATTTGTGATGTATAAATATTGTTGTGGCTAGATAAATTATTTCGTGGCATTCTACATTGATTTGCATAGTGAAAAGTGGACTTGAATCTCATTGGCGAGTTCACTCCCGAGGAGACTACCGATTGTGAATTGGTTAATCATTGTAAGTTATTCTTAGCTACTTTCATATTGTGGTGTGTACCAAGGTATTTTTAGATTAGATTTATTGTGGATGAGTTATTTGATGATATTTGAGTGATTTTCCTCTCATTCGAACTATTATAAAATCAAACTCGCTAATTTCCAATCGTTATAAAAATCAATTTGCTGATTTAAAAATATGAATTTTATCTATTGGTATTTTTGTGGTTTCCTCCTTTTCGCTTTTAGTCCCAAAAAGGGAGTGTACGGTCATATCAAAGCTTTGAACTTCCCAACCTAGGGTTTTCATGGAAGAAGGCAACAAGGGTTTCTATACTATCAAAGAAGAAGGAAAGCAGACCAAGCAAGAGAGGAGGATAATATGGCCAACTAGGATCCTCAAGAAGCCAAGTTCGATAAGCTTATTGCGGGGCAAGAGCGATTAGCAGACACCATGGATTTCCTAGCCCTATTTGTTCGAGAGGGTGATTGAACCCGTGGTTTGTAATGGAGATGGTAGCTCATCCAAAGCTAATAATGTATGGCGACCTTTGGGATCAGCCCATGGATCAGCCACAAGGCCTACTTTTCTTCCAAGGGAAGAAGCTATTCCGGATGTGGGAGCAAGGCCCTCTATGGGGCAAAGCATTGCCACAAGCTATGAAGAGTATATGGCTCTTCCAAGAGAGATACATGAGGCCATTTCACTTGCCAAGTTCATTGGTGTGAGCAAAGGAAGGTCTAGGCCAGAGCCAAGACAACATATGCCACAGAAGGAGGTGCAAAATGTGTTGGGGAAGATGACCTTCTCTACTTTTGATGGATCAACCAAGGGAACAACTAGGGCTTGGATCCAAAAGCTAGATACATACTTGTCCTTGAAGCTGTAATGTCCCCAAATGGACAATTTTTGCCCCCAAACGGAACAACAGTAAATCCTATCCAAAACAACTCTTAAACAATGAAGTATAGAACATAAAAATTATAAAATGGTGTAGATCTGAATTTATTAAGGAAAGTGTGACTTGCCTTGGTGATGGAATACACTCTCCATTGAAGAAAAATCGCTGAAATCTTTGACCAATAAGAGGGCTGAAATTTTATTATAAAAATCTGTAGACAGACAAATACAGACTTAGCTAGAAATAGAATTTCCTCAGCCCAAAATAGGTGCAAATCAGCTGATCTTGGCTTCTAAAATTCTGATTTTGGAACAACTCAAATCAGATCCAAATGTGCCCTAGATCACGCTGAAATGGTCCCAAAGTAGGTCACTCCACTATAGGCAAGCTGGAAATTAAGGGTAGAACTCAACAACAATATTCTACCTTCAAACCCTCGCCGGAATTAACACAAATCTGCAACTCTAACCTTCAATAACTGCTGGAAATCTGAAGTAGAACCTTGAAAATCAATGGAAACCCCGGATAGAGCCCCCTTTTCATTTTTCTTCCTAAGCTTAAAGAGGGTTTTCATCCTCTCAAGTAAAACTACAAAGGGTTTTTGTCCTTTGGAGTTGAATTGGAAAGCATGCAAGCTTAGACCAAAATTCTGAATTGATAAGATGTAAAAAGATATCCTCTCCTATGCATGGCAACCTCCTTTTATAAGTTGTCTTGGCCTTTTTGCCACCCAAAACAACCAATCAACTCCTTTTGCCTCATTTAATGTTTTCCACTTGCTTTATTTCATCCCCTATGGGTCGCATTTTTCCTCTAGGGACAAATAAAACATAAAGTTACTTTTTTTTCTATTTTGTCATTAATAAATTAACTTAAGTGCTTATAATAATATTTTATGATGCACTTTATAATTAATTTATTATGACTTAGTTTCCTTTTTCTCATCCCTTAGCCATTGGGAAACAATGAATGGGCTAAGGGTCTTCGACTTGTTAATTTTGAGAAAGGGGATATTTCAAAAACCCATGATGGAGGAGGATGCTATCAAGTTTGCAACCCTACATTTTGAGGGGATTGCTCATGAATGGTGGTTCCATGGTTTAGTGACACACGGGCACAACGGGATCCATTTTTATGATGGGTTTTGTCAAAGGCTCATTGATCCATTTGTGAGTTGATTTGAAAGTTCACTTTCGCGAGTTTGCTCATTTGAGACAACAAGGCACAGTGGAGGAATATGTGACGAAATTTCAAAGGCTTTTCGTTATGATCACAGATGTTTCAAAGAGGAGACTTGTAGTGCTCTTCATTCAAGGGTTAACTAAACCACTCAAGGGTTTGGTTAGAGCATTTGATTCTGTCTCTCAAGAGGCATTAAAAAAGGCCTTGGATCTAGAAGGAGATGCCTCAAAATTGCAGCAAACAACAGTCATCTCAAGGGAAATTCAAGTGGAGGACAACCAACTAGATCACTGGGACAACCTAGAAACCCTCCCTTGGACCAGCCAAGAAAGCCCTTCCAAAAGATGCCATTATCGACAAGGAGCTGCCCACACCAACAATGAAGGAGAGTCTAGAAATGAGTTACGAAAGAAGAATTTGTGCTTCTCTTGCAAGGATCCATGGACTCCCACCACCGTTGTTTGGGTAAAGGTAAAGTACATTATATTGAAGTATTTTCAAATTGTGAGGATGATGAAAATAATGTTGATGAAACCAAGCATGATAGTATGCCGGAAGAGGATCTGGAAAAGGTTGATGGCACTCTTGCTACCTTGAAGGGTGCACCTAGTTATCATCCATTCCGTATGAAGGGTGATCTACAAGGGCAAGGAGTCATAGTTTTGATTGATGGTGGAGCCACTCATAATTTCATTGATGAGTGCTTGGTGGCCAAATTGGAGTTGAAGGTAGAAGACTTAAAGGGATTCACAGTGAAGATAGCAGATGGTTACTCCATGCCATGCACAAAGAGGTGTTCCCAACTCCATGTTACATTGGGACAACATGAGGTATGTGCTGATTTCTATTTGATTAACATGGCTGATATGAATATTGTGCTTGGGGTCCAATGGTTGCATTCATTAGGAGAACTCATTTTCAATTACCAAAGCATGGAAATAAGCTTCATAGACAAGGGTAAGAAGATTACATTACAAGGTATGCTTTCGGAAACACCTCAAGTTAAGTATTTGGTAGAAAATACTTTGTCATGGGAATCACATTTTTGCTCTTTATCTAAGATTACGCAGATTGGAAGTCCTTAATTACAGCTGAATATGTCAGAACAAGTTTGCTAATGCTGTTATTAAAGGGGAAATGATTAATGAAAGGTACAAGGTGATGGATGGGCTTATTCTTTACAAAATTCGGGTTTATTTGGTGCCCAAATTGAAGGTGAAGAGTAAAATATTGAGGGCTGTTCATGATGACCCATCAGCTGGTCATCCAGGTTACTTTAAGACATAAATAGGTGAGGGAAAGATTCTATTGGAAAGGCCTAAAAGGGGAAGTACTCCAATACATTCGGGAATGTCTTACATGCCAACAAAACAAAGCAAAACATACATTTCCAGTAGGTCTCCTACAACCACTCCCATTCCCACTCAAAAATGGGAAAGTATCTCTATGGACTTCATCACGGGGCTGCCTATGGTTCAAGGTAAGAGTTGTTTATATGTGGTGGTTGATAGACTCACTAAATATGCTCATTTTTGTCCACTTCCGGCTAAATATAATGCTCCTATAGTGGCTGATGTGTTTTTCAAAGAAATATTTAGACTTCATGGGCTGCCCAAGGATATAGTGAGTGATAGGGACAACAGATTTATGAGCATGTTTTGGCAAGAGTTGTTTCAATTGGTGGGTACCCAACTCACTCCTAGCACTAGTTACCATCCCCAAACGGATGGGCAAACAGAAATAGTTAATAAATGGGTGGAAGGATACCTACGAAATTACATTGATGGGCAACAATCAACATGGATGAAGTGGTTATACATGGCTGAGTTTTGCTACAATACTACCTTCCAAACATCCATCGACATGTCTCCTTTCAAAGCTTTGTATGGTTATGATGCTCCATCTTTTGTTGATTTGGTTATGACAGATAGTAGAGTGCCCAAGGCTCAAGATTTGGTTCAATGAAGTCATGATATCTTAAAAGAGCTCAAGGAAAACCTCCTACGTGCCCAAAATCAGCAGAAGTTATATGCAGATCAGCATAGGAAAGAGAGGACATTTGAAGTAGGTGACATGGTGTTTTTGAGGTTGCAGCCCTATAGGCAATCTTCTATCAAGCAAAGAGGTGCGGAAAAGTTGAAACCACGCTTTTACGGTCCTTATAAGGTAAAGAGAAAGGTGGGAAATGTTGCATATGAACTTGAGCTTCCGGAAAATAGCAAGATACACAATGTTTTTCATGTTTCATGCCTCAAAAGGCACTTGGACAACACCTTACTCCCTCACATGAGTTGCCACCATTAGATGAGGAGGGCAAGTTGGTTCTAATTCGGAAAGTATCCTAGAGGTTTGTGAGAAGAAGTTAAGGAATCGAAGTATCAAGGAATATTTGGTTTGTTGGAAGGGATTGCCCCTTGAGGATGCTACATGGGAAAATGCAACAATATTGGAGCATCCACATTTGCAATTGCTTGGGGACAAACAATTTTGGGAAGGGAGGATTGTAATGTCCCCTTTTCAACTTAAGAGCCTAATTATGGACTTTTTGCCATTCCTTTTCCATGGCAATGAAGATGAATGAGCTAGGGAAGGAATTGCATTCCCATTTCGTTTTGTTTCTTTATTTAAGTAGTTCTTTTTGGGTTAGAGGAGTTTTAAAAGCAAATTAAAAGATCCAATGAAGCTTTATGAGATTGATCTTTCTATTTTGGATTTGGCGTCAAAGGAGGGATATAAAAAGGGATTAATGACTTCATTTTTATCTTCTATCTTTGGGGCTAGTTGCTCACTACCTTTCCACTTGAGGATGAAAACCCTCTTGTGTGGCATCCAAGGAAGACAAAAACCTTCCTTGTGGCTTGGTGGAGGACGGAAACCCTCCATTTTGAGTTGGAGACATCAAGAAGAAGGATTGCAAAGGCTTTACATCATTTTTGGAGCTCTTCCCTAGGGGAGCGACTAGGGTTTGAAGTTGGTTTGGTGCTTTCTAGGGCACAAATTTCAAATCTGATTTTATATTCGAATCTCCATATTTTATAAGGCCGAATCTATATTTTTGTGATTTTTGGTGGAGATTTACTATTTTTCCTAGCCCTCGGTTTGGCGGGACTGCTGCTGTTATAAATAATTAATTTCCGTTGTGCTAATCAGATATTTCTTCAATCTTTTGATGTATAAATATTGTTGTGGCTAGATAAATTATTTCGTGGCATTCTACATTGATTTGCATAGTGAAAAGTGGACTCGAATCTCATAGGCAGTTCACTGCCCTAGGAAATTGCTGATTTTGAATTGGTTAATCATTCTAAATTATTCTTAGCTATTTCAGATTGCGGTGTGTGTACCTGAAGGTGTTTTCAGTGGGTGAGTTATTTGATGATATTTGAGTGACTTTCCTCTCATTCCGGACTGTAATAAAAATCAAACTGCTGATTTCTAGATGTTATAAAAATCAGTTTGTTGATTCAAAAATCTGAATTTAATCTATTAGTGTTTATATGGTTTCTTCCTTTTTCAGTTTCAGTCCCAAAAAGGAACATTACACCATCTAATCCGCTGTAATTTCTGTCATAGAACAACAATATGGCTTCCTTGACAATGCATCAGCCACTATGTTATTTTTCCCTTTCATAAACTCAATATCAAAGTCAAAAGACTGAATTTTACTCACCCACTTCTGCTGTCTTTCATTCAAATCAGTTTGGTTGAGAAAGTACCTCAAACTATTGTGATCCGTCTTCACCACAAATCTGCCACAAACTAAATATTGCCGAATTTCACCAAGGCATGCATGATTGCCAACATTTCCTTATCATAAATAGAGTATTTTTCTCAACATCTTTGAGTTTTCTACTTTCAAATGCAATTGGATGCTTATTTTGCATCAAAACAGCCCCAATACCATCTTTGGATGCATCACATTCAACAACAAAAGGAATTGAAAAATCTGGAACAAGTACCGGGCATGAACTCATTACCTTTTTGAGCTTGTCAAATGCTTGTTGGGCTGAAGGTGACCAATTGAAAGCTCCATGCTTTGTCAAATTTGTCAAGGGGGCTGAAAGTTGTGAAAATCCTTTCACAAACCTTTTAGTAGTAGCTACAAAGACCCAAGAATCCCCTTAGTTGAGTCAATGTGGTGGGAGGAGGCCAATCCATGATAGCTTGGATCTTTTGTTGATCCACTTGTACTCCTTGAGCATTGATGACATGTCCAAGATACAAAATTTCCTCCATTCCAAACTCACATTTTGATAATTTGGCAAAGAGAGATTGCTGTTCCAAAATGCTTAACACCATATCCAAATGCTTCAAATGCTCTTCCCATGACTTACTATAAATCAGAATGTCATCAAAGAATACCAATACAAACTTCCTCAAATGCTCTCTAAAAACATGATTCATACATGATTGAAATGTAGCAGGGGCATTGGTTAACCCAAAAGGCATTACTAGGAATTCAAATGACCAAAATGACATCTAAAGGCTGTCTTGTGGACATCCTCTTCTCTTACCCTGATTTGATGATACCCAAACCTTAGATCAATCTTGGAAAAGAACATTGCTCCATGCAACTCATCAATCCTTGGTATGGGGTACTTGTTTTGATTGTCTTCTTGTTCAACAACCTGTAATCAACACACATCCTCAAAGTTCCATCCTTCTTCTTCACAAGAACAACCAAAGAAGCGAAAGGACTAGAACTTGGTCTTATGAGACCCATATCCAACAATTCTTTGATTACTTTCTCTATCTCTTCCTTGAAGGCCCTTGGATGGCGGTAAGGAGAAGATATTACCGAGTAGAACCCAGTTCTAACTCAATGATATGTTGAAATCCTCTATCCAGAGGCAATCCATGAGGTAAATCATTGAACACCTTAGCATGCTTATCTAGAATAGGCTGAATATCAACATGATAGGACTGCTGTGATGAAAAAGAGGATGTATTTCTTACCAAACAATGTGTAGCCCATGCAATCTTTCCTCTTTTGAAGGATCTTTCCATACTCTTGGCGGTCACAACTTGGGGAGCACCATTCTTCATACCTTGTAGAATCACTTCCTTGTCTTGCACCTTGAATTTCAACTCCATGGTTTGATAATTTTGGGTGAATTCACCCAAAGATTGCAACCATTGTACACCAAGGACTACATTTGTTTCACCAATACCAATGACATAAAAATCATCACTTACCTTATGCTTTCCAGAGTGAGCTCAAGTTGTGGGATCTTCTTTGTGCATGAAAGAGAATATCCATCTGCTCTTTGTCACATTGAAGCCTTGGAAATCTTCCATCTTCAATCCCATTCTTGTCACCAAGCTCTCATCAATGAAGTTATGAGTAGCTCCACTATCTATCAACACGGTGATCCTTTGTCCATGAAGAACACCTCTCACACGAAAAGCATAGTATCTAGGTGCTCCAGATAAAGTAGCTAGTGTTCCATCCATGGGAACCATTTCTTCTTCCTTTGCTTGCTCTTCCTTTTCTCCGGATCAACACTTTCTTCTTCTTCTTCATCATCTGAAATTACTTCAATGTAGTGGGCTGCCCCTTTTCCACGGCAATGGTGGTTAGGTGTCCATGGATCCTTACATGTGAAACATAATTTTTTTCTTCTTAACTCATTCCTTGCCTCTATTTCCTTGCTGTTTTTCAGCCATTCTTTTGTATCAGATTTACCTTGAAATGTCTTACCTTGCTGCCCAAAATTTGGTGCCTTTTGCTCATTGTTTGAAGTAGTTCTTGGCTGTCCAAAAGACCCCCTTTTCTGTTCCAAAGGTACAATCCTATGCTGTCCAAAAGGCAGATTTTTTTTTTTGGAACTGAAGTTTCCAAATCCAAGGACTTCTTGATAGCTCCTTGTAGAAAGATAGGGCTAAAAGCTTTGACTAGGCCTCTTAGTGGTTTTGTTAGTCCTTCAATAAACAACAATACAAGTCTTCTTTCACTCACATCGGTACCATCACTGCAAGTCTAAAATTCAGAAATATATTTATCCAATGATCCCTCTTGCTTGAGTTGAGCCAACTCCCTGAAATGAATCTCTAGATCTATTCTATCAAACCTTTCTGTTAAACATTGATTGAATTCTTCAATGGTTGTGATAGAACCATGCCCTTGTGTGATCAATCCATGGTACCACCATTCATGTGCAACTCCCTCCAAATGTAAAGTTGCAAATTTGAGGGCTTCTTCCTCATACATGGGATTCAATGATAAATATGTATCTAACTTTTGTAACCATGCTCTAGTTGAACACTTATCTGAACCATCATAAGAAGGAAGAGTTACCTTACCCAACCTTTGTTGTATGTCTCTTCTTGGTTGCTCTGTTGAGCTCTTCTATTCCCGCCTTGTGCCTTTGCTATTCTTCACTTGATAGTAATCCCTGAAAGACAACATCTCTCTCACTCAAACTGAGGGTTGCATATTCTTCACCCCATGCCTTTATGTCTTCAACATCACTTGGAGGATCTAGCTCAATTGGTTGTTCCTCTTTTTGAAGAAACTTGGCTCAATATTTGAGGTGGAGGTTTGATGGATGTCTTTGCTGGTCCAAATGAGCTTCCTTCACCATTGTTGGTTGCTCCTTGGTTGGTTGATATATGATGTCCATGTATAACCTTAGCTAGGTCCATGATTGAGCTTGTCAATGCATCACGCATTTCCCTTTGAGATTCCCTTATAGCCAACTGTAACTCTCTTTGACTCCTTGTGATCACTTCTTGCATGAAGCTCAACTCATTTGTAGGAGGAGCTCTCGATCATGCTCATCCATTGTCCCTTTCTTTGGAGTTTGATTTCTCCTTTGATAAACTAGAGGTGTTTTTCCTGTGTGCATTCAGATCTGATCTCTTCACAGGATGGGAAGGAAAATTGTTCTGATACCACTGTAATGTCCCCAATGGGATAATTTCTAACCCCAATTGGAACACCTTCAAATCTGATCTTAAACAACAATGTCTAGAAAATATACTTAATAAAAATAATGCAGATCTGAATTTATTTAAGGAAAATGCGACTTGCCTAAGAGATGGATGGCACTCAAATCTGATATGAACTTGATCAAATATTTCCCCAAATAAATCAGAAATTATTATGTGTATAAACACCAAAAAGAGACCAAATTTATGACCAATAAGAGGGCTGGAATTTTATTTTATCTGCAGATAAACAATTTACAGACCTGGCTGAAAATGAAGTTTCCCAAGCCCAATATATATATAAATCAGCTGGATTTGACCTCTACAAATTTGATAATGAAACTGAAAATCAGATCTGAGCCAACCGTGCCCTAGAGTGCTCAAAAACTTCCTCAAGTGGGTCGCACCACTAGGAAATGCTGGAAATAAGAGGTAGAAATCAGCTACAATCTTCCACCTTCAAACCCTAGCTGGAGACAATACAAATCTGCAACTTTGACCTTCAAATACTGCTGGAATTCAGAAATAGATTCTTGAAAACTCAATGGAAAACACAAAGGAGAAGAGTTTTCGTTCTTCTACCTTGGCAAAAGAGGGGTTTTGTCCTCTAATGCAAAAACATCAAAGGGTTTTCATCCTTCAATGTAAAATTGGAAAGCATTCAAACTTAGACCAAATTTCAGAGATTATAAGATGCCTTCTCCAAGTGTGGCGACTTGCTTTTATAACTTCTCTTGGTATATTAGCCACACAAAGGACCAATCAACTCTCTTTACTTTATTTAATATTTTCCCCTTGCTTTATTTTATCCCCATATGGGTCGCATTTTTCCACAAGGGGGAACCTTTTATTATTTTATCACTAATAATTAATTCAAGTGCTTATAATAAATTTCATTATGCACTTAAAATTAATTTATTAGGATTAGTTTCCCTTTTTTCCATCACTTGGCCGTCGGGAAACAAAAATAAGCTAAGGGTCTTCGACTTGTTATTTTTGAGAAGTGGATATTTCACATGTTGAATAGAAGTTGCATTTCTGGCAAGAAGTCTTCCACTTATTTGGAAGTGTTTGGTAGAATAATTTGTTTAGTCTTTCCTGCACATTTTACAGTCCGCGCACAAGGTCTTGGGTCCCATGGTGCTGATCACCGTTTGTCTTGTTAGTTTTGTCTTAGGTATAGCAATGAGTTTTAAACCCAAGATTTGAATGTAAAATCCCACTAACTAGAAGTAAGTGACCATGAAACTTTAGGACAGTAGGATTTGAGGGAGAAAAGCTTAATTATAAGAGATTATCTTCATTTTGGAAAATGCTTCTAATAAGCATGCGTGCTTACTCAAAATAATATGCATGATTTTTGCACGATCGTTCTTTTTTCATACATGCATACTTATTTAAGAGAACATATATGCTTTTTCTAGCATTCCTAAAAAGCTATCTTTCTATTTTCATGCTTTTTCTAGCATTCCTAAAAAGCTATCTTTCTATTTTCATGCTTTTCTAGTCTTACTGAAAAGAACATGCAAACTTTTTGCATGATCCTGCTTTAATCATACATGCAAAACAACTCACAAGAATGTGAGCTTACTAGAAAGAACTGGTATGGCTTTTGCATGGACTTGCTTCTTTCATGCATTCAATACTCCTAACATGTATGCATGCATGTTTTTTACATGTTTAGAACATGTACGTATGCCTTTTACCATTAAATCCAATAGTAAAGACAATAAAACCATCAATTTTGACTTTTTTTTTCTCCTGAGATTATTGGAATGATTTGAATGTGCAGATCTTGCCCCTCTTCAAAACTTGAAGTCCACTGACCTCCATTAGGAGAGGGGCTTCTATGTTTTTGTTTTCTTTTTATTGCTAATTGGTACACATCTCTTCAAAATGCGCTTCTTTCATTTCAACAAGATATGGTGATTTCAATTTCATGAGTACTTAGATATTCTTTCAGAGAAAGACCCAATTTCTCTCCATCCTTATTTCTGTCTTTTAACCATGTGGTGCAACCAAAATATGATCCATTGAAGTGTCCTTCCACCAGCTGACGTTTTTCTTTCGCTTTTGTTGAACCACCTTTGGAAACCATTATCAAAGGAGATATGATTTCCTTTCAATTGCTTCTCAATTGGAGCTTGTAGGCATGGACATGAAATAACCAATTGACGATATTCAAAACATTGCCTACATCTGAAAGCAATGTTTTCATAATCCACTTTTTGGAGTCTTGCCGAACACTCTCAAACCAAGGAAAAATCCGTAGGAAGACCTTTTATCAGATCCACCTCCATACAAATGCAAGCACGCTTGTCTTGATTTTTTTGGCCATTGCTAGGTCTCAAAAATTGAATTTACCAATAGCATTCTTGATCAATTGTAGGATTGATTGTGCCCAAAATTTTTAAGGCAAATTTGGTAGCCTAACTCAAACTGGAATGCAGGAAAGGATTTCAATCAAAGGGTAAAAATATGAAAACTAAAGCTTCATGAATACCCAGGCCCCATCTCTTGTATATGTCATCTATTAGAATATAAGGCTTTACTTAATTAGTTATCAGTTACACTTTAACTAATAATCGGTTGTAACCATCAACCGCATTGTAACTATCTTTTGCATAATAAAATGACGGACACACAATCTCCAAAGTGTGCAATCCATCTTCTCTTTATTTCTTCCTTGTGCACATCTTCCAACATTGGTATCAGAGCGAGACAAGTGAGGAAAGAGAGAAGGGAAGAAGATCAGTCCCATTAGGGCACAAAGTCTGAATCGAAGTGAATGAAATTGAGGGAACAGTCACGTTTTTCTTTCAAAGGAAAATACCAGTCCACGAGCCATTAAAACACAATCATTTCTGCCCATTTCTGTAACAGAGCCAAAGTCACGGGAAGGCAAAATGTTTTCAGAATACAGTCGTGATTTTTGAGCACGAAAATAGCCACGAAAAATACACGAAACCAGACAGAATACAGTCGTGATTATATCAGGGCAAAGTTGAAAACACATCAACATTGCTGCCATTAACAAAGAACAAGCAAAACAGTCGTGAATTGCAAATAAAAATAGTCACACATTCAAGGGCACAACAAAGTTTCAGGTTGTTTGTTCTATCTGCTAGGGCACAAAACAATGCATATCATAATTGCAACAAAGGGAACACTTGAAACTGGTATTTTATTCTCTATTTCCTCATACGTAGTAGTATTTCTTTGATTTTATGGAAATTCCAGTAGAAAAATATTCTGGTCTTAATTTTCATACATGGAAAGTGAAAATACAAATGCAACTTGTGAATAAAAATTTCTGGGGCATAGTAAATGGGAAAGAGAAAGCTCTTCTAGCTAAAGAAAAGTGAACAACTGCAGAAGGTAATTCTCAACAAGTGCATTTTATTCCAAACTAGAAACTTTCGTAGAAGGTCAGATAAAGATAACTAGAAGATTGATTGTCATTATTGTAAGACAAGAGGTCACACAACGTGGGATTGTCGTGTTCGAGCCAATGATGCACTCAAGGGTAAAAGCATATCACATGCAACCAATATAGCCATGGTTGAAGACCCGCCGGATGCAGAAGGTAGTGAGGATAGTGACAAATATGTAATATAAAGATGCTCTAAACTTTGAAGGCAGGAAAGGATACAAGGTAGATGAAGCTCGGTATGGATGGTTGCTCAAATAGTTTGGGAGATTGTGGATCTTGGGAATTATACCCTCATGAGGGTCATGAGACAACTTGATGGAGATTGTAGATGGCTCAATATGGATGGTTGTCAAATAATTTGGGAGATTTGTGATTCAAGAGTTTGGGGAGGTAGAGTTCGGGAACTTGGGGATTCATCTCAAGAGCTACACCTTTATGAAGGTCACGAAGCAGCTTGATGGAGCCCTACTTAGTCAAAGCACTGCTTTTAAAGTGAAAGCCTCTGAAGATTACATAGTTTTGTTTGGTTCTAGTTTTGTTAGAATGTTCGTTTTTTGTTTTATGTAGGGTAAGCCTTAAGAGGGGGTATTAGAATATAAGACTTTACTTAATTAGTTATCAGTTACACTTTAACCAATAATCGGTTGTAACCATCAACTGCATTGTAACTATATTTTGCATAATAAAATGATGACACAATCTCCAAAGTGTGCAATCCGCCTTCTCTTTATTTCTTCCTTGTGCATTTCTTCCAACATCATTCTGATCCAATGGTTCTACGAACAATAGGATGAAGAAACCTTGGGCACAAGGGTAAATTCCCACCTTACTAGATTGGATAGGAGCCCAATTTTGGCTTATTCACTCTTTTCGAGCAGAAAGAATGGGCCAAAACCATTAAACCTAGAAGTTAAAGCTTGTTCATAAACCTACATGTTAATGCTTGTTAACTAAGTGTAGATGCACAATTAGATATCATATAATTTTTGAGAAAATGGTAAGGGGTATAGATGAGTTATCAACAATAAAACCTTGCATAAGAGAAGGATAATGTTACTAGATCCGATGTTTTTGGGGACTAACCATGAATCCTCCTTTTCACAGCTCCATATTTCTTTTGACCGTCATATGCTTTAGAATCAAAGGAACCTCTTTGAACGAGGCTTTTGCATGAAGCTTTTCTTGTCCAGATCTCTTGCATGCATTCTTGGAAGTTGTCTTGGATAATGCTGGAAGGAGATCCGCCTTTGGGGGCTTGGAAACTCCTTCATTGCTTTTGTATGCAACCGTGTGTATAAAATTGGGTACTGTTTCAGGTGGATTCTCCTCCAAAAAGGATGATTCCACTCCAAAATTCTTGCTTGCAGCCTTAAATTTGGCTCTCAAGCATTTCCCCTCAAAATCAAGGGAAAGTATTTTGAAATGTAGTGAAGTTGCATGTTGAAAGGATTTTCATTTTGAAAAAAATTATATCGTTGATATTTAGATTTACTTGGGTGAGGGGAGAGTGTTTCTCTAACTACAAGTGATTCCATTTTCCTAAGCCATTTTATATTTAGCAGTTAGTATGTTTTGGTTGTCTTGTCTCAAAGAGTTGGGGCCAATGTGGAATCGAACTTGCACCATCTAGTTGGCAAATTTACCACTTTGCCATTAGACCATAAATTAACTCTATCGTTTTCAATGTTTTTCATTTGCACGCCTTTTGGAATGCAATTAAAGTTCCATGAATTTAAAGTTATTGAATAGAAACTATCGATAGATATACGAGTGAGCATACTGAGGAACAGATTAAGAGTTTTGAGTGACCTAGGCAATACTTGATCTAATGCTTGTCTCTCAATTTTTAGAAATATTCTTTAGTGCAATAATAGCAATGTGTCCATCTCTTACTTAATGCTGGGAGTTTGAGATTGGTGGGTGATGGCATTGCTTTGCATTATTCATAGAAAGGAATGCATATTGCTAATAAATATACTTCTACACAATGACATAGTGTCTTGAATGTCGACATGCCGATTGAGAACTGACACGCTAAAAGCAAGACTGTACCAAAATATGATGCGCAGGCTGATTATACACTTCCTACCAGCCAGATTCTTCTACCAATTGTTTATGAGACTAATTGCTGTGATTGGAACATCGTCGGAGGAACAACGCATGAATCCTAGTGGGGTCTCTGCATTATTTAAGATGGTAGAAACATTTTATTTTATTTTTTACCTTGGGTGCTGCCCAAAGCTTGCATAATAACAAATGTTTGATCAGATCCATCATCATTAGAAGCAGCCAAGCTTTTGTAATACGATGGCACCTTTTTGGCGGCATATAATCAAGCTCCTCATTCCAACGCTTGCACTCTGTGCCTGTTCCATTCAAACATGCAGAATCTAAAGAAGTCCCCATTTAGTAAACTGAGAATGTAAATGATGTAAAATGAACCAGTCAACAAAAAACGAATTCTTAAGTCATCTTTGCATTCATAAGTCCTTGCCTTCTCTCCCCTGAGAGTCTCCCATTGACTTCTTGATAATATATATACATCCCATACTTTTTTAATGGCATAAGTGGCCTACAAAGATCTCCCACTGATGCCATGTAATCAATTAAGAAAACTCTTATTTGATAAAATATGATCGAACTTTATAAAAACGGTAAATAAATTAAAATAAAATTAGCTCTCAAGGATTGATGTTGAGGCAATCCCTACCTTGTCTAGGCCTTAATCCGGCATTGAGCATGCTCATTTCAATTTTTTATTTTGTTTTCTTCATATTTTCAGGAAGCAATGTCATTTCTTTTTACTGTCAAAAGGAACATTAATATTCCACAGAATTAAAAAGGAAACATTAACCAAACGTATTAGATTTGAATGCTTTTCTTTAAGATTAGCTTAAGTGTTGCAACTTGCCTGTAAATGTGTTTTTTTGGTTAAGGGTAACTTGGAGGAGGCCACTGTTGGGTAGTCAGCATTTAAAGGTTAATACAATACACCTCAAGTTTATATCTAGAAGTGAGTGATTACTATTTAATCATTGGGAAAATTCTAAGGAACCAATTCTAACCTTGAATTATTATAGATTTAGTGAGCTTGGCAAAAACATAAATAGGTTCCAATTTCTTAAGATTCTTTCTATTGATAATACAAGTGGAACTATATTTAAAGGTTATTATAATACACTTTGAGTTTATATCTAGAAGTGAGTGATAACTATTAAATAATAGGAAAAATTTCAAGGAACCATTTCTAATATTGAATTATAGATTTTGAAATTTTGGCAAAAACATTAATACGTTCCAAAATATTTTCTATTTTTACTACAAGCAAAATTATATAGTTTGCAAATATTTTTGTAAAACATAATCAATTGACAATATTATATACTAAAACTTTGTGTCTCGTCAAATTATTCATCTAGAATGTTGCATGTGTTCCTTATTTTGCGTTGATCATTAAATGTGGGATATGATCAAAGTTCTTCAATATTCTTCATAGCAGCTATATTTTTGGTGCCATTTTTTCTACCATGCACTTATTATCTCTTTAACACGAGACTGGTTTTAAAGGGCTTATGCCTGTTTTTGTAATTAACTATAATGGAGAATTTAAAACTTTCATGTGATAATCCAAAGTTTTAAATGCTTTTATCTAAATTGAATCACCTATTTTTCAATTGGTTTGCGTTAATTTGAATACAAATATGCTAAAACGTTTGATATCTTCATTTTATTAGAATTTCTTTGTTCTCTTTTGATAATAACATGCAATATATACAAAGTGGAGAGCAGGCAAGCATCAAGAGGAGTTAGCTTTAGAAGTGGGATTTTCAAGGGCAAGGCACTATGAAATTGGAGGAGGATTGATGGGAGTTCTTGTGGCCAAGTGCTAGCCCTATTTTCTTACATGGAAATATTTTATGTTGCTTTGCATAAGAGGGGAACCATAATCAATCAAAAGTATAAAATCCACTATACTTAATTGACAAGAAGGTGGATTTTTTGAAACTGTTTGGATTATGACATGCATATGAGGGTGGAGCTATGTTGACATGAGTCGATCAATCAATAGGAAAACCACAAAGTCAATCAACAGTGGAGCTTACACTGTTTTATGTCTCATGTGAGAATTTTGCATTGCTTTACAAAACATCTTATTTTTAATCTTCAGTGAAAGTAGGGTTTCATTATCAAATTGAAAAATTGTGTATGAAGGTGCAAAACCCTAAGAGATGGTTCTTTGTCACATTATATATGAATATGTTTTGGATTATACAATGCAATAATAAATCAGTTAAGGAGATGATTAATGTTCAAGCATACGAGTGTTTGTTACAATTGCAATATGGAATATAAATGAATTTTTTTCCTTAGGTTATTCTCTTAGTACATATGAATGAATAAACGATGAAGTAAAATTGTTCATATTTTTGAGATTTTGTATTGTTAAAACCAAAATTTGTTATATGCAGTTTAGTCAATTTAAAAGTACATGCTTAAAGTAATGAATATTTGTCCGTGTCATCTATATTTAGTATGCTTCTAATTTTATTTTCAAATAACTTAGGGGTTTACAATTTCATTCTGTAAACAATATATGCTTGTATAGAAATGCAACAAACATGTTTAATGCTAAATGCTGAAGGGAGAATCACAACAATGATATGCTGATATTTAAAATTACAAGTTCAAGCACTTGTTACTATTATGACTTGTACCATGCTTATTGTAATCATGCAATTATATTCTATAGAAAATATTGTTGATTTTTTAAAATTTTGAATCTAAATGTTCGAAAAGGTTCTTGTATTTGAAAATTGAATTAAAAATGAGAACCACCAAAATAAAATGAAAACTATTAAAGTATTGTGGACTGTATTGAGTGTTTGATTATTTGAGGTTGTGATTTTAATTACCTTGAACTTTTAAAAATTGAGATTACCAATACAATAAATTATTTATATTTAAAAATACAAGTTTCACAACTTTGTACTAATTTATAAAAAGAATTATATAATTTTCAATATAAAAAGTGTAACATTTAATAAAATTGTCAAATATATCAATATATTCATCTTGATGGATGCATAGCAAGTTTTTTTGGTAGATAGCATTTAAAAATATATCTTTCATTTGATTTCCATTTTATTGAATTTATTGCCACTTTTTAAAAACGTAATACTTATTTTAGATTTTTTTGTACATTGGTTCCATTGCTTATGTCTTTAAGCGCAACTTGAAAAGTGTCTTGACTTGTTAATGTTTAGTGAACTTCAAATGAAATATATCAACTACCAATATGCAATCTCGATAGACTTCTATGATTTGAACATGGTAAGGGACGGCCAAATAATTTATATAGGCTCACTAAAAAAGTTATGGCAGAGTCTCTTTTCTTCTCGCTATGTTGGTTTGAACAAGATCAATGATACATGTTTTTCGAGTTAGAACTTGTTAGGCCTCGGGACCCCAATCCACGTCCATTTGAATGATGTGGCGCCTTAATAGGAATGGTGGCCACATTTGAACACATCAAAGGGCTCCATTGGTTTGAGCTAGATCAACGATAAACATTTTTTTTTCGAGTTAGAACTTGTTAGGCCTTAGGTGCTAATCCATGTCCATTTGAGTGATGTGGTGCCTTTATTGGAATGGTAGCCACATTCAAACACATCTAAGGTGGAATGGGAAATCTCAGAGAACACTTAAGATGGAAAATAGGAAAGAATGATACAATCAAAACTAGGATGGTCATGCGGCGCTTTTTCATTTCATGGACAAATATGCAAGAACTTTTGGAAACAAAGGGCTACAAATAGTTTGAGCATGGCTCTCAAAATCACGAGGCATTTCCAAATGGAACATATCTTTATTAGATATATTGAAGGAAATTTCATCCTTCAAATGAATCACCTAAGTGAAATGTTGAACAAAAACCGATTTTAAAATCTTCAACACATGATAATGCGAAAAAACCCTAAAAAAATTGAAATAAGCAACAAACCAAAATGAATGTCCTTAAACAAAATGCCTAGATAGCTACAAGCCACATCATATGGAAAATATGGAATGAAACGAATGCCAAGCTCTTCAAGGAGGAAAATTCAAAACCCAAGCAAATATATCGTCTTACCAAAACACACATGGAACACAATAATGATACTTTGTGAGAAGAAATATTGGAAATTGAATTCCTTAAGCATCATAATTGGAAAATTCCATTCCACTATAAAATACAGTGGATATTCAAAAAGTTGAGACACTATCTTTGAAAGGATGGTTCAAACTCAACTTCAATGATCTCGCAAAAGATAATTCTAGACATTGTGGGAGAGGAGGCATCATAAATGAATAAGAAAATTTCTATTCTTTCTTATCCCAACATTAGAAAAAAAAACCAACAATATTGTTGATTTGCTTAATTGTTTCTTTTGAATTCATATGGCTATCAACGAAGTAATGCAAAGACTTCAAGTTGAACGAGATGCCAAAATAATAATAGATTTAACAAATCATGTTTATAAACATAAAATCCTTCCTAAAAATCAAACTCAAATTCTAGTCAATTGGTGTATGCACGATATCATTATGCTTTTAAAGTTTCAAGTTTGTAGAATAGGCTATAGACCATGGGTTGACAATAAGCCCGGGACTGGATAGACTTGCAAATTCAATTATTTTTCAATTCTAACAAAAAAAGATTGTAGACCCTCGATGAATTAGGACATTCGCCACACTAGGCCCCAAAACTTCGGCCTTAGAGTAGGATACTACACTAAATTAAGACCACAAGTGGTTTTAAGAATGATTTTAAGTCCACTCCAATGACTCCTATAGTAAATGGGTACATATCCTACAATCTATAGGATAGGAACATATGACCTCCCACTCAAGAGTATAAGTTCTTCCCCATTATGATAAGGGAGTCTAACGAGTTCATCTCAACAATGATCCTACAACATATGGGTACATATCCTACAATCTATAGGATTGGTGCATATGACCTCCCTCAAAAGAGTATAAGATCTTCCCCAACACAATAAGGGAGTTTAACATCATTTTAAATTTTTGAAGCATTAAAACAAAAAAATGCGGCAATAAAAGCTACAATTTCTATACAATATAAAACCATAAAAGAAAAATAGTAACACAATAGATATATGCCATAAACATTTATAAAGTTTTAATGATAAGTAGTGAATGTAAAAAAGGATGATTTTATTTGGTGGTTACTAACCATTTGCAAGATTAAAGGATATATAACATGTACTATTTGATGATAATTCAATAAATTAGCTCAAATTTCCTTGACGTTGTTCTTGACAAGTTAAGAACTATATTTTGTTATCCCTCTCGTAATTTGGCAACTTCGACTCCAACTTATCGCTCATACACGATAGGTTATCGCCTAAGTTGCAACCAATGTAGAAGGGGTTGCAACTATATTTGACGTCAACCATGTAGAGTTGGTGATGGAAGGATGTTGAGAATGTTGGAAGCGTCAATACTTGACATCATCCTCTATATTGCAAACAACAAATGCATTTTAATACTAATAAAGAACATAAGAGAGTGAAAGTAATACAAACCTACGAAGGTTCCTAGAGATGAGCTTAGAACAATTCTTGCTTCTGTTTCTATTTAGATCGATCCTAACTATCCGAAGGATACCTGGGCACTTCCTTAGAGTGATTAGACCTCCTTCTTGGCCACATGTTCTTGACAATGAAGACGATGCACATGATTAGAATATGATTGGTTGGGATCGTCTTTCTCAAACCTATTATCTCTAGGTTGAACCTTTGCATGTTGTGGAGACAATTGACAATGTTGATTATGATGAAGGCGATGGCAACTACGGTCCTAAAACTTTTCCTAAATCCCTCTTTCAAGAGGATATTATGAAAGCTATTCATGAAGCCTTAATGCACATGGATATGTCTAAGGTAGAAAATAACACTTCCTAAATTCTTCAATAAGCCATGGATTGTGATGACCTTGTTGGTCATGATATTGTCCCTTCTAACTTCCTTGATCTCTAACGCCTCCCCCTCCCTAATTGAACTTGACAAAGATGGATAGGATTAGATTTTTGATTTTCTTCATAGGCATGTGGATGTTATCTATTTTGAAGTACAACATTTTAGAAACGATTGGGCTCTTTGCACACTTGAACTTGGATTGTGGTAGAAGTGATATCCTTGTTACATTCAATTTTGCGATGACTATGCCTTGCCTCTACCGAGAGGAGTATGTAATTGCTTGAAGGACCTAACGATGTAATTGAAGGATCGATAGGAGGATGGATGCCATTTCTCAAGTGTTGATGAATGTGTTTATGACGTTTTGGTTGTTAGGAAAACTTAATATTTTATGAGTAAATATGTATGTAAATTAATATGTACATGAGTTGTTAAGAAACAACTCCTATTAGGTGCGTGTGTGGTTAATTATTATTGTTGGAAATATGTTTCATGTAAGTTGTTTAGATTGTCTAAACAACTTAAGTAGATAGAAATCTAAACAAATTATAGGATTATGTGCTAGATTTAAGTGTTGTAGAATTACTTGATATAATGCCTTAACTCCTTATTTTTAAGAGTAGGAAGGCTTATATATTTGTAAGCGATATATTGAAAAATGTAATGAAGACACCGAGTGTTATTTGTATGAGTTATTATTTGTTACATCTCTCAACAACTTTAATTATTGGTATTAGAGCACCATTATTTTCTGTGCTTGTGATGGAGAGATAGAACTATTAAGGGCAATGCCATACCCTATACAATTGCCCTAAGTTGATGAGTTGTAATATTTGACAAGGTGCCCATGTGATCATGGTTTGAGACTAACAAGTGTAGTTATTGAATTTTTAGTAAATTATTCATTACATTTTCGGTCTCATGTATTTTCATAAGTATTTATGTGCGAGGCTTTGTAGATCGCGAGGATCAATTACGGTGAAAATTCAAATAAAACTATGAGAATCATGCATATTTTCTAATATGGAATGTAGGGTTTGACTCTAAGCCTCAACACTTCGTGATGTGTCTTTTACTCACCAATCGAAGCTCAATCTAATGTGTGAGTGAGGAAGATTCGATGAGTGATGACAGTGAAGATTAAGAATATTTATACTAAGTAAACAACATTAAACATTAGAGGATGAAGGCAATGGAGGTCAAGGACAACCAATGTCCTCTCACAACCACTAGTGACGGGGCACCATAATGACTTAGTGGCTTGTTTTTCCATTTCATGATTTGTGTGGTGTATAGAGTAAACCCATGCTATGACACTTTAGAAAGCAATTATATTTTGAAGAATCTTTCTTTTTGAGATTAGGAGAAGATTCAGAGGTAAACTTAATATGAATTATTTTTTAGATAGTTCAAGAGCTTGATAATAGGAATTTTGGAGATTCAAAATCGAGTGTTCGGGAAAAGGGCTCCAAGAACATCGGGAATTCAACTTGGTAGATACACCTTACAAGGGTCACTAGAAAACTTCACGGAATTATACCTAACTTCTAAGCAATATTTTCAAAGAGAAACTTCTACAGGATGTAATTATCTTCTTCCATGTTTGCATTAGGGGAATGCTAGGTAAAATTTGTTAGTACTCACGTTGTATTAAGTGAGTAAATATGTTTGTAATCTAATATGTAAATGAGTTGTTAAGAAACAAATCATATCGGGTTGCGTGTGTTGTTAATTATTATTGTCGAAATATGTTTAATGTATGTTTAGGATGCTTAAAAGACTTACGTATATGGAAATCTAAACAAATTCAGGATTATGTGTGTGAGATTTAAGTGGAGTATAATTACTTATCTAATACCTCAACTTTTAATATTTAGGAGTAGGAAGGCCTATATATTTGTAAACATTGTATTGATTAATTTAATGATGAAGTTTTGTGTGTTATTTGTGTGAGTTATTATGTTATATTTGTTACATCTATGATCAAATTTAATATTGATGCCATTTTTAATATTGCAATGATAGACTTCTTAAGATTGGCCATTTATTAGGTTTTGTAATATTTCTACGCTTTAGTTTGAAATGTGTGCTAGCTTGTATTGGAAACTTTGACTGGTTTTGATGGATGTTTTGGTTAACCTTCGGGTCACATATCTTTTGTAATTTTTTCCAATTTATATTATTATTAATACTACTAACAATTAAAAAACATGTCATAATCCAAACAAAGTTGGAACAAAACTTAAGAAACTAGGAAATAATTCAAAATGATAATGCAATGTGTATCTTAAACAACTAGTACAACTATCTTAAGTACATCTACATGAAAAACATTGATATATATATATATATATATATATATATATATATATATATATATATATATATATATATAATCAATCTCAAGGTTATTATCTTAGATTTTCCATCTATCATATTGATTAAAAATTTCATTATCTTCTCCAAATGTTTCTTACCTATTGGTGACAAACGCCATCAATCTATTTCGCACTAATGTTTTAGGCTTGAAAAAAACTTTTAGGACTAAAAATGGGCTCCAAACTCCACCGTTTAGATAAGATAGTATAATTTATTGATTGAATTTTTAAGAAAATAGAAAAATTCCAAGTGTTGGTCGAATGGACATCAAATTCAAGGGTGAAATCATCTTGTGAAGATCAAATGACCATTAAATTTAAGGTTCAATTACCTTGTGACGGCTAAATGGACATCAATTTAAGGTTTCCATGAATTGTTCATCCATGAACATTACAATGTGTCACCACTACCTAACTCCCATTGTAGGATGCTTATTGGCATTAATAACATGGCGTGTCTTTCATAAAAACCTTGAGTATTGGTTCATTTGTGAAGGAATCCATGGCTTGAAACTCACCCCATATTGGAGTATTTTTGAACGTTTCAATGTGAATATTCATATTTCTCAAAACCTTCATACAAAAGAAAAACCCAATGAAGATGACACAAAATTTACACAAATCACCAACATATAGTAGTGGGGGAGTTACAATATTTCCTCTTATATTGTTGTGTACACCCAAACAATATAAATGATAGGAGTAGGATGTAAGATATGTTAGATGTATAATATTCTAAAAAATTAAACTACATTAACTATACAATCCGAATATATTTATTACTATATTTCATGAAGATATATCGATGAAACAATAGCGTAAAACACAAAAAGGGATAAATATTTCACCGCACCAAGAGGTGTAGAAGTGTTCTAGGTGTACATAATGGTTGAAAATATTGATATAAACTTACAAGCTATTTTTTTCTGAGACAGTTCTTGGAAAAGGCTCATGTATATAACCATACAAATCCTATCGGGCCGTAGTAAAATTTAGTTATACTACGTATAGTTTTGAACTTGAAAATGTGGAGCTTTGTAACTTTACTTGTATGTCACCTGATTTGGACATGATTTTTATTGTTTTTGCTAGGGGTCACACACCTTTGGCACCACCTGTAATGACCTACAAAAATAGAAAACCCTAGACATATGCAACATACTTAATCAAATGATCGGTCAACAAAAGGAGAAATATGTGTGTGGGTGAGGTGAATCGACCCTAGAAGTGAACCATTCTGAACCAATCTAGATGTTGCATTACATCCTCTTGAGAAATATAAAGTCTCATGTAGTTTTCCTAGTGTTGGTGCAAGTAGTGTATGCAATCTAAGCCAACCCCCTATGTTTTCCTCGTGTTTCTTAACAAAAAGAATATCCGGTGCAATCATTTGTAGATATAATAAATATGTACCCAACATGGTATTAGTGTGGTGTGATGTACTTCACATTCCAAAACTAATCCCCTTTATCCCTTAATACTTTTGGTAATTCTTGGAGTGACTTGATTTTGTTAAGACATGGTTTTGAAACCTTTGCATACTTAGTAATGGAGGAAGCTAAACTCTTGAACTTAGTTTGAATGCTTCAGATGTGTATGACATATTCTCTAAAGGATGTGCATCTTCTTTAGGAATATTTAGGAGAGCCTTGGGAAATTTGATGTCGATATTTGCAATAAGAGTTCTTCAAAATGACATGTGAGCAATGAAGTGTAGTTGAATTGCTTATTTAGGATTCCAAATGTTAGCTATTGACATTATGGATGACCCAAGGAAGGTGAAACAACACACATAAGATATTTCAATTAAGAAAATAATTTTTAGGAGAGAGGGTACGAGGATCTGCATAGTTTTTCCCATACTGTAGTATGACCTAGTCCTATTCTATACAATTCCTTACAATATTTAGTAACGAAGGAGATTGCATCGAGAAAGTTCCTCGGGGATACAATACTAGTTTGGATAATTAATAGTTCATGATTGAATGAAAGATTATAGAGTATAGATTAGCAAGTCATGTGTGAGAGAGACAAATATGTCAATGTAGCTTAAAATGTGAACATTTGTCTTAGTATGAGAACAAAGTCAAACTTGTCATTGTCAAAGGGTAAGTCACCAAATTTGAGTGTCTAGAATCCCCCTTAAAGAGATGCAAAACATGAAATGAATACACCCATTCTCTTTACAACGGGAGGAGATCCCTTCTCATTATACTTAAACATTATAATTTGTGTTGAGTTACCGAAGGATGGGGGTGATCAACTCCCAATTTTCTTTGAAGGAGAAGCGAAAGTAGGAGAGGATGTAGGTGAACATTATCCAACACTAAGAAGAAGTACCATATAAATATTTTCCCAAAGAACCCCATAAGGAGGGAATATCTATGTGTGAAGTATCTTACCAACATGATATCTTCCCACATAATGAGAGATGAAGGAAGAACAACCTATGAAGTATCTAACCACCTTAATCTATTTCAACCCCATGAACCACACCGCTATAGAAGGATATAGGCCTAATTTTCTAGATAACACAAAGTTGAAAGGGAATAGGTGGGTTATGTCCCCGCCATGTGCCATAATAAATGGGTCTAATTATGCAAATTCTTAGTGATGAAAAGGATAATAAGGCTCGTTCCCCAATACCTAAGTGTATTTGCAAATGTATATGAGTGATGTAGTGAAGGAATGAAGTATGACATACATACATACATACACACACACAAACATACACCCACCAAACACACACACACACACACACACACACACACACACACACACACACACACACACATAGTGTGTGTGTGTGTGTGTACTAGTATATACTAGTATACTAGTACACACACATGTGTGTGTGTGTGTGCTTATGTAACGTGCGCATTACTAGAAGTTTGTAAATATATGTAGGAATATGAGAATGTTGTAATTTTTTGTGAGCTTGTCTCTTGATGGAAACGTTCAATTAAAGCCATAATGTACTATGATTTTTTTCTCCTAGTGGATAGTTCTATACTAGTGTGAATTATGTCCTTATATATGTTCCTAATTCTAGGGATATGCGCCTTGTGAATACTTGTTTTTGAATCTTGTAATGTATTTTTACCATGCATATATGTATAATATACCCCAATAAATGCCCCTCTTTTGAGGCCTCATGTGAGACTCAATAGTAGAGTGCAAAAATCAAAATAAATGACGTGTACCCAAGTTGGATAAGTCTGATAATTTGCATTGGATCGCATAGAAGGATAGTGTAGGTGGGCATGGCCATAAAGATCCTATTCCTACAAGAATATTGCGTATGATGGATACCATGGTATACAAATAAAGTATCATGCAACAACCTATAATAAGAATAACTATTGTGTAGAGAATAAAACAAGTACATAGGAAAAGAAATAGTTAAGTAAGATAACATAAGAAATAGAATGTAAAAGAGTCATATAAGGGCTTAAAGCCACAAACGTGGAGCACCAAAGAGTCATAAGACAATCACGGTGTAAGCACATATGTTAGATACAAAAATAAGTGTACAAGTAATAACACATACAAGTACAAAAGAAATGTCACATTGATAAGAGGCATAAAACCACAAATATGGGATATTAAAGTATCACAAGAAAAACATAGGAGTCACATAGGACACATAAAAGAAGTAATCAAGTATTCAAGGAATTATGAAATAAAGTAATCTAGCAATCATGTAAGTTAAACACATAGCAAATAGTAATCAAAAGAGACATAGAACAAAAAGAGTTAGTGCTGCACAAGACACATGTGTTAGTCATGTTATCCCAAAAGATAACATATACAAAGTATAGGAAATTGTGTGTAGTGAGGAAATGAAAGTAAATGCAATGAAATAAAAGCACGTGAGTAGTGTGGGAGATAACCCTAGATGGTTAGAGTCACTAAGAAGGGGACTGGACCGACACATGTAATCATGTATCAATTTGTGTATGCTCTACAAACAATCTCAACATACTTTGTGAATGTATGTGTGTAAAGAGTATATAGAAAATATGCTATCTGTCAAACCAATATGACAAACACCATATGTGAAGTAGAGAGATAACTAATTAAGTTGTGTAGGTTGAGATTTTTATTTTTGTAGAATATTTGAATGTTTTGGTATTACGTGATTATTTAAATGTTATTATATTTTTGAAATTAAATATATACATGAAGGAGGTAGCACAAAATATACCCAATGAGGGCATCCTTAAGAGGTGGGGTAGACCCATAAAGTAAAGGAGGTTGGGCCTCAAACATGTCACAATAGAAGAAGGTTGATCTTGTATAATATACGTAGTAACCATATTATGTGCAACAAAAGACCTAACAAGAGGCTTAAGAGGAAGAGATACATTAGAAGCAGTATGTACAATAGATGTAATGCCACTTAGGGCATAAAATAAAGAAATCTAGATTTCCTAGGGAACCCTTATATAAAAATGACAACAATTTGATTTTTATTTAAAAACCTTACCAAAAAATACTACTATACAAAATTTCACTTTATTTATCAAAATACCCATACCCACATACCGAGAGAAGGCTTAAAACATCTAGGAGACCTCTAGTAACATCAATATAGAAGAAAATATTTTTTCTAACAAGGATATGATTTTATTTTAATTTATTTCAGACCTGAAAAATAACTAGAACTTCAAAATTTCATATCTCCCAGAATACTTGGAGTTTGAACACAAACCAATGCTCAAAATGATCTTGGAAGAGGCTAGCTATCCAATGAAAGTGAAATCAAAATTTTGCAACCATGGAAACCCACTCAAAAGTGATCCCAAAATCTCCAAATGAGTAGATCAAGCGGAGATGGATGTGAAAGCCATAAAAATGGTTACTAAATATAGCCCAAAACTGTCACAAGTGAATCTCAACTGATTGTTGGTTGACCCAACACAAAAAACCCTGAAAATTAGACTTGAAGATGATGCCCTATATGTAGCAAATATGAAAACAACCTCAAAACATGCATTACATCTCAAAAGCAACCTTCCAATAATTGAAATTCTAAACTATAGCACAATAGTGAATCCCGAGTGGATCCATCTCACAAAGTTGATAAGTTTTCATTCCCAACCTTTAAACCTTGGAGGTTTTCATAACTAAAGCTTATTCTCCTCAATGGTTTTAGTCCCTATAAGATTTGATGCAAACAAATAGCTTAACATGTAACAATAGAAAGCAGTTGGCAAAAGACGATCTTAAATGAATACTCAAACCTCCTTTTATAACCTTTCCTTTCCTTTTTCCAAGTTGGGTGCTCCATGTGGGACTAAAAGAGATTTTTAAATTATAAAGTGACTTCCTTATTTCTATTTTATCTTTATGAATACACTTTATCATAAAGTAAATTTAATTAATTAATCATTATGACTTAAAGTTTTTTTCTCTATAAATATTACAAGTCTTAATAAAGCAACTTAAAAATATAACGATAAACTACTTCCCTTGCATTTCCCTTTAAGCCCCTGAGAAATCATCTAGGGCAAAAAGGGTCTCATGGTGAGCTTGTGTTAAAGAGGGGACATTACAATAAAAGACCTAGTATGATTCCTATGAAGGTTAGGACCACTAGAAATATAAATCACCATTACAAATACTATCAATATGTCAAATATAATGCTAGGTGCCTAAATGTTTTTTTTGTTGAATTTTTATAATATTGGGGAAAATCATATGAACTCATTAAAAGGATGAGGAGGTAAATCCGCTTGGGTGTTATATTTTTCCATTTGTGCATCTTTATGCTTGACAATTATATGTTGAGAAATAAGTAATGTTTCTAGGGATTTGGAATTTTCATCACTAATGGAATTGAAATTTAACTTACATAGATGTTCATCTAACATATAAAATTACTCATCATTAGTGTCATAGTAATCAATATTTGCTTCATCTTTTTTTTTTTTTTCGAATTGACTAGTAATGGTAAAGTAGGGATATCCTCGAATTCGTTTGTGTCATTCATAAGAGGCCGATAAACCAATACGTCTTGAGAAGGACCCTCATGGTAGATCATAGCCTCCACAATGGGATTCTTGTGAGAAGGAGAGAGATATCTATTATAATATCATATGTTTAAGGAAATAATGCCCTTATGCTTAAGGTGTATCTTTTGGTGTAAAACATAACAATCATTGACACAATGTCCATTTATTTCATGAAAATTGCAAAATGGTTTGCTTTTTTATCTTGTCAATCCTATGAAGGGGAAAGTAAAGAGTAGGAGAAAATTCATTAATTACTTATTGAGTAGCTCAAATAGAATATCATGTGGTAAATAATTCTTGTCATACCAAAAAGGTGTTTTCCTATGTGGTTTGCATTAGTACTTGATTTTTATTTATTTGACTAGCATATGTATCGTGTATATCGTTTGTATCACATTGCTTCCCTTTATCCTTAGAACTAGATTGATCAAGATGCTTAGAGACATGATTGGCATGGGTGTGTATGGGAGTCCTTAAATATGCGATCTCATCCAAGTTAAGTGATTTGATCTCAATATCGATAGCTTAAATTTATATTTGAAACTCATTTTGTAAAGATTGAATAGATTTCAAGATGTCCTTATAAATTATGTCATTTTTCATGACCATTTATGGATGGAGGGTCCATAGGATATGACCTAAAATGATCTATCAAGTCATTATTATTTATGAATTGATTCAAACACAAGATAGCCATAAAAATAAGTCAAGGGTGAATTCCATAAAAATATATGGCCAAAAATTGGATAATTCAAGACACATAAGAGTAATCAGAAATATAACAAGAGAGTTAAGCCCAAACGTGATTATGAGAAAAAAGTGATAATCACCAATTTACAAAAATGCCTATATAAAAAAATATAATATGAATTTTATGAAACCAAGAGATGTGTTTTAGGATATGAATATTACGAACATAAAACTCTGTGGTATTTGCAAATAAATGTACTTTTGTTCAATTATGCCCTTACCACTAAAAACATAGGATAAAAAATGAGCTTTTATTTTAATTTATCAAAATGAAGTAAAACCTCGAAGGGATTTGAAAATAGGTTCATTAATGTTTATATATGACATGAAAGGTTTTATAACTAGGAAATCCTAGAAAGAGGCACAATGAGGAGAAGAAAGTAAGAACCCGAAGGTAAATTTTGAAACCAAATATAGGGTATGTAATGGATAGAAATGAGAAATAAATTTGGACATCAACTATATAATATTGAAGAAATATGAAACCCTAGGGTAAGATAAGATTTTGTAAGAGTAACTGTCGAGTTCAAAAATGTTTACACCCTAAAAATAAAAAAGATAAGAGTAAGATGTTTAAGATATGTTATATGTGTAATATTATCAATAAATTAACTTATATTAACCATAAGAACTATAATATATCTATTAATACATTGCACGATGATATAATATAAAAAACAAGAAGGAATAAAGGATTATCTATATAGAGAGATAGAAAAGTGTTCTAGGCATACAAACTGGATGGAAAGAGTAATTGGAAACATGTAGGGGCTTCATTCTGAGACTATGGTTTGAAAATACTCATGTACAAAATCATAAAGATCTTGTTGGTCCATCGTATGGCATGGTCCTACTTTGTATGGTTTTGAACCTATATATGGTATAGAAATGGTTATCAATCTCTATCGCTAGGGATTGCACACCTTGAGAACCATCGTAACAAATATAAAACCCGAAATACTTGTAAAAAACTTCATCAAATGATTAGATAAAAAGGGTAAACATGTATGTGGGTGAGGGTAGACTGATTCTACAAGTTAACATATCTTAAACCAATCCAAGTGTTTCACTACACACCCTTGAGTGGGAACAAACCTCATGTATTTATCATAGTGTTGGTGGAAGTAGTATATGAAATATAAGCTAAACCTCTATGTTTTCCCTTGTATCTCTTGACACAGGGAATAATGGGTGTAACTATAGATAGAATAAATATGTACCCAATGCAATAGTAATGTGGTGTGGTGTGCTACAAATTATGAAACTGATCCCCTTTATCCCTCAAAACTTTAGGCAATTATTGGAATGACTTGATCTTGTTGAGACATGGATCTAGGACCTTTGAATACTTGGTAATGGAGAAAGATAGACTCTTGAACCTAGTTTGAGTGGTTTAGATCTATATGGTGGTTGCTTTAAGGGATGTGCATATGTTTTAGGAATATTTAAGAGATCATGAGTGCTTTCTTGTTGATATTGCAAAATGAGTTCTTGAGAATGATAAATGAGTTATAAAGTACATTTGAAATACTTATATATGTTTCCAAAAGTTAGATATTTGCATTGTGGTCAACCTAGGGAATATGAAATGATACACATAATATTGTTCAATTTAAAAAATTTGTTAGAGAGAGGATACATGACTATATATGTTGTCCCAGGACTATAATATGACATGGTCATGTTACGTACAATCCTACAAAGAGAATTAGTATTGAAACAACTATAGTTTAGGAAAGTTCCTTGGGGATAGAATACTACTTTTGATAATTAATTTTTTTATGAATGAATGACAAAGAAATGTGTAGATATTAGCAAGTCATGTTAGAGAGAGAAAAATATGCCAATGTATCTTAAAATGTGAGGATTTGTATTAGTATAGGAACATAATCAAACTTGTCATTTCCAAAGTATAAGTTACCACAATTGAGTGTCTACATTTACCCCTTTAAGTGTGGAATTGAAAATTGCATATTTAAATGAAAAAAATACTTGAGTTTGCACACACACTTTATATTCACTTTAATGTTGTTTTTCTTTGTGTTAGCATTGACACGTTCCATGGTGAAACCTACAATATAAAGTGTAGTCAATGTACATAGAAGAAATTGAACAACAATGCATGTAACTTTAAAAATTGCACTTGTGCATAGTAAAGTAAAGATATATAAAGCATGAAAGTGATACACATGTTTTATTTTTAAAGAGAGGAGATCTTGTTCTTGTTGTAATTGTAAAGTATGATTTCCGTTGAATTTCTGCTAAAGGATTGGGGTGATCAGCCCCTAATTTTTTATCAAGGAGAAGTTGAAGTAGGAGAGGAGTAGAGTGTGCATGACCCAACACCATGAAGAGGTACCATAGGAAATTTTTCCTAAGGAATCCCACAAAGGGGGAAGATGTGTGTGCTGAGTATCAAGCCACCTTGATATCTTCCACTTCGATATCTTCCTACCCCCAAAACTAAAGCCTTACAGATGTATCTAGGCCAAATTTTGTAGATAACACAAAGTCAAAATGGAATAGATGGACCATGACCCCACCATGTGCCATAATGATTGAATATGATTATGTAAAAGCTTAATGATGCAAAGGAGAAAAAGGACCATGCCACGATACCTAGGTATATCTACAATTGTGTTTGTGTAATGTAGTGAAGAAGGAATGAAGTATTCACACCCTTTTTATTCTACTATAATCTATGTCATCTGTATTTGAATATGTACTATAAGTTTATAAATAAATGTAAGAATATGATAATTCAAAGGATTAAAATGTCCAATTCGATCCATAACTTACTATGGTTTTGTCCCTCGGCGGATGGTTCTACACGGTGTTAATTTTGTTCATGTTATGTATTTGCTCCTATTTCTAAGGATCTGCACCATGTGAAAAGCTATATCCGAGTCATATATTTTATTTTTTTATACATGTACATGTATAATAGACCTAAATGAATTCCCCATATTTTGAGGCACATGAGATATAGTAGTAGAGCACACAACTCAAAAGAAATGATGCATACGCATGTTGGATAAGTTTGATAAACTATGATGGATCACATAGAAGGACATTATGGGTGGACACCATTAGGTTCCTTTTCTAAAAGAAGGTTGTGTATAGTGGAGTCTTTGGGGAAAAAAATAAAGTAACACATAACAAGAAACAAACAATTATAGAAAAATAAATCATGTATATAATAAAACAAATAAATAGCCAAATAAGATAACATAATAAGTACACAAGCAATGTCACATAGATAAGAGGAAAATATCCAAAAACATGGAATACAAAAGTGTCAAAAGACAAGCATAAGAGGCACATATGCCACATACAAATAAGAAACCAAGTATTCAAGTAATTAAGCAACAAATCAATTTAACAATCAAGTAAGTTAAACACATGTAAAATAGTAATCAAAAGACACATAGAAAAAGATGAGTTATCAAGTTGCACAAGACACCTTGTTAGTCATGTTAGCCTAAAAGATATTATATTCATAATATATGTAATTGCACTTAATGAGGAAATGAAATAATTGTAATGAAATGAAATCATCGAGTAGTGTTCCATATGCCCTTATACAATCAAAATCACTAAGAAGGGACTAGGCCAACACATGTAATCATGTCTAAATCTATATATTCCTTGCTTAAAGCTACGTATTCATGAGCTTATGTGTGTAAATATTAGATAGAAAAATATGTCATTTATCAAACCAATATGACAAACAACGTATATAAAGTAAAGAGCTAATGAATCAAGTCACATTTTTGGGATTTAGTATTTTTATATAATATTTTAATATTTTTGTATTATGTGATTATTTGAATGTATTTTTTATTTTTTAAATGATCTATGTACAAGAAGGAGGTAGCACACGAGCTACCCGATGAGGGCCTCCCTACATTTGATGACATAGGTTCACATTCACATTCATGATATAGATATATAGCCGCACTCGCAGCTTAGCTCGGGCTCTAGGCCCTATCTAGATGGGCCATATAGAGAGAGGGGGCCCACTATTATATTAGGTTAGGTCAGAAAGATCTCTGAGCCTTGTTTGACCCCTATACCCTATCCATATAACCAACCCAGCCGAGTGATTCCTTGACCATTTGACTTGAAAATCGATGAGTATATAGATCTAGGCCCCGAGAAATCCTTGAGCTATATAGAAAATATTGATTGATTGATTGATTGATTCTTAGGCCCTCTCTATATCTGTGGTTCTCCCCTATCTATATATACCCCCTTGTTTAGGCAAGTAAAGCCCATAAATTAAAGGAGGCTTGGGCCTCAAATGTGTCACAATAGAAGGATGATCCTTTATAATTTGTGTAGGATCCACAATATGTGCAACATGAGACCAACAAGATGCCTAGGAGGGAGAGATTCACTAAAAGTAGCATGTGAAATAAAATAACTAATATAAGTCTTACAAAGGAAAGCCCCACTAGAAGTATAAATCTCTCATTAGAAATAATATTTGTATCTCAAATATAATGTTAGGTGCTTGAATTTTTTTTCATTGAATTTTAGAATATTGGAAAATAGGTGCTACCATAGGAACTCATTAAGAGGATGAGGAGGTAAACCCACTTATGTGTTATATTTGGCCATTTATAGAACTTTATGCTTGGTAGTGAGATGTTGAGAAATAAGTAATGTTTTTAAGGATATATAATTGTCATCATTGATGATATTTATAGTTCAATATTATTGAGTGAATTTATCAAGTGGAAGCGACGTAATATATGTTGTACTACAAATTCTTCATCAACATTAGCTTCAAAGGTCTACCCTTCATGGTTAGGGAAGTTATCAATGATAACAATATTTTTTATGGAATAAAATAAAATTACCTGAAAACAATAAACATTCAAAAACTACTGATGTGATGACAATTTAGTGAAATAAAACACAACTCTAGAAGCTAGATATCGAGTACAAGTAAGAGTTACACAACATATTCACCCAAATAAAATTGTGATATTGTGGTAGTGTATGGAAATATGCAAATGAATTTTACACATTCTCATCAAGTTGTTGACAAAATATGGGGATCTAGAATTGAGGGGGTACAATCGGTGGTACTAGATAATATCGTTGGATAGATCCGACATGTGGTACTAGATATGATCATTTGGATAGTTCGACCCTCGTGGTCAATTCTTATACTCCTATTTGATTTTTAATTTTTACACATTGTTTTCTTGTGTCTTTAAATATGGATTTTTCACTTAGGTATATTCCCTCACTCTTCTCTTTTACCAAACCTTATCTTTCTCCTTACTTGAAGAATTGAAAAATGGTTTAGTCCAATTGTAGTCAAGCTTCCTTAGCCCCACTATTGAGTTGAGAGATTCTAATAAAAAAATACTACAAAGAGACCTTAGAATGATGTAGTTCTCCTTCGTAATGTATGTGTGTGAGATGCTCAATAGCGGTGTGTTGGTACATCAGCCAAATAAGGAGTCTTACAATGTGGAAGTGAACTTTGGTTTACGATATGCATGCAATGCTATCAATGGTAATCTTGTAAGATGTATTCAAAATTTAGAACTTGATGTAGTGCTTTAATGATTTTTGATTTTATAATGATAGTCCTTTTGTTGATTGTAGGAGCCCCTAGATAGCTAAATATTAATTAGGTCACTAAATGAATGGGATGCACATGATTTTATATGATGATTGCTTGAACAACTTATTTCTCAAAGAACCCTAAGCTAGAAAGATTAACTTGTGCATTTTCAAAACTGATTGTTGCATTAGTGGAGGGTGAAATCATTGAATTGATTCAAAAATTTTGGTTGATTTTGACCTGTTGGTGATTACCACATGGGATTGTCAAAAATAAAATCTATAAATTAGAAATTTGGTGATGAGTCGAGAATGTGTTTTATATCTAGTGCACGTATTTTGGGTCTTGTACCACCTTGGGCTATCTTCAACCTATGTGGCCAATCTAACATGTGGTGGATCCTACAACCATTACTCCATGCTCATGTTCCCAATTATATTGTATTAATTCATAACCATGTAGGAAAAAACCCAAGAGAGGCACTACTTTCAAGTGACTAAATTTCCTAGAGTTTGTATCCTTTTTGGAATTCAATGTTTCCCTATAAATTCTAATGGAATAACTTCTTGATAACAACATGGAGGTCTCCCTCAAACTTATATTTGTAAACCATGCCATTCCCATATCTCCGATGTATTAGGATTTGGATGAAATCATTTTTGGATTTAGAAATATTAGCATACATAAAACCACCCTATATCACTTACAAGGAAAAGTTCCATTCTAAGTGGCCAATATTTTTAAATGAACCTTATTTACAGAGAATCGAATAAAGGTATTTGGTTTTACATAAATCACCCAATGTATAAATACCACAACATGTGCATCCATATACATTCACCATATTTCCCAAATTTTAAAGGTTTAAAACTCAAATCCTACGTGGCATTTGAAGAAGCATTATTGGTTTGCTTTACGGTGACTTGCATATATTTGTTTCATAGACGATCCAATCTAAGATGAAATGAAATGAAATATTTTAATGACATCCATGAGACCAAACAATCTATGGGACCAAATCTGCAACCCTAAGATATTTTTAGATTTCTTTCCATATCAGGCCTCCTAAAATGCATCTTGATAAAAAACACACAATCTTGTTAATCTATGCTTCTTCAAATAACTCGCTAAGGTTTTCCACTTTCAGGTTGCTTTCATACTAGATACAAATAGCTTCATAAGCCGTGCATTCCATGATGAAGTACCATTCCATCTCATCCACCCTCTTACTACAAAAAGATAGGTTCTCCTCTCCCAATCCTCCTTGGGAATAGTCCATCTACCGGTCTCACACCGAAGATGATGTGATCTAGTCCTCAACTCGTGCAACTAACATCCTTGTTTTGCCCTTGATGGTCACACCTAGATATGTTTTTTCATCATGTTCCCAAGAGGAATTGAATTATTTGATGTAATGAGATTTATTTCAGCCAATTTTCCCCATCCACATAGTATTCCTAAATTTTCTATCATAAAATATTTTATTTCTTCATTGGTGTTAGGACACTCTTGTAAGTCAATGCCCCATTTTTTCATCCACTTGTTATTTCGCTTCATCCAATCTTTAAACCCATGTACTAATTTATCCTCCATAATCGTTTTGGGCTAGCAATGGTTATCCAATATTTTTTCCTTTTTCACATAGCTTAACATTTGAGTTATTGCCGATGCCTCCATCACAAACATACACACTTTAGCCAACACAATCTCATATGGGACCATTGTCTTGACTTTGAGGGTGCTTTGTGATTATATGTTTTGGATTCTTTCTAACTCCCTCCATCGTGATTAGACACGCTACTTCCACAAACCTCACAACCATATTGGGCAGGCTGGTGTGAACAATAAACCAAAAAGGGTCTTTTTAGTTTTCTAATCCCATAGCCCACTTTCCCACACTTGTTTTGAAGTCAATAAGTATCTTTCCAGCCTCTATGTATCCTTGTAAATCTACACATCTCCCAACTGAGTTTTTTATGAAAATAAATGCCAAGGTATTTGTAATATTTCACTATTTCCAATGGTATCCCTTCAAAGAGGAAGTAATATTGAGTCTCTTTCCTTTTTAGCAAAAAAATTATTACTTTGGTCTTGCAAACATTCACTTGCATCCCGATTTCTTGGAAAAATAGTTATAAGAATTTCAACTATTCCATAAACTCATAAGCTATTTTTGAGATCAGGACAAGATCGTCGGCATATAATAATAATTTTACCATGTAGATTGCTAGCTGGATACCTCTAATCAGTTTTATTTAACCACACTTCAAGTTTTTAATGTATAATCCAAACAAAGTGGGGTAAAGAGGGAAAATTTTCTTGACACCAATTTCACTTCCAAAACTTTCATACATACCTTCTTTAGTTCTGATTTTAACTTTGACCTTGTCATATAATCTATGCACTGCTTCTCTATACTCATATGGAATACCAAGTTATTCCATAATTTTCCAAAGTTTGACTATGGGGGACTGTGTCAAAGGGTTTTTAAAATACACAAAGGAACAAAAAGATTCCTCTGCACGAGTGTCCCATATATTTTCAATGAAGTGTATGAGGGTGATATACTGGTTGATGGTCGAGTACCTCGACCTAAAATTTTCATACCATTTTTATCTTTTAAACTCTCTTTCAGCCCAACTGTTGATTCCACATTCTATTATGCTCCCAAAAATCTTACTTAGAATAAGATTTAACATAATAGTGTGGTAATTGGATGGATTATTGATATCACCAATTTTATAGAGAGGAATAACTACACTAGTCATATAATCTGCAAGGAAGCCACCTTGGTCGATGCTTTATTAAGCGTTCTTTTGATGTGTGGAGCAAGGGCCTCAACTCCCCATTTTAAAATTCAGCATGCAACCCATCTATGTCTTGTGCTTTACCACTTGCCAAGTTATTTATGCCATGCTTGATATCTTCCACCAAGAAGAGCTCGGATGATATGCTGATTACTCGGAGGAGTGTCCTTATGTTGGGGCCACTCATAGAGGATCCTTACATACTCTAACCAATGGGAATCCACGATATTATTATCTATGTTTTTTTCTTTTGCTGTCACTTCTTCCAAAAACCTTTGGGATTGTGTTTTCCGAGGAAAGTCAATCATTTACTTCTAGTGTTCACATAACTTTATTTTTGGATTGCACCAATTTCTCATAGTTCTTCTTGTTTTCTTTGTTCATCCCACTTTCTTTCAAGAATCTTTTGGCAGCCTTACACTCTTTGTCATACCATGGGTTCGTCGGGAAAGTATTTGCTTCCCTTTCTTAGGCGAGATCTTTTGCAAGCACTTAATGCCTTGTGAATTAAAGGGATCAACAAATTACTGGAAACACAACCACTTTCCTCCTTGGTTACCATGTTTCTGTGTTATTCCTTATCACCTAGAGGTGTTGTTCAAGGGCTGTAGTAAAGATTTCCTGATTTTTCTGGTTCAAGATGATTTTACCTTGAGGTTGAGCCTTCTTTTGTGTGTGGTAGACTTGCTTGCTTTGTTGTTTATTTGATATAGTGCCAAGTTTGATGAGGAGAGGTTTATGATCAGATTTTAGCCCAATATGGTTTCCTAATTTCAAACAACAATATCCTAGAGATAGATCCTTGGGAGAAGATTACATAGTCCACCACACCTTGATCATTGTATTTTTGCAAGTAATGCTGCTAAATTTGGCCATGTTCTCATGCCATTACAAATAATTATGTTGTATACGCTACATAATCCTAACAACTCGCCCTAGAGTATGTTACCCCTCTATTGCCATCTTGGGATGCTCTTTCTTAAAGATGACCTTAAGATCATTTTGACATGTACCAACACATGGATGAAGCTAAGAAATTAGCCTTCTATTTATGAAAGGAAATCTTCAAAAGATCATTTTGACATGCACCAACACATGGATGAGATTTGATGGTTGGGGTCAATTGAAAAAATTTCAAGGATATTTATGGCTCTTTAGTGACCTCTCATTTTAAATTTTTGTGAAATTAGTAAATCTATTTAAACTTAGTTTGATAGAAATACCATGGAATCATTGATAAATATTCACTTATTATTGTTAAAAATTACTTTTTGATAAATTCATATGAAGATATAAATTAATAAATATGATATGCTTATGTTTTTATTACATATGTTAGATAAGTAATGTTTAACATAATTGGTGGATTATCCCAATAAACTCACGTCAACAAGTGATAGGATGAAATTTTTAAGAACTCTAAAATACATACAAAAACTTGGAAAAATGCCTGTTAGTAATTTGAAAATAGGATGTTACAAAAAATAACTCATTTTTCCCATTCCTCAAAATGCCTTAAATTTATCCCAATTTACTATGATTAATGTTTAAAATGGTTAAAATATGTTGCAAAACACAACATGAATCATACCACAAAATCAAGACAAAAATGAACACTAAGATGATAACAAAGTTCACCCGATTTAGGATATATCTCTTGGTCCGTTCAATGAAAAAATGATATATAAATGATGTAGAAAATAAATCTTACATGAATCAGCTCTCGGTTTGTAGCGTTTTATGACACAGCTCAGTTATTGTGAGCTATTGGAATTGGCTATAGCTCATAACTCACGACAACTAGCTATTGGCAAGTGACACTAGATATGGGCTACTGGCACTAGCTTGAGCTCTGTTAACCTCGACATCCTCTTAGGATGGTCCATGCGATGTTGAGTTGGTTTTTTCCACTTGGTGAGTCGGGTCGTACTCAATTGCATTGTTGAGTTGGCACGACATATAATCTCGGTGTTAAACTTACTAGATAATATGACTTGGTCATGGTGTTAGAAATCTAAGTTGTGAATTGTTGGCTTGACTCTAACTCACCCTTCAACTCGCCTTCTAGCTCCTCAAGCTGATTGAAAAGTTGGCAATGTGGTGAGTTGGAAAATATGACCCACTAATTATACGATTATGATGATGTGTTAGTGTGGTGACTATGTGGTCGGGTCCCCCTCCTAACAAAATCGGACCTTCTTGGTTATTGGGACCACAACCAACACATGCTTCGGGCCCCACATTTGACCATCTCGATTGTTGAAGACTAGAGGTTAAAACAAACCCATTTTCCCATTATTTTTGCATGTCAATAATTTTCAGCTCCCCAATAGGCTAATTGGTGATCTCACATAATGACACTTGTCACCGAACTTGTGCCTTCTACTTTTCCCTATTGTACACGATCTTGTATAGATGATCTCTCTTGCATAAAATGCCTATTTCACCTTAATAAAGGGGCATAAGGAAATTGTTGACGAGTTCTTCTACTTGTAACTAAATTAGGGATATTTATGAAACTTTTTCTATGTGAAATGTCCTTCGGATTAGACAGAGACATCAAATCTTCACTTTGGCCCAATATTCTCTTGTAGTAAAGCTGGCAAGGTTTTCCTATTCAAGGCACATGTTTTGTTAGCTTTGTCTCCAAATCAATTATGTAGAATTAGTTCAAATGTTGACTATACATGGTGATGAGCCAAACTTGGCTTTTATAATGAATGCATAGATAGACAATTCAATAAAAAATTATTTTTTCAAATGGCAGTTTACTGGAAGTTATAACTTATTTTCTAATTTTGCAGATCTTATTAAACATCCATTTCAATTTAAAAAGCCTATTAATTAATTATAAACATAACATTCTACCAAACTTTAATTTTTTATATTTTAAACATAACGTTATACCTATTTTTTTGGTATTTTAAACATAACATTCTACCTAACTTTTATTTTTTATCACTCCAATTAAAAAAGATATCATATGTTGTTAAGTTAAACCACACAACTAAAATAAGAGTAGAGTGGCCATGTGGAGGCAAACAAATGGAATTACCACACCCACCTTGAGGCAACATGGTTAAATAAATCGAAGAAAGAAAATTCTTGTCAATGAGGAGCTCATTCTTTGGCGGCCGGTCTCTCACTTGGATGGGTACCGCTTCTTCAACAAAAGGGTTATCAAAGAAACTGAAGAAAGAAGATTTGTGGAGGAAGATGAGAAGCTTATTTTTAGCACAGTGGTCTGCTTGTAAGCTCAATTCCATCACCGTTTGATGAAGTCACTCGCATGATGATTCGTTTTATCTCCTTGGAAGGTAGGTTTGTTACTGTCCCAGCTAAGCATCTCATCTTTTTAAACCACTTCCGTAGGAATAGATTGGTTTGCTTCCCTCATTATCTTTTAAACTCTCTTGAGCGCTCCATTTTGGAGTTCCAGAAGCATACCCGGGCGGTTCCCTTGCATCAAGGGCTTATTTTGCTAATTCACAAATACTGCCTTCTCAAGTACCCCGGTCTTCCTTCCTCTCCTAGCCCGGCTCCCCCTTTGATGGGCTCTGCTGCTGCCAGTCCTGCTTCCCCTGCTGCCCTTGCTGCCCTTGCTGCTGCCCCTGCCACCGGTGCTGCTACCCCCATGCCGGCTGCACAAGCTTCTCCTTCTATTCCTCCTGCTGCTGCTCCTGCCACCCACCTCGCCTCTACCTCTAAACGTCCTTTCACCAGGGCTTCTAGGAGACTCAACCTTGAGACTCTTGCTGTGGGGAAAGAGCCTATTGATCTTGACATTGCACGTGACCTGCTGAACATTAGTAGTGCCAGTCCTTGTGATGCACGAGATGGATAACCCTTCATGAGACCTGGAGGCCTTAGAGGTGAGATAAAAATCTTTGAAGGATGAAGTCAAAAACCTAGCTAAGCAAAAAGGTAAGAAAAGCATGGAGGGGGAAGGGAGCATTGACAACAGTCAGGTTGAAGACATATACAAAAAGCTGACCTCCTTGGACTCCCGCCTAGGGAAGGCTAAGACTAGGCATGATTACAACATTGCCGCCTTTAGGGCCATTGAGGAGTTCATCGAGGGTCATGCCAAAAGTGTTTCCAACCTCAGCGGTGTCCCGGCTGCACTTTGGGGCAATGAAAAAGAGAGCAAAAGAACCATCGAGGAGCTCGATAAGACGGATGCTGCCCACATGACCACTTTGGGTATGTTTCATGCTTGGAAAAAAGTCAAGATCAGTGTTGATCAAGCAACCAAGAAGTAGTCCTGCATGCTTCTACTGCTCCTTATTGTTTTTCTTATTGTTTCTTGGGCTTGTTTTGTCAGTTCTTTTTTTTTTCTTTGTTGTTTCTTTGTTAAGTCTCGTTTGTGTATTGTTTAAGGCTACGTTGAATTTCATTGTAATTCTCGGACTTGGTTAGTTCTGCTATGTTTCTCACTCTTATTCCGGCTTAAAGGCCTTATTTTGTATTCAAGGTATAGTCCCTTTCAAAAAACTATTTTCCATTATTAAAAAACATGGTTAAATAAAAAGGTCACAAGGCTCAGGTCATAAATATTTAAATCTAGCAAACAATGCATTTATCTAACATACTATTTATGTACATATACATAAGAAGATGTGTTACATAAAATTTGATACAATTACAAGATCGACCTCTTCACAAGAAGGTATAAAAATTTATATCTTAAAATATTGTCACATCCCACTCATACTATCCTAAAATTTATGATTGAAGGACTATCAATAGGACGCATCGACCATCAAATGTGACTAAAGGCCGTATACGTGTGGGAACAATAATGGGACATGTTTCAAGCAAGTGCTTGAAAATAAGTTATGTAAGCTCCCTTAGGAGCGAAAGTAGATCCAAGATGCTACTTGTATTCTATATGCACTATTAATATCACAACAAATTAACAAGAAAACAACGTTTAGGGCGAACATTGTGATAATGGGTTGGCTTTCCTTGTTTATCCTTACATGAAGTGTTGACTTGTTGAGATAAACAATGGTGGAAAACTTTCTCATCACTTGATTTCGTAAACAACTCTAGTTTGTATCGGTGTAGTAATAACACTTTGTTGTAAATCCCCTCCCTTGTGTAACATAGATTTAGAGTGGAGATTGTTTTGTATTAGTCATTAATTAGTTTGAGTTCATAAATAAATCCTTATATATTTTTCACCACCTAGAATTATGTGACATTTTGGATTATGGTATTGATGTGATGAATATTTGACCATGAATATCACAATTTTTGATTAAGGGCCCAAATTAACATTTTAGGGTAGTCCATTGAACTTGCCACTTGTATTGTTTGATGTTTGTCTCATGATAAAGACTATTTTTAAAGGTGATATATTTCATTACCAATCAACAAAATTTTAAATTTTGGGACTAACAACACTTGTCAAGAGTAAAGATGAAGATGAATTTTTGTTGAATGATAAATTATGGTCTTTCTTGACTAATTATGTTGACATGCATTCTACAATGATAACAAGAGATGTGATCTACTTGTGTGACTCGTGTTCATTTTTTATTTTGTACATTAAATTTGACATGCATTTAACACCACTTTTTTTTCAAACTTTGAGAAGTCAATAAAAATAGTAATAACTTTACTATACACAAAGTTTGGGGCGGGATATTTTTTATTTGAAAAGATTTTTGGTCACCAATCAACATACAATATTAGAATAATTTAAAGAAATTATTAATCACTATAATATGCTAAATTTGAAATTGATATGTATCAACATTTTTCAAATAAATGAATTTAAGATATTTATACTAGTTATTAAAAATATGTGATTGATTCTCATTTGAAATTGGACATGCTATACCATGCGTGGAGGGGGAAATTATAAAGGTATAATATCTAATTATTTACTTTTATCTTGGACATAAAATGTTAGTATTGGTTACGCTATTGAGGAATTAAACTATTGCTTTAAGTGTGGTGTGATTACGTTGATCTTGCATATATAATTTGTAATTAGTTGATTATGTTGATATTATTATTAAACCTTAATTTAAATTTTAGAAAAATCATTAGTTATTGCATTTTAATTTTGATTGTTTCTGCACTCCATTAATATGACAACAAAACGTTGTGATAATTTTCCTGTATCACCTAATATAGGAAACATTTTTATCCTCACAAACTCCATAGTGACTACACCATACCATGGTAAGGAAATTAATAAAATTTGACTAAAATTTGTAGCAAACAAAACCCACAAAGGGGAGTATCTTAGTTGTGGATCACTTCATGTTTTCTTAAATATTAGAATATATTTTGCTTATGGTAAGGCAAGATTCATTTGGTCAATAAACTTTGAGGATAATGTAAAGGGATTGATTTTGGATAAGTAACGATGAATGGAGTATGGATTGAAATATTTTTTTTTATACATTCCTATGATTGCCAACATAAAATTGACTGAATGCTTATGGGTATCTCAAGATGACCTGCATAATTTGTTGTGTCAAGGATCAACTTGGATTTTTTTAGTTTGATAAATTCCATCTACATGTACATGTATTTTATGATGGTGAAATGGAATTTTAAAAAACTTGTAAAGATAGTCATGAATAAGACTTGAGATAATCCATTAGAATATGTTTGAGTATTATCTAGCATATGATTTACAATATATTTTTCAATTGATTGTTCTAGACAAACTTTGACTACGATAAATAACATCATCAGGTAATGGTTTAATCAGACACACACACACACAAAAACATACACACACATACATAGTGTGTGTGTGTGGGGTGAAATGTATAAGAAAGTGTAAGAAGCTATCCAACGGTCATCTCAGGGTGAAAAACAATACCATGCTATAGATGATTCATGTTTGTTTATGATCAATGGGCTCCTTAATCTTGGATATATCCATGCACAATGTGCTATTGAGTGTAAATATTCTCAATATTATGTACGATTATACATTTTGGGTCATTGATAGCCATAATTATCATATGTTGTTAGTGTTAATGAGAGTGCATTGGTGTCCCTTAATGGCCATGCCTACGTTGTTGTTAAAATACTATGCACCTGCATAGGTAGATTTCATAGAAAAGTCGAGGAGGAGTTGTAGTCACCAAATGCTCATAGGGATGTTTTGTCAATGTGTGTTGTGAGATACAATGGGAACTTGGCATAGTATTATCCAAATATTGTGCTATAGTATGAAATATTGTCCTGTAGGATCAAGGTTAGAGTGTAGTGAATATGATACTCTAGGGAATGCTAGGAATATTAACTCGTGTATTTGTGCATGTATTTGAAGCATCTATGTAATGTGGATGGAACATCATACATCTCTTAGATCCACAAGGATCTAAGTAGCATATTGAAAATTATGTTTGTGAGAAATACATGGAACAAAGGGGCCAATTTCTTAGGTCCAACTCGTATTGATAAAAATATGCCTATGGTCGGGTATTTCCTTTGACCATCAAATCCATGACATGTCTTAATAGTTCCCATAGTAAATCATGCAATGTAACTAAGAAATGTAATAAGTTCCATCATGCAAAGATTGTTGATAGAGTTTTTTTCTACCATAATTATCTAAATAGGTTGTTAATCAATGTGTGCACATATGAATATGGGTCTAGATGCTTCCTCATCATCTAGAGGAATCTCAAAATCTAAAATGGTGATAGGTGGTGCTATATATGGTGTGCTATGAGTGAAAACAATGATGTTATCAATATTTTGGGCATCGAAATCATAATTTAAAGGAGGGGTTAACATACGATAGGTCATGTGTACTTACTCTACTTTTTTAGCTTCTACATGATTCGAAATGGATTAAGTATACACAACTCTAACCACACATTAGGTTGTATTTGTGGGTGGTTGTAAGTATTGCAAAGAGATACTCCTTTTTCTCTTTTATCTCTTGGATATTATTTTGAAAAGGAAAAATTTATTCATAAAATGTATGATACATTGGTGATACTCATAGGATGATTTTTCATCAAACATATGACCCTTTTGTTTTGTTAAGTCAACAATGGTAGGTGGAGGTAGTTGGATCAAATTTCAATCAAGTATCCCTGCATAAAATGACATGGGGAGCTTGTGAAAATAATGGTATCGTTGTGTAGTAATATTTACAAGAGTTAGTGGGTGCTTTTTGTGCCATATTGAATATTTTAAGGAGGGTTTTGCTTGGAATTTCTTGTGATTAGATGAAGGAGCGTTCTCATATGTTATCATATTGGGTGTCATAGGATTAGTTTCATATATTTTGAATATTTTGAAAGCTCAAAAAAATGTGAATTTAGAAAATTTAGACATTTCCTTTATGTTTGGGATGAGGCTAGTAATGAATACTTTGATTAACTCATGCTAATCTATAAGTTTAGGTACTCGGGAAAAATTAAGTAGGTCAAAGGTTTTATACTCAAAACATAATCGACTAGTTTCATTAGATTGTTGCTTAACTTGAGTAACTGTGTGAAATGTTAATAATTTCCCAATGTTGTTTGAACAACAAGTGAGGAAGCTATCAAATAAATCTTAGAATGTTCATATGGATCCTAATGGAAATGTATAAAACCAATAATCCATAAGAATATTTGGGAAGAGCTTTCTTAATAAGACATCATTGTGCATATAATCCATGGAGGAGGCTATGATAGCATGTTGTTGTTGTGGATCATCCTTATTGTTGAAGAATGAATACTTATCTAGAGTAAACCCTCGTGGTAGTGGGTGATTTAAGACTTCATGGGATAATTGATTATTGAGAAATCTATGGGAACCTGTGGTGACTTAAGATCATTGCACAAGAGGAGAACTATTGTGTTTGCATGTCCTTAGTTGTTGAAGATACATATTAGTAATGGGACCTTGAAGTGTATGTGATGTACTTGGAGTAGTAGTAAAGGTCACATAATGAGTAGGCATAGAAGCTTTAGGTCCATGTTGGATTCCCCTATAGTAGGTGTGGGTATATGTTGGAAAATGGATTTGCACGTATACATGCAAATGACATGCAACAACGTGGGAAAAAAGTGTCTCCTCAATGAAGGTAAAGCTGAATTTATTGAAAACCAAAACTATATTTACACCTGTACATTCAAAATTGTATGTGGGGGGTGTTTTGGAACATCAATGGAAAGAAAAATGAATGAGGGAGATATAATGGAATGAAGGAAATGAATGGAAAGGAATGAATGGAAGGAACATGCAAGAGTTAGGTAAAAGAAAAGCCTAATATTGCATGGAGAAGAACAATAAATAACTAACACAAATAAAATAGAATTTGCATCAGTTAAATGAGAATGAGTAAAAAGGAACACACGTGAGCAACTAGATAATCAGAACTTGATCACTATGAACTAGAACAACATATTAGTAGCATTGACAATAAGATCCAAGACAATATTTGCATGAAAGGTTTAAACACTAACAACTAATGAACATAAGAACATCAAATGCTATAAGAGACAATGAATGAGACACAAAGTTCATATTTCATTAACTCCAAAATGTCTTCTCAAAAGAACACAAAGTTTCTTTCTTCAAGTAAAGCTTGCATACAAAATTATTTTCTTCTCCTCTCTGAAAGTCACCCTTACAAATGAACCCCTAACTTCCTTTTATAACCCAAAAGTTGGTTAAAATGTAGTTAGGAGTTTACATGAACATTAAATAGGGCATCGAAGTGAATTTGACTTTCTCAACCAACTTTATTAAAAGAAACTAAAAATAGAAATCACTTAAGTTATCCACAGTTTTCCAAAAGTGAGTTCAATAATAACACCATTTCTAAAATACCAATTTTAAAACATATGAAAAAAACCAATGCCTTATCCATTGAAATGGAGTCTGCCTATCACAATCATATGAGAAATGGACTCTCCTACTTTTTTAGATACCAGAAAAACTATCTCCTTGTCCTATCGGTGAAATTAGGATCCACCGCCTTTGCCCGATTGGAAGGATCCTAATCTTCCCAATGTTTCAAACATTTTTATTTCACTGGAGGTCCACTTGGTCGAATCATAGCCTCAAAAAATACCTGTAATGCCAAGATCCTAACTAGTATATCATTCATATTGACCATCTTTGATTAAATATTGTCAAACGAGCTCTTTAATTTGATGCAACATTCCATCAAATCGAAGAGAAATTGATGGCGGGAGTATACAAGTCTCTAAACAATTGTGAAAATTTCTCCTCCACATGTTCAGATGAATACGTCTTATTTTTCTCATTTACAAGATCACAAAGGATCTATGCTATGAAATCTTGAATCAAGGTGAGTGAAGTGAAGGCTTCATTGCATACGCTCTCATAATGGATCATAGAATCCTCGAGAAGTGTCTTTCTTGATTTGAGATGCAGACACCAAAGAAAGCATGTCCCTTGACATTCGAATTCAAGAATTCCTTCAATGGCTAAAGTTGAAGATTCCATACTTGTCATCTCCTATAGACTAGGCAATATCTCATCCAAATTTGATATGTTAGAAACAAAAGTTTCCTTGAAAGAAAGAATTGGATCAAGATATGCACTAATATCTTCATGGAGCTTAACGATTGTTTTGATCGTCTCTTTACCAAAAATGAGAATCTCTGAAAGCCAAGATTTAGTGACATGGCCCAATGTGTTTATTTCTTTTGAAAAATTGAGAGTTTCTTCATCAGGGGTAGCCATTGCATCGGTCTCGGGAAATTGGACAATATGGGATTTATCATATGTTGAACATAATCCACCAATTGATTCTTTTCAGCCTTGAGTTGAGAGTTATGAGACTTATATTTCTCAAGCCTCTTTAGCACAATATCTATTGAATTTCGGTCCATCACCATGTCACTTTCCAATGTGGACCTCCCAAGTCCAATTTTGGAAACTTCACAATCAATAGATGTCATGGCATCATGTTCCTTGTCAACTTGTGGGATGGTAAGATCTGCAAATCTGTTTCCGTCATCATCCACCATTATTTAGGAGAGCACTTTAGGTTTCTTGGGAATGACATCATTTGAAAGCTTGAAAATAGCATTGAAGTCAATGTCAATTGCCTTGACAACCCTCTTCCTTTTCTTGATTTCACAATCAACCCAAAAAGGAGTATCCTTCACCACTTCCGCATATAGAATCCTGGAGTCCGAAGCAACATTCCCATTGTTCTCAACATCATTAGATTCTACAAGAATCCTTTCCATGACCTCAATTTCTAGATAAATAACCTTGATATCTACCTCTTGAACATTAGGGAGATTTTGAGAAATATCTTTGTGAACTGTAGGTTCAGAAGTGTTCGATATCTAGACTACTTGCACTTGAGTGGACTCTTGTGCAAGGCACGACTAAGGATTGTTTGTTATGAGCTTCTGCGAACTATCAGCAATGTGAGTAGAAGAATCTCTACTTGAAGTGGAAAATCCCGATACATGCTCTCTTCCTTCACTAGGGCTAGGACCCTTAGCTTTTTCACCTCGCGACACCTTCTTTGGTGAAGTGGATTTTGGCAACCACTCCTTTCTTATTTGATGCGTATGACTAGATGGCATAAAGGTTGATTGAGAAGAAGTTTTTGTTAATTGGAGACCTCGAGTTGGAAATTTTTGTAATCTTGAGGTATGATCTTGGATTGATGGTAACTTTTCAAGTTCTATTTCATACCAGGATATGCTTCTTTCGAGAATCGGTTGATTCTTGTTATCAAGAGAAAATTCATCTCTTTTTGTCCAATCAATTCATGACAATGGGGTAAAAGAAACTGCATCATATTAGGGATCAATAACATCTTCATCATCATCCACCAATTAATCTGGAGGGTTTTGATACAAAAGGCATTGATCTTAACAAGGGTTAGGCGGGAAAAATCTCACCTTCTTACTTCATGTTGCATTCGATGCGAAGGCAGCCCAGAAATATTCCATGGTAGGGTTGTGTTGATACTTTGCTCCAAGAATCTTTTGCATATATTCGTTGATATCAAACTAGAATCTCTTCACATATGGATGAATAGTGATGAGGGAAAACTCTTTCTCCATGAGTTGTGTATTGAAGAGATTTGGACATTGGTATTCCCCAATTTGGATTAGGAAATGAATTCTTGAATGATGCTTGTCTCTGAGAAGATAGTGAACTTATAGTAGTAGTCACACAAGATCCATTAATGCCCACTTGTCACTGACGTACTTAGGAAGCTTCCATGGAGTACCCGCAAAGACGCTCATGCGAATGTAGGAAAAGGACGAAAATTGAATAAACCATGTTCCCCATTGGGAAATGACATCCATGGCCTCTTTGGAGAATCTTTCCTTTATATTCCGATTCAGGTTTTGAATCACGCAGAAGGTGAATGCATTGTTAACTCTTCTGAAATGATGAGATCTATTTTTGAAACTTAGCTATGGATAATAATGGAAGACATTATTTGATGGACCCATGACTCCCTTCGTTTTGAGTCCCAAAAATAGCTTTCTTCTAGCCACTGCATAAGTCAGGTATGATGTCATGTAAAAACATCCAGTCATCTTCACTTCGATCAATTGTTTGTGAAGAGTATCACTGATGATGGTGGCCCAATCCACAAACTCTCTCTTGGCAAGGATGATACAGATAAAATGATACATCCATGGGTGGAAAATCCTAGTAGAGGGTAGACTGAAGAATTGACTTAGGAGAGTGATCATGTCCCCGATTTCCTCCACGAACTCAACGCAATACATTTCTTTTAGAAGCCGATCAACTCGAGGCCTCTTGGTCACTAACCAGTTGTTATTAACCATCTTGCTCCACCTAAGGGGTTCTTCATCCCAAAATTCTTGTGCTGAATTTCAAGTGATGTCAGCATTCTCAGGGAAGTCAGGTATGTTGAGCAATTCCTCAATGTGCTCTAGTGTGATTAAGAGGAAAGGCTCACGATTATCTTTATAAATTTCTCGTCTCTCGGGATCATAAGGCTCGTGCGGTGATAACTAGCTCCGGGGATTGTCTTGAGACTAGAAATGCCACCGCTGGGGTAGACCACTATTATAGAGCATATCCGAGATTATGGTTTTGCCTTCAGCTTTCACCCGATCAAAAAATTGTTGAACATTGATGCGACCAATATTGGTATTGGTGATATTGTCGTATGTAGACTTAGTAGAAGCTGGGAGGGATGATTCCTTGGAATTCGTTCTTGAGTGCTGAATTATTTGATTTCTCCACTAACTTCCTTGAATTTCCTGCCGATTTATTGGATTTTTCAACCATTATGAATGTTACAGAAAAATGACTCAGGCTCGCAAAACAATGTAAACGGTGTCGGGTCTTAGTCTCCGAACCACCGTTAATGCAAGAGGAATATAGCTCGTTTTAATTATTATTATTATTATTATTATTTTAATAATAATAATAATCAATCTCGGGTTACAATTTTTTTAAAAATACTAACATGAGCAAAATATCGAGACTAAGCTCGAATTACAAACCGGGTTAAAATAATTTTTTAAAAATATTATTCCCGATTGTAATGGCTTTGTGCAAAATCAATTTGAATTATTTAATTCTCCACCTCTTCATGTTGCTTGATTTGAGTTGCTCCTCTTTACCCTCTGCGTGGATGATTATCCTTGATCTTTGAATGTGTGGCCTTCAAAACCGAATGCATGAATCTTTATTTTCTTTACCCATACGTAATGAATCTTCTTTTCTTTGAGTGTATGTTTGTATGGAACTTCGATTTTTTATATTGGAAAATGTGTGAACAATGCTCTTAAAAATGAGTGGCCTTTTGAACAACTATTTCTTTTCTCTTGCAAATGTGTGGATGATTCAAGTAAATGTTTGACTGTCATTTTGGGTCTTGATCTGCATGGCCTTGACCAATGCATGGTGGAAATGCTCTGGTCAATGTGCTCACAAAGTGGGTGTGTGGGCATATTATTCTCGTATTTGTTTTCCTTTGACAATTATGCGTGGAAACTTGTCTTTCCAAAACCTGTGATGAAAATAAATATTTCTCTGCAAACGTTTCCGCATAGAGGAAATAATAAGAAATTGGAAATATAATAAGTTGGAAATAAAAATCCTCCAAACTTCTTAATTACTTTCGCACGACTTTTTCCATAGATTTTAATGGAAGAAAATTATGAGGATTTAAGAAGATTTCTCATAACCGTTTCTTCTTTTTCCTATTGAAATAACAAATTTCCTCATTCTCTGGGTAGTGGCATTAATTATCAGGAAAAAGGGAAAAAATATCAGTAATTTGCTAGCGGAAATGGCAAGGCAGGCGCAGTCGGCAATCCCAATCCTATTTCCCCATGTGGGAGATTGGGAGATTGTTTGCCGTTTGCCAACCGGTTGGATTGGCAATCAGTAGAAGAAATCCCACAAGTGAGGAAATAATAAAAATTTTCCAGGAAAGGGGAAATCCAGGTACGAGAAGCCAATTTGGCATCCGCGACAATTGGAAGAGGAAGCTTTATTTTCCCCTGGCAATAAAAATAAAACTTGTCAATTGATTTTTAATTATATTAATATTTATTTAATTAAAAACCCTAAAAATTAATAAAATTAATGTTATCAAATAAAGGGTAATAAATTAATTAAATATTAATTAATTAATTATTAATGTAGTTTATGACTGACGGGAGGAGTTCTCGCTTTGAAATGAACAAAATGAAGACCAGTAACGATCACAAGAACGAGACAATCGCGACGATGGTGATAAAACATGCAAAATAAAACTTTTTAAAAAATTCAATTTTTTTGTACTTATTAATTTTAGGAAGTGAAAATTAGTGATAATAGTTGGCTCTAATTGGGGAGAAGGACTTCATGGACCAAAGAATTCGAACCCGCACTCCACATATTTAATGAACATGATCCCAAAAATGATGGTGCACAAAAACAAGATGACAAAAGAGAGGAAACCAAAAAACAGGGAAAAGAAACAAACAAAAATCCTAATTACCTATGTACATACGAGGGGGCAACCCATTTTCAATTTTGATAATGCTTGAGATATTGCCCACTGTAGGGAAAAGGAAAATGAGTTCCATTGGGATACACCAAGTAATAGGTGTTATCTCCACAAAAATGTTTGATCTTGAAAGGGCCTAGCCACAATGAATCAAAATTCTTGTGCTTTCCTTTCGGTTCACGTCTCTTGTCCCAGAGAAGAACTAAGTCATTTATTTGAAATTTCCTCTCCTTAGTTTTCCTATCGAACAAACTCTTCACTTTGGATTGGTGTTCCTCGATCTGTCGCTACTTGAATTCTTTGTTCTTTGAGCTTGCTTAGGAACATGATCCTTTTATCCAACACATTGGCGAAGCATTCATCGTCAATTGCTTGAGCCAATCATAATGCTTGGTAACTCCAATGTGATGGGAATTTGAGCATCGATTCCATACAAGAGTTGGAATGGAGACATCCCGATTTCTCTTTTGGGAGTTATGTGGTTAGCCCATAATGCATCATATAAATTTTTGTGCCAAGTTCTTTGATTTTCTTCTACTAACTTATGCACGATGGTAATGATGTTTTTGTTACTGGATTTAGCTTGACCGTTTCCCTGTAGGTAGTAATCTGATGAATGAGATAAGGATATCCCATACCCATAACAAAAACCTATCATCTCTATAGAAAAAAAATTGGAGGCATTGTCTATCATAATCTTTTGTGGAATTCCGTCTTGAACCAATGTATTCTCTTTGATGAAGTTCTGATTACCGCAATAGATGTTTATTTCACCGGTATAGATTCTACCCACTTTGTAAAGTAGTCAGTTGTAGTGAGCACGTGAGTATGACCAACACTTGGAATTTGGGTTCAGGACCCCGATGAAATCCAACCCCCATTGTTGAAAGGGTTCTTCAATGACAACTGGCTTCAAAGGAAAAGTTGCCAATTTAGGTCTTCCAACAAATTGTTGACAAGCTTCGCATTTGGCTACCCATTTTGAGCATCGAGAAAACATAGTGGGCTAGTAATAATGTGCTCACAAAATTTTATGAGTTATCACTGGTCTAGAGAAATGACCACCACAAGCATGATTGTGAAAGGATTCAAGCAACCTAGGTTGTTGTTCTTTATCAACACATCTGAGGAACATGCCATCAATTCCTTTCTTGAACAAAGTGTTATCCCAAATGACGTACCTGACAACTCTTAATTTGATAGATCTCTTTTCCTTAGCTGTCAAATTCTCAGGACATTTGCCATATGTGAGAAAGTAGGCTATATCAGAATACCATTCATCTGTGGTACTGACAAAAACTACCAGTGGTAAACTTTCTTCAACTAGTTCTTCTTCAAAGTCATTTCGTGGCTCATTCTCTGCGATGAGTTGGCAAAGTCCTCTTCCTCAAACCAACTTGGTAGGCTTGATGTCCAAGTCATATTCTTGGATCTTAGAGACCCAGTTACCTCTTTTAGATCCTGGTTCCTGTTGTGTTCAATATTGATTTAACTGTGGTGTCCGAAACTAAGAATTTGGTGTGTGAATTCAACACATAGTACCTAAAATGTTTCAAGGCTCTCACCACCGCGTATGCATGCCTCTCAAGGGGAGTGTAATTTAGTTCATGTTTCTTGATTCCGAAATCATGAATGTAATAGGAGATTCAATTCCTTCTTGATTGTGTTGAGTCAGGACGGCATAGATCATTTACGGTGAAGCATAACAATAGATTATAAAATCCTTTTTAAAATCGGGACACACCAATGTAGGAGCTTTTGCAATAGCACCCTTTATTTGTTCAAATGCTTCTCTACCTTCCTTCGACCATTTGAAGGATTATTTTCCTTTCATCATATCAACGATTTCTTTGGTCAGCTCGGTGAAATCTGACATGAACCTTCTCAAAAATTTCACCTTCCCAAAGAATGAGTGGACTCTAGGCTTACTTGTAGGCAAGGAAAGATTCTTGATAGCTTGAACATGCTCATGATTGATCTTAGTTCCTTATTTAGAAACAATATGACCTAGGAGTTTACCTTATGTAACTTCGAACATGGAATTATTTGAATTCAGTGGGGAGATCTTATGAAGTTTGCACCTTTGTAATATTTTCTCCAAATATCTTAGGTGATCTTCTCGCTTCTTTGAGAACACTATCAAGTCATCTAGGTATATCACGATGGTCTTGTCTTTATAATATGTGAATTCCATATCCATAGCCCTTTGAAAATTTATGCGGCATTGATCAAACCAAAAGGAATTCTTCTATATGCGAACGTACCCCAAGGGGTAGTGAACGTTGTTTTATGTTGATCTTCTCTAGCCACTTCAATCTGATTATAACCAGAGAAACCATCTAAAATAGATAGCATTGCCAATCCAATTACTACCTGCAAAATATGGTACATGGCAAAGTGGGTAGTTATCCTTCAAGGAAGCTTGATTAAGATTGCAGAAATCCACAAAAATCCTAATTTCTCCATTTTCTTGTGAACAAATACAATATTAGCAATCCAAGTTAAATGTCAAATAGGAAAAAATATTCGTAAATCTAACATATTTTGAACATCATGAAATATTTTCCTTGCTATCTTGGGATTATATTGTCTTTTCTTCTACCTAAATGGAGTTTTACCGGAGTTTCAAGGGTATGGCATGCTCTATTTCCCTAGGTTGGAAAGACTTCAAATCTTCATATGAGTAAGCCAAGATGTCTAAATATTTCGTAAGGAGGCTTACAAATTTCTTGCACTCCTCAGGTGAGAAAAAATTACCAATGTTGACTAGGTGAGGTTTGTCTTTGGTACCAATGTCAACTTGCTCATAGTCAGCATAATTTGCAGTGTCTCAATCGCTCTTTCTCCTTGATAAACCTGTCATGTTTATCAAAAAGTTCTTCAAGTGAAACCAATCCTTTTGGAATTTTATTTCCTTTGAGTTGAATGATGCCATCACCAAGATCTTCATTCTCAACTCCTTCTTGAATGGGTGAGGTCGTCGATTCGTGAAATGCAGAATCACTTCCTTCAAAGTACAACTGTTCAAAATTATCTCTCTTTTCTAAGAAGGCAATAATTTTTTTATCATCATTGAATACTTGCTAATTTTTTGCATTGTCAGAAACACTTGGCCTAAAAACCATTTCAATGGTGTATTTTTCTTGATCAAACTCTGAATGAGGGATCATCAATGAAGTTGAGACTGCTAGATAATATTTTTTGTGAATATTTTCATGAGGGAGAGATTCTATGGAAAAAGCATAGAATATTTCTATCGCCTCCCACACTTTATTTTTGTAGTGTCTCAAACGATCATTCTTTACCTGAAATTGATTTTTACTTGTTTCACGATCAATTCTGCATCTCTAAAGACTTTCAAAATTTTGATTCCTTTCTCTTCTGCAACTTGGAGGCCAAGGATTAATGTCTCATATTCTTTAGTGTTGTTAGTATTTGAAAATTTGAGTTTTTAAGAAAAATGAATTATTTTACCATTCAGAGATATGAGCACCACTCCTACTCGAACCTGTTAAGCAACAACTTCCATCGAACTCAAGAGTCCAGATCTCATTGGAATCTTGGCAAGTGATCTCAGGGGTATGAACCTCTGCAGTCATCATATAATTACCCATACTTGAGTTTTGAAACAAGATTTGTGTGTGAGGATCTTCAGTTTTTGTCATTGTGAACTTTTCCTAAGTCTTGGACATTAGCTTATTTATTTCTCCATTGATAGGGATCATAGCATGAGACCAATCCATTTGAATCTCACCACCTAAATCTCTGCAAAATTTCTGCTCAACAACATACCATATGAAGCATGAATGTCAACAACTAGAATAGTTACCGTAACTTGCTTATGAGGAAATTGGGCTAAAACCATTTGAGCGTCTTTAATCTCGCCTGATCGGAGGAACTTGTCTTGTCTCCATGGAGTAACAAGATCAGAACTTTCTCGTACGAGTCAACCCAAGAGCATTTTATACTTTCACAGGCATCACATTATCCGAGTCTCCAGAATCTATAATGCAATTACTTAATTTGCATCCATTGATTAGAAAGGACACAAAGAAAGGTTGAACCTTTTCATTTGAAGGTGTAGTGTCCGCCAAAATATTTTGAGTCTTTTTGTCTTTAGGGGTTTTTAGAATTCCTTTAGAGGAATGAACAAGAGTTTCCTTTGATAAACTTGACCAATTTCTCAAGTTTATCCTTATTGGAATTCAAGTACTCTACCCGTGACATGGAAATTTTTGTTTTATTGATATGATCAATGATATAAAATTTGGGCAAAGTAACCATACTTGATGTATTAGATATTCATTCTTTCAAACTTGATGATGGCACACTTTTGACCTTTTCTTTGGGCTTGGTTGATATTGATGTGGAAGAAGAAACTTTCTTCATAGCTGATTTATCTACTGATTGACTTGACAAAGGTTATCCTTTCTTTAAGATAGTTTTGACCTTGGAAACCTCAATCATCTTGGAAACTTTAGGAGTCTCAGTTATCTTGGATTCTTTGGAAGCTTCTTTAGTTTTAGATTCTTTAGGAACTTCCTTGGAGCTTTTTTTATCTTCCACCTTAGTGGTACTTTGCTCCTTCTTCTAAGAGCGTGTGAAGACAACGAAGGATTGACTATTCATATCTTCTATAATTTCTTCATATTTGTCTTCTTCTTCTGAACGATACTCAAAGAAATGATTATTAATTTCTCCTTCAGGCTCTTCGACTTCAGGTTCAGATGTTCCAGAGTCTAGCTCTTCTTCGTCAACTTCGATGACCTCAACTTCATCATCGCTTTCTTCAACGACATCACACTTTGAGTTAGTTGTGGGAGCCACTTCAATAACAAGCCTTGTCGAGCGCCTATGTAATTTTGGATTTGTTGGGAATGTAGCCTTTTCTTGGGATGTCTTTATAAGGAGCAGGTTTACTACTTTGAGCAAATTGCTTTTTCAAAGCAAACACATCATTATCCAACTTAGTGAGTATAGCCTCTGAAGCATTGGGGGTTTCTTGAATCTTTCCCTTGAGGGAAGTTTTCTTGAATTTTCCGCCATGATTAAGTCATCCTCAATTTCTATGGCCAAGGATTGAGCAAGTTCCAAAGTAGCCACTCTAGCTCTTCTCAATTGATAACACACTTTTGGTTGTTGTGCATTAATGAAGATTTTTTTTTCCATAAGGGTTCGGGTGAATTTTGGCAGAACTTTGTTCACCATTTTGTTGAATTTAGCCACGAAATTCCTCATGGGTTTTGTTGGCTCTTTCTTCACCTAAGATAGTTGGGCAAGAAGGGCATGTTCATCTTCTGTCGTCTTGAATCGGTCTTCAAACTTAGTTTTCATATCATTCTAGTTTGTAATGCATCCATTTGGCAAATGATGAAACCAATCTATGGCAACGTCATGCAATGTTTCAACAAAGAGGTGAACAACAACATCTTCATATTCCATTGACAAAACTGCACATGTAGCAAAGAAGGTGGAAATGTGGTCATCAGGTGAAGTCTTCCCATCTCCATTAAATGTAGGAAGAATCTTCCTCGATCCTCGTGGGAGGTCATGTCAAGCTGGTAAGCCCAATGGGCCTATGGAATTTCCCCATGGTAAGTTAACTGCAATCTTAGGAAATGTGGTATGTAAAGGCAAAAAAACATGAGCAAGAACAAGTTATTGACTAGTAGTGATTACTTCCTTGTTTATTTTTTCAAGACTTGATGCAAGGCTTACTGAGATCTACGGGGCATGTTTCTCCTTGGAGGAGATAACATGAAACCAAAATTTCCTTGAACTCTCCTCGTGTAAACCTCTTTCTTGCTAGTTTGAAATCTCTATTGTGAAAGGATCACTATCATGTTACGATAAGCTCTATTTCTCAATCTCTTTGCACCTAAATGACTCTGAAATCGATGTGGCGAAATGAAAATGATAGTTTCTTGTGAGCTTTTCCCAAATATATTTCCTTATATCGATGATATGTCTTCTTGAGTACCTACAAAAGAAGATTCGGTCACACAATAGGTGGGTTACCTGTAATAGTCATACAAATTATTACCTTGGTGGAAGAGGGTCGCATCAGTGAACAATGATCAACATGTGTCCAGAGGTCTTCTTGCCACAAGTGTGGGTGCTCTTCTTCTAAGGTATTCAATGTATATTTCTTTGTCAATGACTTTATAAATAGCCACAAATCGCTGCAAGCTGCGGTTATCCCAAGCTACTATCCAAAGGTTGGCAGCAATATCTCCTTGAAAATATTCATTGGGCACAAGGTTTGGTTGAAGAATTAGAGCTTGTGCAGAGGGGATAGTCATAAATATTTAACCAAGCACTAGTTAACGATTCCTTAATTCCCCAATAGAGTTTCCAAAAACTATTAGCATATGGATTTGTGTGCATGAAAATGACATGCAACAGTATGGGAATGAAGTCCCTCCTCAATGAAGGTGAGGCTGCCTTTTACCGAAAACCATAACTATATTTACACCTGTACATTAAAAATTGTATGTGGGGGGTGTTTTGGAACATTAATGAAAAGAAAAGTGAATGAGGGAGATGGAATGGAATGAAGGAAATGAATGGAAGGAACATGCAAGAGTTAGGTAAAAGTAGAGCCTAATATTGCATGGAGAAGAACAATAAATAACTAACACAAATAAAATGGATTTTGCATCAGTTAAATGAGAATGAGTAAAAGGGAACACACGTGAGAAAGTAGATAATCAGAGCTTGATCACTGTGAACTAGAACAACATATTAGTAGCGTTGACAATAAGATCCAAGTCAATTTTTGCATGCAAGGTTCAAACACCGACATCTAATGAACATAAGAACATCAAATGCTATAAGTGATAATGAATGAGACACAAAGTTAATATTTCATTAACTCCAAAATGTCTTCTCAAAAGAATACAAAGTTTATTTCTTTGAAGTAAAGCTTACATACAAAAGTATTTTCTTCTCCTCTCTCAAAGTCACCGTTACAAATGAGCCACTTACTTCCTTTTATGACCCAAAAGTTGGTTACAAAGTAGTTAGGGTTTTACATGAACATTAAATAAGGAATCTTAAGTGAATTTGACTTTCTCAACCAACTTTATTAAAAGCAACTAAAAATAGAAATCACGTAATTTATCCACAATTTTCTAAAAGTGACTTCAATAATAACACCATTTTTAAAATACCACTTTTAAAACATACGACAAAAACCAGTGCCTTATTCATTCAAATGGGGTCCACCTATCTCAATCGTATGAGAAATGAACTCTCCCACTTCGTTAGATACCAGGAAAACTATATCCTTGTCCCATCAGTGAAATTAGGATCCGCGGCCTTCCTAATTGAAAAGATCTAAATCCTCCCAATGTTTCAATTTTATTTCTTCCTCAGGAGGTTCACTTGGTCGAAGCACAACCTCACAAAATACCTGCAATTCCAAGATCCTACCGGAATATCATTCAGATTGACCATCTTTGATTGAATATTCTCAAACAAGTTCTTTAATTTGATGTAATGTTCCATTGAAGCTGAAGAGAAATTGATGGTGGGAGTATACATGTCTTTGAATAATTGTGAAAATTTCTCCTCCACATGTTCTGATGAATACCTCTGATTTTTCTCATTTACAAGATCACAAGGGATCTCAACTATGAACTCTTGAATCAAGGTGAGTGAAGTGAAGGCTTCATTGCATACGCTCTTGTAATGGATCATAAAATCCTTGAGAAGTGTCTTTCTTGATTTGAGATGCAGACACCAAAGAAAGCGTGTCCCTCGACATTCAAATTTGAGAATTCCTTTAATGGCTAAAGTTGAAGATTCCATACTTGTCATCTCCTGTAGACTAGGAAATATCTCATCCAAATTTGATATGTTAGAAACAAAATTTTCCTTGAAAGAAAGAATTGGATCAAGATATGCACTAATATCTTCATGAAGCTTAATGAATGTTTTGATCGTCTCTTTACCAAAAATGAGAATCTCTGAAAGCCAAGATTTAGTGACATGGCCCAATGTGTTTATTTATTTTGAAAAATTGAGAGATTATTCATCAGGGGCAGCCACTGCATAGGGTACTGGGAAAGTGGATGATATGGTATTCATTAGATGTTGAACCTAGTCCACCAATTGATTCTTTTCATCCTTAAGATGAGAGTTCCGAGACTTATATTTATCAGGCCTCTTTAACATGATATCTCTTGAATCTCAAGTCATCGCCATGTCACTTTCCAATGTGGACTTCCCAAGTCCAAGTCTAGAAACTTCATAATCAGCAAATGTCATGGCATCACATTCCTTGTCAACTTGTGGGATGGCAAGATCCACAAATCTATTTCCATCATCATCCACCATTATTCGGGAGAGCACTTTAGGTTTCTTGGGAATGACATCATTTGAAATTTTGAAAAGGGCATCAAAGTCAATGTCAATTACCTTGAAAACCCTCTTCCTTTTCTTGATTTCACAATCAACCCAAAAAGGAGTATCATTCACCACTTCCACATACAGAAGCCTGGAGTCCGAAGAAACATTCCCATTGTTCTCAACATCATTATATTCTACAAGAATCCTTTCCATGACCTTAATTTCTAGAGAAATAACCTCGATATCTACCTCTTGGATATCAGGAATATTTTGAGAAATATCTTCGTGAACCTTATGTTCGAAGTGTTCGATATCCGGACTACTTCAATTGAGTGGACTCTTGTGTAAGGCACGACTAAGGATTGTTTGTTATGAGATTCTGAAAATTATCAACAATGTGAGTAGAAAAATCTCTACTTGAAGTGGAAAATCCCAATACACACTCTCTTCCTTCACTTGGGCTAGGACCCTTAGCTTTTTCACCTCACAACACCTTATTTTGTGAAGTGGATTTTGGAAAACACTCCTTTCTTTCTTGATGCATATGACTAGATGGCATGAAGATTGATTGAGAAGAAGCTTTGGTTGACTGGAGACCTCCTCGAGTTGGAAATTTTTGTAATCCTGAGGTATGATCTTGGATTGATTGTAACTTTGCAAGTTCTCTTTCATACCAAGATATGCTTCTTTCGAGAATCGGTTGATTCTTGTTATCAAGAGAAAATTCATCTCTTTTGGTCCAATCAATTCATGGCAATGGGGTAAAAGAAACTGCATCATACGAGGGATCAATAACATCTTCATCATCATCCACCAATGAATCTGGAGGGTTTCTATGCGAAAGGCCTTGATCTGAACAAGGGTTAGGTGGGAAAACTCTCACCTTCTTACTTCATGTTCGTCTGACTGTAGCCCAGAAATCTTCCATGGTAGGGTTGTGTTGATACTTTACTCCAAGAATCTTCTGCATATACTCATTGATATCAAACTGGAATCTCTTCACATATGGATGAATAATGATGAGGGAAAACTCTTTCTCCATGAGTTGTGCATCAAGAGATTTGGACATTGATATTCCTGAATTTGGATTGGAAAATGAATTTCTGAATTATGTTTTTCACTCGAGAAGACAATGAGATTGTAATAGTTGTCGCGAAAGCTCCATTAATGCCCACTTGTCACTGACATTCTTAGGAAGCTTCCATGGAGTACCCACAAATCTGCTCATGCAAATGTAGGAAAAGGACAAAAATTGAATAAACCATGTTCCCATTGGGAAATGACATCCATGACATCTTTGGAGAATCTTTCCTCTCGTATTCCGATCGTGTTTCGAGATCACGCGGAAGGTGAATGCATTGTTAACTCTTCTAAAACTATGAGAGCTATTTTTGAAACTTAGTTGTGGATAATAATGGAAGAAATTATTTGATAGACCCATGACTCCCTTCGTTTGAGTCTTGAAAATAGCTTTCTTTTAGCCACTGCATAAGTCAGGTATGATGTCATGTAGAAACATCCAATCATCTTCACTTCGATCAATTATTTGTGAAGAGTATCACTGATGATGGTGGCCTAATCCACAAACTCTCTCTTGGAAAGGATGATACAGATAAACTGATACATCCATGGGTGGAAAATCCTAGTAGAGGGTAGACCAGAAGAATCGACTTAGGAGAGTGATCATGTCCCTAATTTCCTCCATGAACTCAACGTGGTACAATTCCTTAGGAAGTTGGTCAACTCGAGGCCTCTTGGTCACTAACCAGTTGTTATTAATGATCTTGCTACACCTAAGGGGTTCTTCATCCCAAATTTTTGTGTTAAATTTTGAGTGATGTCAAAATTCTCAGGGAAGTTAGGTATGCTAAGCAATTCCTCAATGTGCTCTGGTGTGATTAAGAGGAAAGGCTCGCGATTATATTTATAAATTCCTCATCTCTTGGGATCATAATGCTCTGCACAGGTGATAACCAACTCCTGGAATTTCATCGAGACCGGAAATGTCATTGCTTGGGGTAGACTACTATGATAGAGCCTATATGAGAATATGGTTTTGCCTTCAGCTTTCACCGATCACAAAATTATTGCACATTGATGTGACCAAGATTTGTATCGATGATATTGTCGTATGCAGACTTGATAGAATTGGGAGGGATGATTCCTTGGAATTCATACTTGAGTGTGAAATTATTCAATTTATCCAATGGCTTCCTCAAATTTCCTGTAGATTTATTGAATTTTTCAGCCATTATGAATTTTACAGAAAAATGAATCAGGCTCGCAAAACAATGTAAATGGTGTCGGGTCTCAGTCTCCGAACCACCGTTAATGCAAGAGGAATATAACTTGTTTTAATTATTGTTATTATTATTATTTTTAAAATAATAATAATAATAATCAATCATTGGTTACAAATTATTTAAAAATACTAACACAAGCAAAATATCGAGACTAAACTCGAATGACAAATCAAGTTAAAATAATTTAAAAATAATAATTTATTCCTCATCAGTAATGGCTTTGTGCGTAATTGATTTGAATTATTTAATTCTCCACCTCTTCGTGTTGCCCGATTTGAGTTGCTCCTCTTTTCCCTATGCGTGGATGATTATCCTTGATCTATGAATGTGTGGCCTTCAAAACCGAATGCATGAATCTTTATTTTCCTTACCCATGCATGATGGATCTTCTTTTGTTGAGTGTATGTCTTTGTGTGGAACTTCTGATTTTTTATATTGGCAAATGCGTGAACAATGCTCTTAAAAATGCGTGGCCTTTTGAACACCTATTTCTTTCCTCTTACAAATGCGTGGATGACCCAAGTAAATGTGTGGTCTATCATTCTGGTTCTTGAATTTGCATGGCCTTGACCAATACGTGGTGGAAATGCTCTGATAAATGCGTTCACAGTGGGTGCGTGGGCATATTATTTTGGTATTTGTTTTCCTTTGCAAATTAAGCGTAGAAACTTGTCTTTCCAAAACTTGTGATGAAAATGAATCTTTCAAAAAGAAAATATTTCTCTGCAAACATTTCCACATAGAGGAAATAATAAGAAATTGGAAAAATAATAAGAAGTTGGAAATAAAAATCCTCCAAGCTTCTTAATTACTTTCACATGAATTTTTCAATAGATTTTAACGGAAGAAAATTATGAGGATTTAAGAATCTTTCTCATAACCGTTTCTTCTTTGTCTGTTGAAATAACTAATTTCCCCGTTCTTTGGGTAGTGGTATTAATTTCCAGAAAAAGGGAATAAAATATCAGTCATTTGCCAAGCAGAAATGGCAAGGCAGGTTGGCAATCCCCATCCTATTTCCCCATGTGGGAGATCGGGAGATTTTTTGCTTGTTTGCCAACCGGTTGGATTGGCAATTAGTAGAAGAAATCCCACAAGTGGGGAAATAAGAAGAATTTTCCAGGAAAGGGGAAATCGGGTACGGGAAGCCAATTTGGCATCCCCGACAATTGGAAGCAGAAGCTTTATTTTCCCCGACAATAAAAACAAAACTTGTCGATTGATTTTTAATTATATTAATATTTATTTAATTAAAAACCCCAAAAATTAATAAAATTGATTTTATTAAATAAAGGGTAATAAATAAATAAATAAATTATTAATGCGAGTTCATGACCGGTAGGAGGAGTTCTCACCGAAATGAATGAAACGAAGACCGGAACGATCACAAGAATGAGATGATCGCGACAAGGGTGATAAAACATGCAAAAGAATACTTTTGAAAAATTTCATGCTTATTAATTTTGCGAAGTCAAAATTAGCTGATAACAATACAATACGAGCAAGTATTTGATTCTAGTAATACATAAAGGAGTAGGAGATCCTCTCAAAGGAATATTATTGACTTTTTCTACATACTATTGCTTTTGGGATGCTTTGATAATACTATAAGGACACTATCAATTTTGTGGGGTTTATCCTTTATGGATCAAATGAATGTATCAATTGGTATTGTAGAAAAGCGTATGTTATACTACACGTGCTTCATTGACATTAGCTTCAAGTGTCCCATTCATGGCCGATATGTTCTCAACAATAACACTATTTTCAAAGAATATATGAAAGATTTCTATGAATGAGTAAAATCAAATTACATGAAAATAGTAAAATATTTAGAGTTTACACATGTGATGATAACGTAGTGAAATAAATCACAACTCTAGAAACTAGATATGAAGTACAAGTTGGAGTTACACAACATTTCACCTAAATCAAATTGTGACAAAGTGGCCCGGTGATGCGGAAATGTACAAATGATATGTAATTTTTTTGTCAAAATATTAACAAAATATTGGGACTTAGAATTGAGAGAAGGGAAAAGTCAAGAGTACTAGGTAGGATCACTACACGATTTTGACCCTGGTGGCTAATTTCGCCCTTTGCTATTCTTATCTATTTTTTTAAATTTTTGCACATTTCTCACCCGTGTCTTGATACATGGATTTTACACTCGGATATATGCAATATCTCTTATTTGATAGATTTTAGCTTCTCAATTACCAAACCCTAGCTTTGTCCTTGTGTGAAGACCTTAAAAAGAGGTTAGTTCAATTGTAGTCGAGCTTCCTCGGTCCCACCACCGAGTTGATATATTTCTACATAGTAATAATCAAGAGGCCTCAAAATGACATAGTTCTCCCACCTAGTGTATATGTGCAAGATGTTCAACAGAAGTGTATTGGCAGAGTATCCAAATGAGTCTTCCTATAATGTGGAAATGAAATTTGCTTTATGGTATGCATTCAATGTGGTATGAGTTAGTATTGTAGGATGTATTCAAACTTTAGAACTTGATGTAATGTTGATATTATAATGATAGTCCATTTGTTGAGTGTGGGAGCCCCTAGATAGATTGTCACTTAGGTCCCTAAATGAATGGCATGCATTTGATTTATATGAGAGTTGTTCCAAAAAAATTGGCTTAAAGGACCCCAAGTTGGAAAGGTTAATTTGAATTGTATATCACCCTACTCAACTCAAACTATGAACACATATTTGAAACTCTTACTTGTTATTTCGAGACAATGTCCATCCACAATCACATCCGTTAATTGCATCTCCGTCTATCAATTTCTACTACATTTCGTGATAATTATTTATGCATCGTTACATGCCACACACTTTCTTTGACAATTTTACTATTGTTGCACATAAACAAAATAAGGGTATCTTGGAGGGGATAAAGTAGAGGTTTTTGATGAAGATGTTTTATGGGTTGGAGTCAATCCACATTATGCAATTACACGAAGTGCTCTTTCTATTTCACATATTGTTCAAATGTATTATGAATCGTGGCAAAAGTAATAAAGTGCACCTTGTCAGGGCTATAGTGATATAGAAGGGACCAAGTTTTATTTATAATTTCACAAAAAACTGTTTGGAAATTTAGACCATGTTGACATTTAACTATTTTCATGACAATTCTACATATCTAGGAAAAGGAAAAATGAGGAGTGGTATCTCTAAAGGAGATGGAAAGATGCTTCACCGAAAGGAAATGTGATAGGGCTTACAATCAATCTAATACTTAAAGATGATGGAGAGAACATCTTTTGACAATTGCATGAAATTAAATTTCACATACAAGATTTAATGTATCCACATCCCTTCGACATATTTACACTTCATATACAATTCAGTATACAATTGCAGTTTGAAAAATCTTGGATTGAAAAGGAGACCAAAATAATGAGGAAGTGGGATGCGAATGCCCCCTTTTATAAAATAAAAACATTATTGACGAAATTATTGATCGAATAGTAGGTAAGAAATCCATCTATTTCCAAATCTTGATTTTATCGTCGACTTACCTCGGACGAGACAATTTCGACCTAAAAACTTGACATACAAAACTCATCAATCAATTGACGCTCAGTATAGTGGAACTATGACTTTACCGTTGAAAAATATGAATTCATAAAAATATAACTTCGTAAATTTGGTGATCCATTTATTCAAATCAAACCCCGCTCGCTATGAATATTTTAGTCATTCCCACTTTTCATTTATTCAATTCAAACCATCGGTGGCATGATCGATTAGAAAAAGGACGTCAATACCAAGTTTATAGTTGTAACACATGCTCAACCACAAAGTGGCATGATCGATTAGAAAAAGGATGTCAATAACACATGCTCAACCAAAGGCATATTTCAATTGTATGTTTTTATATTTTACACATATCTCCATTATATTCACAAATCAAATTTTAAGGAGACCGTTTGTTTTTACATATGTTTTTTATTTTTATTTTATATATAATTTTCATCATTTTTTTGTATATATAATTTTGTATCATTTTTATAGTATTTATTATATCACAACTTTATTTATGTTGGAACAATTTGAATTGTGCAAGACATGCATGTATTTAATTTCCATCTTTTTCTTTCCAATTTTCCATCATGTATTCGTACTACACAAATATCTCATAAACCACTTCATTATTAACTTTTTAAAATAACAATAAAATAGGGTCATACAAGTTTATACATCATCTCTCATCTTCAAAATATTGCAATGAATGGACCCCCAACAAAAGTCTTTTAAGAAAATAAAAATAAATTTTCTAGTTTTGAATATTCTTTTTCAATTAAGAATATGATTAGTTATGACATCCTAAACTTATTCAACAAATGATTTCATGTCAAGTAAACATTTTCAACTCCAATATAAAATAATAGAAAATATAAGTCTAATTATTCATTATTACTAGTAATTATATTCTAAAGGTGCAATGTTTCTAATCTTATCTCTATATTTTATGTTGTTTGGTGTTATATTATTATTATTCTTTTCATAGAAATAAATTTCTTTCCCTTAATGAATATGTAAGATGTCTTCTATATAATACTAAAAAAATCTTTTATTTTTCAATAACATACCGACTCTTCTCCTTTTATCAACACCCCTATATTATACCATTATCTGTAGCCGGTGCATTTTTTAAATTTCTTTTCTGATTAAAAAAAAAAAAACACATGACATGGTGATGAACAAACACACGTCACCATGATAATATATAAGATACTTTCTATGTATTATGAACACAATTGCTGGAACAGAATTTCCTAACCCGATCAAACTTGTATACCAATTCAGATGCGTTTAGTGCAAATCAATAACAGAATGACAATGAAGAAGGAGATGATTTCTTTCACACTCTTCTTTCTCTCTGCATTCTTTGCTGGTATCTCGCATTCTTCTTACAATCCTGATGATCAAGATGCTCTTTTGGATTTCAAAAATTCCCTCTCTTTAGATCCTTACAATTCTTTGCATAATTGGTCTCCAAATCACACCACCTGCAATTGGACTGGAGTTTCCTGCTCTTCTCGTCGACAGCGTGTGGTTTCCTTGAATCTCACTTCTATGGGATTAGTCGGCCCCATCTCTCCTTCAGTGGGAAATCTCTCATTCCTTAAGAGTACTTGATCTCACCAATAACAGCTTTGAGGGCCATCTTCCATATCAGTTGGGAAAGCTATTTCGCTTAAGAGAGCTTCTGCTCTCTACAAATGAGTTGGGAGGCTCCATTCCATCCTCTCTAGGAGGCTGCCGTTCATTACAATTTCTGGGTCTCTCTGACAACCATCTGAAAGGTAGCATTCCCTCCGAGCTTGGCCTTCTGAGGAAGTTAGAGAAGCTTTTGTTAGGAGTAAACAACTTGACAGGCACAATCCCCTCTTTCCTAGCAAACCTATCTTCCTTAACTGACTTGGATTTGAGGGAAAATAGGCTCCGTGGTGATATTCCTTTTGATTTGGGTATGCTTACTCAACTCAAATTGCTGAATCTTTTCCGCAACTACCTTACAGGACCAGTTCCCACTGCCCTTTCAAACTGCACTCATCTTCAATATTTGGCATTAAAAGACAATTACTTAACCGGTCACATTCCCTGGCAGTTTGGCAAACTTTCGGAGATGCAAACACTGTTGTTATGGGGAAACCAGCTTACTGGAGAAATCCCAAGCTCCCTCTCTAACTGCACTATCCTTCAAGTACTTGAATTAGAGTTCAACAATCTGAGTGGCACAGTGCCCTTGGAGCTCGGCAACTTGCTCAAGCTTCGACGGCTTAATTTATGGGGAAATTATCTTGTGAGCGGAAGCAGGGGTTTGGTTATCTTAACAGCCTTGACTAATTGCTCTAATTTAGAACATATAGATTTTTCTCAAAATTATTTCACTGGCATCATACCCACTTCAGTTGGCCTGCTCTCAACTGCTCTCTCCTATTTTCTATTGCCCCACAATGAAATTGAGGGAAGCATACCAGAAGAGATTGGCAACCTCACAAATTTGGAAGCATTAGATTTAAGTGGAAACCGTTTCGATGGGAGCATCCCATGCACATTGACTACACTTCCCAATCTTGAAAGAGTGAACATGGAACAAAACAATTTACAAGGAATAATTCCAGAATGTTGGGGTCAGGCAAAAAGGCTTGGGTTGTTATCCATGGGTGAAAACATGCTGTCAGGGAAAATCCCATATACTCTGGGCAACCTCACACAACTGAGATACATTTATTTTGCTCACAATCAATTGTCAGGACAAATACCTGCCAGTTTAGGGAGATGCCAAACTTTGGAGCTGGTGGATTTGGCTTACAACAATCTGACAGGAAATATACCTCCTGAAGTTGCAGGTCTTCCAAATCTCCAATTCTATTTCAACGTGTCCAACAATTTCTTACAGGGTTCTCTGTTAGAAATGAGCAAAATGATAATGGTCCAAGCTATAGATGTATCTCTCAACCGCTTCTCAGCTGGTATTCCAAGCGCACTCGCAAGCTGTGTAGGTTTGGAGTATCTAAATCTTTCCTGGAATGTACTGCAGGGGCCAATACCAGCATCACTGGCAAATCTGAAAAATCTTGAGTACATGGATCTTTCCTGCAACAATTTATCAGGTACAATACCGGTGGCTTTCCAAGAAATGAAAATGCTCCAGCATCTTAATCTATCTTCAAACATGTTATCTGGGGAGGTCCCAAATAGAGGAGTTTTTGCCACGCTTAATGCTTCAGAAATTATGGGAAATCTTGGTCTTTGTGGCACACGGATGAATTTGCCACCATGCTCTCATTCCAAACACAAACAGGTATTAGCCACCAAAAAGGTAATAATTCCTGTTGTAATCGGAATTACGGTTTTCATTATGTCATTTCTATTGTTAGCATTTTGCTATAGACGGAGAGACACTAGTACCCCTGCTCTTGAGGTAGGACCGCCAAAAATTACATATGAAGAACTTGTAGATGCAACTGGTGGGTTTAGTGAGGAAAATCTGATAGGAACTGGTAGTTTTGGATCTGTGTATAAAAGGATTCTCAACAGTACTTTAAATATTGCTGTTAAAGTTCTCAATTTGCAACATGAAAATGTTCACCAAAGTTTCAGCAGAGAATGCAATGCATTAAAAAGAGTCCGGCATCGTAATGTGATCAAAATTATTTCTTCTTGTTCCAACCTTGATTTTAAGGCTTTGGTTCTTCCATTCATGTCAAATGGAAGTTTGGAGAGATGGCTGCATCCTCATGGAGGAGATGAATGCAAATTAAATTTAAGAGATCGATTAAGGATAGCAGTAGAGATAGCACAAGGCATGGCATATCTACATCATCATTGTTTTGTGCAAGTAATTCATTGCGACCTAAAACCCAAGTAATGTGCTATTAGGGGATGACATGACTTCATATATAGCAGATTTTGGCATTGCCAGATTACTATTTGGGAATTCCATAGATTCATTGGATTCTACGAATTTCTTTGGAAGGATCTACTGGATACATTGCACCAGGTATATATTTGTATTATTGCAATTTACAGTTTTTTAATGGTTAGTTTCCTATATCTCATATAAATGCAAAAATGGTTTGAGAATCTCTAATGATTGTATTATATTACAGAGTATGGAATGGGTGGAAAGCTTTCAACAAAAGGAGATGTATACAGCTATGGCATTCTACTATTAGAGTTGTTGACAAGGAGAAGACCAATAGATGATATGTTTGTAGAAGGAATCAATCTACAAAAATGGGTAGCTTGCTTTTCCAAATAAAATCATTGATGTGGTGGATAATGTCCCGCTAAGAGATTTGGAAGAATCGGATGTATCAATGGTATTGACATGCCTTACTCAATTTATGCAAGTAGGGTTGGTTTGCACAAGTGAGTTGCCTCAGCAACGCCCGGATATGACAGAGATTGTTGAGAGATTAGACAAAATTAAAGCTACATTTCTTGTGACTCCTATAACTTTTCAATTGCCAATAGATATCTCGCCTTTACTTGTGAACACAAGTGGTGCAAATAATACTAATTCTACGAGCCATGAAAATTGGTCTACATCTACATCCTAGCTCGTTATTCAATAATTGGTGTGTATCTACATTCTATAAGCCATGATTTGTTTTCTTGTACACTTTTTAATGATAATTGTTGTAATTGTACTATTGGTGTAGTATTTTGTGACATGATGTAAAGATCACATGTAATGTTGACATGTAATTTTATTTGCATCTTCCATCCATGTTAGCAAATGTTATTTTTATTCCTAGTACTGATTTTATTCTATTATTTTTTCTTAAATGTGTTTTACTCGATTAAGTATGATATAGGGTCTTGGACTTGACAAGAAACTGTAAGATTCTTCTTCTATACTTAATAAGTAACTTTTACGCTTTATTATTTTCCCTCAAAAATAAAAATAAAAATATATTTTTGTCTTCTCGTTGTTTTATTTTGCCATTTTTATTTCTTGAATTTAAGTTATATATTTGTAATTTTGTGTTATAATTACAATATACAATTTAAGTGTTCACAACGAAAGTTTATGGAAACAAAAAAACACAAATCAAAATGCTTGAATATGTTCTCTTATATTGTCATTGGATGCAACCATAGGTAGATGTACACAACATGTTTCATATTTTTGTGTAGAAATAGGGAAAAAAATGATGTAGAATAATTGATATAGAGAACTAAGCCATTTGTTCTTGACAAGTATTGCTACCCTTAACTGTCTTCAGCTTCAATTCCTTCCATGAATTCTGTAATGCCCCATTTTACGACACTAAAAATGCATCTTAAAACTACTAAAAATTTGGTCTAATTTTTTAAATTTTAAAGTATTTAAAATTCATCCTAACATTAATCGGGTTAGATTATATACTCGATTCGTAATAATTTTATTTAATTAATTTATTGAAGTCGAAGGTAATAATCTATTTCCCCACTTGCACTTTAAATCGAATTCTCAAATAAGAACACTTAATTATTTCCACAATATTACGGGGTCATCTAATTTAAAAGTCTCCCTCAATAATAAAAGGGTCACTGTACGATGGAAAAGTGACATGCGAGCATGGGAATCTAGAAGTACCTCTTCCTCGTACCCGACCTCCCGAGGTCATGTCAAGACAGCCGGTGAATGTTTGGATGTGAATAGATACGCATGACAAGCTAATCGGGTAATCTTATATCCTCAATACGTAATAATGGAATCAGTGTTCATCTAAGGCGAAGAAGGCCCTCCTAACCTGAATTGGTGTAATGGTTCGTTCGGATATGATGGCTGCTCGGAGGCTCCAATCAATGTCGAGCTCTGCCGAGATCCTATTTCTTGGTTGTTGGATACGTGGCAAGTGACCCGTGGGAGCTTCGTATATATCTCCAGACAAGGTCATAAAATGGTGATGGGCGATTTAGTGGATTCGCAGTTAACTATGGGTGGTTTTCTGGTCTATCCTAGAAAATATTAGATTGATTGGCTTCTATGTTTACTACAGAGAATTGTACTATAATATCTGGCGGGAGTGGTGAAGATCTAAATACTAGCGTTTGTAAGCGGTGTCAATACTTAACCGACTTGTAGGCTCATTGGGTTGTCATGGACTTGGGGATCACAACCGTGAGTTCAAGGTTGTTGTGGACCTATTATGGTCATGTGAAGAATCAATCCCTTATCCCAACTATCCAAGAATCGTATGCCTTTTCGGCCTCTATGTTTAGAACTAGAAGTTGTATGATTTTGTCGTGAGTACCTAATAGGTGTTCGGCAACTTGAATACGTAAGCTAGTGTCTATGTCGACGAGGAGGTCTCCCGCGTTAGGTGTGGAACCAAAAGATCGTAACCAAATGTTTGCTCTAGTTCAAATCCTCGCATGATCATTCGGATGCTTTATCGGGGTGATCTATAATTTGGATGGTTTGACCGAGAATGTGTAAGCTTTTTCGTCTTCGACGTTTAATCCTCTTAGTTGCTCACTAATTGCTTGTAAGTTTGTTGTTGTTTGAAAGACCTGTATCTTGAGGTCCTAATCTATATCAGCTAATGTTGTGGGTAGATTTGGCTGAGGCACTACGGGTTCAAATATATACTCTCTAGGCTCTCTAGGTCCTGTGATTGTCATACAAAATGATTCAACTTTTAACTAAAATTAATAAACTGATTACGAAAGAGGTATTACACTATGCAAGCATTCTTCTATTTTTGTATTTTTCAATGGCGTATTTCAATGAAATTGAAGAGCAGCTACTCTAGTATATTTATAAAATGGACAACTAATCTAGTAACATAATAAAGAAACAAGCAAAGTAACTGGTATGGCTATTTTGCACGTGCAACTATGATTTTATCCTAAATATCTAATCAATCAATATATTAAATTGAAATGCTTTCAATCCTATCTCAAAAGTGGGGAACGAATCACAGTTTCTCAGAAACTATCAATCCCCACAACTTCCCCAGTGATATCGAGAGCGAAATTTTAACTGAAATGAAATAATTCACTACTCTATTTGATATGTTGTAACTAGAACTTTGATAGCTCAAACCTGGCATTTACAGAACAGTGGTAAATCCAGTTGTGTGTGATTTCGTCCCCTCAGTGTGATCTCTTCGTTCCTTTGTGTCCTCGTGAATCCAGAAAATATGTATATGATCTTATCAACAGAAGATGGTATTCAAACAATGGCAGCTTTGGATATAGACCGAATACAATGCGAGTAGGAGAGAGATAGTGCAAGTGAACAGAGCTTGACTATGCAATTCCTAGAGGGATTTATTGCATGGGAATACAACACAAGTGTACTGAGAGTTTCAGAAATTATCCTTGTGACAAAACAAAACCTGCAACTTTAATGGATTCTAGTATAAAAATGAAGCTATTCTATGTTAAACTGATTGTATGCAGCAACAATGAAACAAGACTGAAACACGAAGATCATATGACCTCTAAAATACCAACAATGGAAGAAAAACATGAAACTAACAGAATTCTAAGCAAGAATTTGAAAACTGAACAAGAGAATTGAGAGGATGAGGGGCCATTTGCTTGAAAACAAGCTGGCTATTTATAACCAAACTCTCATTTGATCTCTTCTACTATAAACAAAGGAAAAACACTATTACCAGGGACCAAAAACATTAATGCAAGCCAAAGTGGTTGAAGAAAGCGTGTAAAATCCAAGATTTACGTTTGACGCAATCGTTGGAAGGATCTGGAAAATGCGTACAGGATCGCCGCCTTGTTTTGGGCGGCGGTCACGGGACCGCCGCCCGAGCAGGTGGCGTTTCATCATCAAGACAAAAATGCAAGAAGAAAAGGGAAAAAGGGAAAACAAAGCATGTGGAGGCTGAGCGGGGCATGCGGGATACAAGTGTATACTTGGCGAGCCTTTCTGGATTCCGAACACCTTGCAAGGAGACCCGTATCATCATTGGGGCATGTGTAACATCGTTAGCAGTGTAGTACCCTATAATTTCGGGTACGTACATATTGTCCCCTTGGAGAAGCATCTTAGCCATGAAGAGGCGTAAAGCGGTGGATCCGAGTGTGGCGATCCCGAAATGGGGAGTTAGGAGTTATACCTGACACGCCCGTGTGTTGGAAAGTCGCCATCCAAAGTCCCGCTATCTGTAAAATAAAACAAGGGACTCAAGTGCAGATAGATAAAACAATTTGAGAAATAAGACTGAATTGATATGAAAAGAGGACTTACTAGCTACGCGGGGTTTAGAACTTACCTCCGTCGGTGCTCCGACCCTGTCAAAGACATTTGAAATTAATTTCAAAATGTCATTTTACTATTCATTTGCGTGGATTGATTTGATAGATTTTTGAGCTCTGGGACCCACGGTGACAGTTTTTGACGAGAGTATAGTCAAAACGTTCGTGGTGAGATAGCGTTCATGCCTCCGAGAGCAGAACATTGACCCGTGAAGTCTCAGGTTAGTTCTTCTCGATTTATTGTTTTTAGACCTAAAATGTGGAAATGATGAAATCTTTTACTTGGGGGTCATTTTTGAAAATGTTAGTTTTAAACGTGTCTTTAGGGGGTGCCCATAGGGTAGGTTTTCATTTTAGCAAAAAAGGTGTATTTGTTTGTTTTTAAGCATTTTTTATGGTATACGACCCGTTTAAGTTTGCGAGACAGGATCGTCGCCACAGTAGGTGGCGGTTACCGAACCGCCGCCTTAGAAGGCAACAGTTATGGAACAGGATAATTTTAGCGGCGAATATTTGTAATATGGAAAAAATTTCATTTTAGGAAAATTTGAAAAGGTGAATTATTCGGAGTGGGTCGGTGTCCTGTTCGCCTAAAATATATAGTATATTTTTGGGGGGTGGCTTCGCCTTCATTTGAAAACATCTCCTATAAAAACCTAGCTGATTCGCCAGGTAGTATACCTCAAGTAGCTTAACAAATTACCAATACTGTGAAATTTGAACTCGCATACCCTTAAGCACCAGAGATTCAGATTACTGTTAGCCTGTGATTGTTGACGTGCGCGACAAGGGCATTGTTTGACGTGTGACAACAGCTATATTGACGCGCGACAGAGGAAGTGTTGACACGCAACTTGGGCAAAGAAGTTGACGTGCGACAGAGGAAGTGTTGACGTGTGACAGAGGAAGTGTTGACGCAGCGACTTGGGTAGTGTTGGACGCGTCACAGTATATTCAGACAGTGGACGCGCGACAGGAAATGGGTTGTTGATGCGCGCAAGTGCGCGAGTTGACATGTGACAAAGACCTCGAGGACGGGGACGCGTGACAAGACCTCGAGACATCGGACTTTGAGTCGTCATTACTTGGTTCTTTGGCACGACGCAGACTCTTTTCAGAATAATGGAAGGTGCCAGCTCAAAGAATACGAATAACCTAAAAGTAAGTAAGAAATCTCAGAAATCACTCTTCAAGTATTTTGGAAACTCTACGGATACAGATATTGTAAATACCAATCATATAGATGCCACCACAAAGAATCAGAATACTGACTGTGTGGAAGGTATTATTGAGGTGGACATGCATTCTACACAGTATCAAAGTCAAACAAATGAAACCTACGATAATATGCCAGATCTTGAAGATATTGTTCCTATTAGGGTGCAACCAGAAGTGTAGCTAGATATCAAAAATACAAACACTCAGCAAAATGGAAGACATAAATCAAAATCAAACTCTGGTCCAAGAAAGAGGAAACCAGGTGATTGTGATATTGCTCAAAATTCTACTCAAAAAATTAAAGCATTGAAAACGAGCAAGAATATGTGGACCATTGGCAGGACATACAAGTTTGATTGGGGCTAAATTTCCGTTTATTGAACCCGTACAATCATCTAATTCTCAAGAAATCCCATCGAATGTACATGTACAATATGTAGGTGGAAATTGGGAAAGCAAAAAAATGCAATCAAATTTGGACACTATAGAAAAACATTGTGGAAAACAATATTTAATCTGCTTAAGGGGAGATGGCCGAAAATCAAAACACATAGGTGGAAAACTGAAAAAGAATGCATGCATGTTAGATACGCAGCAGAATATGAGGCAGAGCAGAAAAAACACAGACATCTGTTGGAAAAGGGAGGAACGATCACATCGCATATTGGTAAGATGAAAGAAACAAATCTACATGCAAAATTCATACAATTCTCTACTCTTTTTCAAATACTAAAAAAAGGAAGAGTGATTTCGGATTTCCTCGATTTCAAAGTTTTGTATCAATTTAACGGAATGCTGAATGTACCTCAGTCTCATTGGTCTAAAAGTAGTGGATGGGAAATGGCAAAATGCCTCTCGATGATAGAGAAGGAAGATTTGAAAGAGAATGTAAAAAAAGCAAACTTTATCTCTCTTTCAATTGATGAAGTGACAATGCAGTTGACAACACCGCATGGGTATGTATCCACATCTATACTTTAGAAAATCATATAAGGACACCTCATCTATTGGGTGTTATGAAAATGGTTGAAAACTGCAATGCCGAAAACCTATATAAAATAGTTGTTTCTCATTTGAAAGATGTTTTTGGAATGACTGATTATGAAATTGCTACGAAGTTGGTATGCATTGGAGTAGATGGTGCATCTGTCATGCAGGGTCACCGAACAGGGCTCTGTGTTAGATTACAAACAACAAAGTGGCCCCATATATGCTACCAATTCACTGTATGGCTCACAGAATGAATTTAGCGTATAAAATGGTAAGCAACCACGAAAATGTTGCTAAATTAGAAGACCTTATAAGAGAACTTCATGCCTATATGTCAAGCAGCCCAAAGCGTTTTCTCGAGTTCCAAAAATTTGCAATTGGAATTATAGATGGCAAAAAATTTCTGAAGGATGTGGAGACTAGATGGATCTCTTTGTATGAACCTGCATGCAGAGTTCGTGAGGAGTATCCTTCATTGGTTGGTTTCATGCACAAATACCATCATGAAGTTGATAGGGCAAGGGACTTGTTGTTCGTTTAACTAATTTGGAGACATTGCTTACATTGGTTGGTATTCTTCCAATGTTAAAGGAGATCAATACACTGATGAAGCATGCACAAAGGCAGATTAATCTATATTGTGGATTTTATACGGATGAGAAAAATGGTATGTCAAATTCTTGATATATTGTCTTGTTCCCGTGATAGTTTTGATGCACTCGTTTTTGAAAATTGGAAAGATTTATTAGATCTTAAAAATCCTAACACCTTTTTGAGATTTAATATCCACGATCACCCTCGCATCATCTTTGTTAATGGGAGGAAATACCAATGCACATTTTGCAAAAATGTCAAGATATTACAGGATCGGAATGAGAAGATGTTCCCGTGACACATAATTTGTTTGAGTCTGTTATAGTTAAAACAAGAATAAAGCTTAAATTTTTTCAGAAACCTTCTCATCAGAAATTAGGGAACATTTCTGTAAAGATAAAATTATGGAAGCCATGGGTGTGATGAATCCTAATTTTTGGAATACTGAAGGTGGCCGTGCAGACTTTTTCAGAAAGCATTTCCATAAATCAATGGGTACAATAATGGAACAATTTACAAAGACGTCAGAGCTCAAGGGTATGGAAATCAAAGGTATACTGAATGCCGATTTATTAAAGTTTCAGTCAACAAATTTTGCAACAACAATGAGGAACCAATATAAGAATTTAGATCAACCTTCTGAAAGTGGTGCTATTACAAGGCTGTGGCGAGGAATCTATCAAAGTTCTATCTTACAAGAAGATATCAGTGAATATTTCAGATTATATGAGTTATGCCAAACAATGATTTTGGGGTCTGTGGAGGATGAAAGGGTTTTCAGTGCATTGTCATTTATAAAATCAAAACTGAGAAACAGGTTGGATAAAAATCTGGAAAGTTACATGAGGTGTTATGTTTCTCGATACTCCATCGAAACCTTTCCGTTTGACAGAGAAATTGCGCACTGGAATTCCCTTTGCGAAAGAAGAGGTGTGAATAATACAGCTACAAGTACAAATATTCCCAACCTTGAGAGTGTAATTGGCTCTTCGTGACATTCTACAGAAGACAACATCGAGTTTGATGAAGTTATTGATAATGGATTGTTTCAACTTTAAATAGGTATCTTCTTTATCTATCTTTTATCTTTATCATTAAAGATGTTACAGGTCTATATACTAAAAATGTCAGGCAATTCACCCATCTATCTACTAATCCATTTCTCGTGTTGGGTTTTTTAAAACACCGATCTAGCTCATTACCAAAGTAAAGTGATGATTTCAACTTTAAGCAAGTATCTTTTCCCCTTAATCTTATTGTTTGTTACTATTCATTTTTTTCAGCTCTGGTTATCATTAAAGATGTTACAGGTCTATGTATTTACATTTAGTTAAATACAATCTTTTTATTTTTTGAAAACGTGGGTTGACATCCGTCCGAGGAAGCTGTTACTTCTCGGGACTGACAATGTCAGGCAACTCACCCATCTATCTACTAATCCATTTTTTGTGTTGAATTTTTTTAAGACAAAGATCTAGCACATTACCGGTGATGATTTCAATTTTAAATAGGTATCTTCTTCAACATAATCTTATTGTTTGTTACTTTACATTTTTTCAGCTCTTGTTATCATTAAAGATGTTACAGGTCTAATTCTATATATTTACATTTATTTAAAGATATTGTTGGTCTATATATTTAAAGATGTTGCTGGCACTTCTCAGGACTGACAATGTCAGGCAACTCACCCCTCTATCTACAATGTCAGGTAAAACAAACCCTGTCATATACGCAAGATTTCACAGCAATCTAATACGCTTACCCTTGATGATTTCACAACAATCTAATACGCAAGAGGTAAGCTAAACCCTATCATATTTGCAATTATGTTTAATTTCTTACCAGTGATGATTCTTTCTTGATTTCTTAGAATTATATATATCATATCATAAAATTCCTCATCATCCATATATATCATATCATCACCATATCATTATCATATCCTGAGTCCTGACACTACAATTATTATTAACACAATTCTATTCGTTCTAATGTCATCTATATCCATTATAACACATTCCATTTATTTATCATCTTTATCCATTCTAATGACATTATGATCATATCATTACAAGTATAGAGAATAATTATCTTAAAACAAGTTCAAAAGTCTAGAGAAGAAGAATTACTGTGCTTGATGATAAATCTACGTCCACATTAAATTGATCATCATCCATATATATCATATCATTATCGTCATTCATCGTCTTTCATCATCATCTATCATTAATTATCAATTATCATCATTCATCATCTACGTCCACATACAATTCATGACAATGCAAGTAAACAAGAAACATACATATAATTCATGATAATCACCATCTAATGCAATTAAAATTAAAGATTGTATATAAATCCATATAATTAAATTCAAATACCATAGTACATACTCAATAGTAGAAGTTTTCAAATTCAATATTTAAAGTTTCCTCAATAATAAAAGTTTCTAGTTTTCAAAACCCTCTTTTTCTTTATCCAATTCTACTCCTCTGCTCTCTTCCCCAACGACTTCTTCCATTGTGGTTGTACCTCTTTCCCCAACACCAGAAATAACCCCTGAACTTATAAGATCTTCTGCAACTCTGTCGATTTTTTAAAATTCTTTCTTCTTGATTTGTCGCATCTCCATGCGACAACAAATTTGGATCAGCTGCAGCGTATAAACTATCCCGTTGCCAATAATTTTCATAACGACTAATAATCTCATTGATAAGAACCTTAGCCCTTCTCTCCCATTCTATAAGCTGATTGATATGAGGAAGAATAAACTCACTGAAGAATAAGCTGATTGAAAAGGTGGCAACTGTTAACTTGTTAGTGTTGAAATGAATATCATTTTAATTCAGATTTCATTTCACCTTGCTCCCCTGGCCTAACTACCTCAAATTGTCTCAGCCAGTTTTTTCTGGCCTCTATCTTCTTCCTGCTGAAGGCCAGCTCAATTGCATCTCCATCTTTCTCATCAACCCACACAAAATCTTTTTGTGCTTGTCCAGATCTATGAAATACTCCTTGCCCTCTTTAGAAGTACTTGTGCCCAAACCCTGTATGGTCCAAGCAACAAGTGATACCTAATCAACAAGTGAACAAAACCAGAACTTAAAAACATATAAAGAGAAAACAAACTAGCATTACTTTGTAGTACTTTATGGTCCAGCCAGTTATCGATCCACTCAATGATTCTCTCCAAGCTTCATACTCAGGAATGGTGTAAAAAGATAACACAACAATCTAGACATGGAGATACATAACCTCTGGAGGCTTAAAAACAAATATAAAGAGTCTCAATACACTCAACCAAATACAGGGGGAACATTTACCCTGACAATAGGAGTATGAAATTGATCAGCAATCCTTTGATGTGGGAACCATCATGGTCCTTTAAGAGACAAAGGACAAGTCAAAAAGGATCTCACTAGAAAGGATGTGTCAGAATTAAGCAGAAACTAAACAGCGCTAGACAAAGATCATGTACCTGGTCTGTCATTATCATCAGATGGCCATATCTTAAAGATTTAATGTTGTCATATATTTTATCTTCCTGTAGACCAAGGATTTTATCTTTATTCTCCATTTGTTGGTGAGTGGTAGCTTCCCTGACATTGAGCAGCTTACCTCTGAGAGGAAACACGCCATAATAATCTTGACCAACGAGATATTCCCTTTTTGATAGGATAAAGATAACTAAAATAACAAAAAATTAAATTGGAAAGTGATGTCGAAACATGTCACAATACTACCAAATTCAGTATTCACATTTCCCTGATTCAAGGCACAAACACTTACAGCAAGAGCCTTGGCTGAGTCACCCTCCGTTAATATTAAAGTACATTGATCAGAATTCTTCCCCCCTGCTTGATTTGCATCATCAAGTTTGGGAACATCAATTAATTTCCCCTTCTTGGTTCCATCAGTTTTCTTAAGATCTTTTTTTTGTTTAAACTCTGCCCACGCCAGTATACTTTCAAGTACACACTTTTCCACTGCACTCATCAGGTCAAACAAAGTTACAAAGCTCATCTTAGACCCTAGCATTGCAAAAATTACATGTACTCAGAAATGCTACATCTTAGACACCACGCCTGGATTTATTGACATGGGCTGCAAATGCGAAACAGTGAAAATTACTATAAATTTATAACAACAAATTGTATCAGAATAAAAAACAGAATAAAAATATGAATTAAAACGAATTATACTTACAATCAACATGGAAACCGAACGTTGATTCGAGAAATTTCTTGTCTTCTTCCACGAGTGTTGCCTTGGTTGTAACAATTGGTAAATTTTTGAACGGAAGGCCCGTAAACCGATGGATGTCATTTGCTTCGATACTGAATTGGAACATTCGGCCATCGTTCAGAGTCACATAAAAAATGCCATCCTCTGAATTGTAGGATGACAGAAGGTAATTCAAAATATCCGGATCTGTTTCGAAATGGGGCATATTAACAGTATGGATGTGAGGGCATAAGGGATTCCTGTAGTTGATCTTGGAAATCGATTGAATTGGATTCTCTAGATTTTTTTGCTGAACTTGCAGTTGGGAAGCATGTGAAGTCGACATTATAGTTGTACTTGCGTCTTTGACAATGATTGAGACCTGCAAAAATTCAAGAGCGGGAAGGTGAAAATGAGAAAATGACCGGTTGAAGGGTATTTATAGGCTAAATCAGGCGTCAATGGCTTCAATTGATGCGCGTCAAATGTCTTAGCTGACACGCGACAATAGTCCTAGCTGTCGCGCGTCAATAGGATCGATGGACGCGCGCTAATAGGAGGCGATGACGTGCGTCAATAGGATCCAGTGACGCGCGTAAATAGGAGCCAGTGACGTGCGTCAATAGGAGCCAGTGACGCGCATCAATAGGAGCCCGTGACGCGCGTCAATAAGAGCCAGTGACGTGCATCAGTTGGAGCCAGTGACGAGTGTCATTAGGAGCCAGTGACGCGCGTCAATAGGAGCCAGTGACGCGCATCATTAGGAGCCAGCGATGGCGTGCCTCAATAGAAGCCAGTGACGTGCGCCAATAGAAGCCAGTGACGTGCATCGTCAAGACCATTGACGTTCCATTGACGCGTCAGGAGTGATTATTGACGTCTTGTTGTCGCACGTCACATTCTACAGAAGACAACATCGAGTTTGATGAAGCTATTGACAAGAAAAAAGAAAGTGTCACATTTTGAAGATGTCATCATTGAAAATTTGAATTGAAATATTTGGGATGATTATTAATGTACAATTTACTCTCCAAAATCGTAGTTAACAACCATAAAACAAACACCCACAAGCATGTATACATGATTAATTAATGAAAGCTTAAAGTAAAGACATAACACAAATTTCCGAGAGTATCATGAGTACCACAATTTTATTAAGATGTTATGGCTTGAATTCTTCATAGTAATAAAAACTCTCTTCCACAAGATTGATCACTAACACTAGCTCTCCATACTTTTATAAAAACAAGTAGAGGCTATTATTAGGCTTGGAGAGTAGTTAACTTGTAAGGAAAATTTACTTTTCTATTAATAATGAAGATAATCAAGTCAATAAATTGGTTCATACTCTTCCCTATTAATATATGTGGATAAATGTACACTAATGGGTGAATTATCCAAATACTAAAATACAACTAATATTACAAGTGCACCTTAATTATATACAATAGTGTATGGTTATTTAAATACACTGACATCCCCCCTTAATATGTACTTTAATAAAGGGAATGAAGGAGGAACACTAAACTATCCCACCTTAATGAAAATTGCCTTCACTCCCAAAAGTTTCCTAAGATGAAAAAATTGATCCTCAAGCAAGGGATTTATGAAGTTGTCTAAAACCAAATTTTTTGTTCGAAAAAACTTAAGGTTGAGAGTCTTGTGATAGATTAACTACCAAAGATGATGCATTTTTATATCAATGTTTTTTAATGTGTTGGTGCTCCATCATATTGTAATAGATGTGGATGACCCTCTAATTATTTTTCACATTTCCAATAAACTAGCCTTTTATACTTACAATAGTCATCTTTTCAAATTCACACATTACCTTAGTCAACTTATATTTGATTGATCAAGAATTAATTTTCATAAGTCACCATATACATGAGTTATCCGATTTTGATTATATCTATCTTCTTACCCTTATCACATATCTCTATCCCTTAATTAAATACAAGCCAAGCAATGTTACCAAGTTTTGAGGATAAAATTAGGGCTCCATCTTCATTTACACTTTTCTAACCTCTACTCTTCCATGACACTTGGAGAACTACAAGTAGTTTAATCCTGTTTTGGTGTATTTGGTGCATAATTTCTAGCACTCATAGGTATCGAAGGGGAATGATGAGGTAAATCTAATGTATATAATTAGAAACACTTTTTAGGCTAATAGGTCTAAAATACAAAGAGATGATATTTATAGTTGTAGAAGAGTCGTTAAAATATTCACACATATCCTAGATCAATAAACACGTGTGAAGTATGTGTTAGATATAGATTAGATATCTTAGTATCAAAGGACACATTTAGTAGCCCTATGACACATTCATCAAGAAAACTTGTTCTAAAATAGATGAACATTTCCTCTGATTTTAGGATCCCAAATCTCAAAGGAAAATTTATGACACTGCACAACATCCTTATCCGGTTTCAAATCACCATTATACCCCTACATCTGGTAGAACGGTGAATTATTTTTAACCCTAATCCTAATTTAAGCTATATACTTTCTGGAATTAGTGTTGATAGAATATTATATCCTTACACAATTTAGGACTTTTGTTTCTATATTTGATGTTTTCAATAATCTTATATACACATATTGCAATATCATAATTGAATTACCTCTTAATGTTGACATTACAAAAAGATAGGAACGTTGAAATTACTATTCATCTTATTGTTTGTTACTATTCATTTTTTCAGCTCAGCTGGTTATCATTAAAGATGTTACTTGCAGTCTATGTATTTACATTTAGTTAAATACAATCTTTTTATTTTTTGAAAACATGGGTTGACATCCGTTCGAGGAAGTTACTTCTCGGGACCTGACAATGTCGTGCAACTCACCCATCTATCTACTAATCCATTTTTTTGTTGAATTTTTTTAAGACAAAGATCTAGCACATTACTAGGTGATGATTTCAATTTTAAATAGGTATCTTCTTCAACATAATCTTATTGTTTGTTACTTTACATTTTTTTCATCTCTTGTTATCATTAAAGATGTTACAGGTCTAATTCTATATATTTACATTTATTTAAAGATATTGTTGGTCTATATATTTAAAGATGTTCTTTGGAACTTCTGGGACTGAAAATTTCAGTGCAACTCACCCTCTATCTACAATGTCGGGTAAAACATACCCTATCATATACGTAATATTTCACAAGTGAATTTAATACGCTTACCCTTGATGATTTCATAAAGACGTTACCCTTGATGATTTCAAAGAATCTAATACGCAAGAGGTAGGCTAAACCCTATCATATTTGCAATTATGTTTAATTTCTTGCCAGTGATGATTCTTTCTTGATTTCTTAGAATTATATTTAATTTATTTTTTATATGTGCAAAATCCTTTGATATATTTTTTTAACTGTGGGATAAACAATACATTATACAATTTTAAATATAAGTCCACATAAAATTCCTCATCATCCATATATATCATATCATCACCATATCATTATCATATCCTGACTCCTGACACTACAATTATTATTAACACAATTATTTATCTAATTTAAATTTATTAAAACAATTCAGTTTTTTTAAAATAATTCATAATCATATCATTACAATTCTATTCGTTCTAATGTCATCTATATCCATTCTAATCATTAATGTCATCTATATCCATTATAACACATTCCATTTATTTATCATCTATATCCATTCTAGAGAAGAAGAATTACAAAAGTCTAGAGAAGAAGAATTACTGTGCTTGATGATAAATCTACGTCCACATTAAATTGATCATCGTCCATATATATCATATCATTATCGTCATTCATCATCTTTCAGCATCATCTATCATTAATTATCAATTATCATCATTCATCATCTACGTCCACATACAATTCATGACAATGCAAGTAAACAAGAAACATACATATAATTCATGATAATCACCATCTAATGCAATTAAAATTAAAGACTGTATATAAATCCATATAATTAAATTCAAATACCATAGTACATACTCAATAGTAGAAGTTTTCAAATTCAATATTTAAAGTTTCCTCAATAATAAAAGTTTCTAGTTTTCAAAACCCTCTTTTCTTTATCCAATTCTACTCCTCTACTCTCTTCCCCAACGGATTCTTCCACTTTGTGGCTGTACCCCCCCAACACCAGAAATAACCCCTAAACTTATAAGATCTTTCGCAACACTTGTCCGATTTTTTAAAATTCTTTCTTCTTGATTTTTCGCATCTCCTGCGACAACAAATTTGGATCATTTCTTTGCTTTAGCTTTGAATAATATGTCGTGGTCGAAACCATGCTCTTTAATTATCCACTTTAGTGTATTGTTTTTTTGTTAACCAAAACAATATTTTGCTTCAAATTTTTTTGCTACGAATAAGTTGTTCTTTCTTTGTTTCCAAGTGAACTTGCAAAACCTTCACCGACTCTTCAAATTTTCATATTTCAATTTGCACAAAAAGAGTAATGTCAATTCAAAATATTACTAAAAATGAAAATTTCAAATTAACAAGAATGATTGTTTGAATGTAATAGTACTTACAACCACTCTATCTCTTTCAACATTTGTGATTGCTACCAAATCCTTGTCCTTGGACCATTTGTTAAAAAATGCCAGGCCTCGGCACTAATATTTTCCAATTTGTTTAATGCATTATCTAAAATGTCATCTTTATAGTTGTTGTTATACGTGACGGCCCCACTTCTTACTTTGGTAAGTAAGGAATCCATCTTCGCAGTTGATTCGGACTACAACAGTATAAACTATCCCGTTGCCAATAATTTTCATAACGACTAATAATCTCATTGATAAGAACTTTAGCCCTTCTCTCCCATTCTATAAGTTGTTTGATATGAGAAAGAATAAACTCACTGACATGGGATTGACAACCATAACCAATTAAGTTCTCCAACGGAATGAATCGATGAAGACGATCTTGGTGGAGAAGTATGGGGGCTTTCACCAAGATCAACTACTACGTGTTTCTGCCTTTGGGTGGGCTGATCCTGTTTGTGAAAAAAAAATCAAGATTTAGATAAATAAATTTAAATCGAAATGTAATTCAAAATTGTAAAGCATATTTAAATTGAAATTTGAAGTATACCTGCTGGCCTTGAATCATCTCGCGGGTATCGAAAAAACCAGTTGGGTCATTGCTATCAATGCCCAAATAATCTTCATCTAAATTTATATTGTTCAAAATAATATATATGCCAGACCTTTGGGCAAGCCACCAAGTGAGAGAGTTGGAATTCGAAAGGAGGAGGCAATGTTTAGTGTCCCACTAGGGGCCGGAGCAAAAGGCATGCGTTTACCAATGTTCTTTTTCATTGTTCCTCTGGTTGGCATTTTAAAAATTATTGGTTGAGTGGGTGTCGGTGCCGCGGTTTGATCAGGACTGACATGTGCTGAAAAGTACAAGAAAAAAATGAAAAAATAGGAAAACAATTCATAAAGTCAAAATTTTCGAAATTAAACGTACTATCGAAGAGTTGTACCTTGTTGTCGAGGGGTTGTTTTTCTCGGTGCTACGGGTGGCCTTGTAGGAGTTGTACTCGGTGTCTGTTCAGAAGATATGAATGCATGTGACTGTATGGAGTGAGTTGGGGAAGAAGGTTGAGTTTTTGAAATAGGTGTATGTTCCAAAGTCCCTGCAATTCATCAATATTAAATGTTGTCAATTCATTTGGTTAAAATTTAAATTGAAAAATAAATATGCAACTTTGGAATTTGTAAATAATATATGAGAAGGTATTACTTCTCTGGCGTTTAACGAGTTCAAACTGTTGAGGGTTTGGAGAGGAGTGAGCTTCCATTTCAGATTGGGAGTCCCCGAAGCCTCAGCGTGTTGTTGGCCTCTTCCTCTCGATAACGCCTTTTTTCGGGGAAGGGCTTCAAGATATCTTCTCTGCAAAACATTAAAATTTAAGTTTTAATAACTGTGCACTGTAATGTCGAAAATTGAAATACAATTACAAACTAAATAGTTTATACCTGTTGATCTTCAAACGGAATTGACAACTTCATCAACTCCTCATCAGTGCAAGTAGGAATTTTTTTATCTTTTAAATTTAAAAGTGCCTCATAATAAAGGCCGAGGAGATAGTTTGTTGAATAAATGAAAGGTTTTTCTGAAAGTTTTGAATTTGTTATGTCAGTTCTTATTTTTTTGGATAGATATGTGCACCAATCGAATTTTTGTTTTGAGATAGTGGCAACAATGTATGCAATGGCCCAATTTGGTATATCAGTTTGGCGACCCTGCAAAACAATTCTGGATTGAAAAAATGAAATAAGTGTAGCAAGAAAGTGGTGTGCAATTGATTGTGTATCCACACCATGCCTGGATTTATTGACATGGGCTGCAAATGCGAAAGAGTGAAAATTACTATAAATTTATAACAACAAATTGTATCAGAATAAAAAACAGAATAAAAAATATGAATTAAAATGAATTATACTTACAATCAACATGGAAACCGAACTTTGATTCGAGTAATTTCTTGTCTTCTTCCACGAGTGTTGCCTTGGTTGTAACAATTGGTAAATTTTTGAACGGAAGGCCCGTAAACTGATGGATGTCATTTGCTTCGATACTGAATTGGAACATTTGGCCATCGTTCAGAGTCACATAAAAAATGTTGTCCTCTGAATTGTAGGATGACAGAAGGTAATTCAAAATATCCGGATCTGTTTCGAAATGGGGCATATTAACGAGCCCCTGTAAATTCACACGCATCCATCAAATATTTATATTCTGAAGACAGATTTAAAATAGTATGGATGTGAGGGCATAAGGGATTCCTGTAGTTGATCTTGGAAATCGATTGAATTGGATTCTCTTGATTTTTTTGCTAAACTTGCAGTTGGGAAGCATGTGAAGTCGACATTATAGTTGTACTTGCATCTTTGACAACAATTGAGACCTGCAAAAATTCAAGAGTGGGAGGGTGAAAATGAGAAAATGACCGGTTGAAGGGTATTTATAGGCTAAATCGGGCATCAATGGCTTCAATTGACGCACGTCGGTAGGAGCCGGCCGGCGTGTGTCGGTAGGAGCGATGACGCGCCAAGAGGAGCGGTGACACACGCCAAGAGGATCCAGTGACGACGCGCATCAAAAGGAGCGATGTGCGCGTCGAAGAGGAGCGATGACGACGCGTCAAGAGGACCCGCGACGCGTGGCCAAGAGGACCCGATGACGCCGCATCAATATGAGCCGTTGATGCACGCCAATACGAGCGCGACATCGTCGCGCCAATCGGAGCCCGTGACGCGCCGGTGGAGCGATGATGCGCGTCGGTGGAGCCGATGGCGCGTCAATTGGATCCACCGACACGCGTTGATTGGAGATAGTGACGCGCGCGTCGACTGGATCGACGCGTGTCATTTGGAGCCGAGGCGCGTCATTGGAATTGGAGCCGCGCGGCGCGTCAATGGAGCGATGACGCGCGTCGGCCAATGGAGCCATGACGCGCGCGTCGGTGGAGCCGATGGCGTGTGTCGAGTGATTATTGACATCTTGTTGTCACATGTCAATGATGGAGCCATGAAAAAAATAGGTGAAATTTTTGTTTTGGAATACTGTCAAATTCGCCTTTCAGCTGAAACTGGTTCCGGGGATATTCGCCAGGTATTTTCCACCTACAATTTTATAGAGGTGTCTTAAAATAAACCTCTGTTATGGAACCGCCGCTCGCATTGAGCGGCGGTCTAGGATAGAGTGACAAAACAATGGTTTACCTTTTTTTTTGCATTGTTTTGCACTTTTACATGTTTTTAGTAGTCTTTTTAATTGAAATTCAATACTAACACACTTCTTTTTTTGTTTTTGGGTGTATGCAGTAAGAAGGAGGAGTATATTAGATGGACCGGGAGAGGGAATGTGATTGGATCCCAGAAATATTAGAGGCACTCTCTCAGGTAGAGTGAGATACCCTTCAGAGGGCTCGCATTTGGAGGATCACGCAGTCCCTCATGTTGCTTACTCGCTAGTCACATTCTCGTGTGATTTATTTTCATCTCTTGGGACAGGATCGGAACACCTTCCGATTGCCAGGGAGTTAGGGGTGAGTGGTCTATCACCCCGGAGGATGTTTACCGTATACTTTGGGGTTTCGATCCTCGGGTGGTGGTGGCTGTCTCTTAAGACAGCAGTATCTAGATCACAGGTGGTTTAGTGGGCCACTTACATGGGAGATCTTTGTTGTATCTATGAGATCGAAGAAGGGCGTGAGGATCCGCTCTATTATTGAGTCGACATTCCCTTGCTCCGCAAGGCCATCATGGGCATCCTTTCATCCATACCGATTGAGGACAAGGAGGGGACACCCTCTTGTATTGTTGGGCCCCATTATTACATAGATTAAGGGCCATGGACGTGTCTACACTTGGGGAGAAGATATCCTTGGGACTACCTATCATGATTTATACAGGCGGTTCAATTATAGGGATAGTCACTGAGCCACCTGACTCTTGTCATGAGTTGGGTGTATGAGCATATCACCCCATATGTGAGAGGTGTAGAGGTGGAGGATCCCGAGGCCATCGTGAGTAGCGAGGTGGATGGGGATGACAATTCTTAGAGAACCCCACCAGCCAGTGGCCTCTCTTGACCATTGCAGAAATGGAGGCCACTCCTTATCAAGTGATGGCATGGGTATGGGGAGAGGAGACCGTTACACCGACACTGTCGACTACTAGCCGGTTGATAGATAGGGTGGGGAAGTTGGAGATACACCCCTTCGGCGACAGCAGTCTTTGGAGCGGTTTGGCCTCCCCTACAGTGACATGCTTCCTCCGGTGGTGCTAGTGTATAGATCTATCCGTGAGGCTCGAGGAGGTCCTAGAGGCTAGGGTTGGACTATTGTTACTCCTGGTGTTCCTATTGCGGCCAGGAGGGTGGTATATGCATGAGGGAGAGTCGGTGCTCCTCAGACACCCTTACTTCAGATTACTACCGGTCCCACCCATAGCAGTGATGAGCCCATTGACGTGGACTCCGAGTCTGAGGAGTTCACCTGGGGGGAGACCGAGGAGACAGAGGAGATGGAGATCAGTGAGATGGGTGGGGGATGATAGTGATCCCAAGTGGCATGATACCTCAGGAGATCCTACAAGCCGAGAGGGCGGAGCGAAGTGCAGAGAGGGTGACTCTGGTCTCAGAGGAGTTACTCTCTCGGGACCTAGGTGGAGATGGCGAGTCATTGCAGCCGTCACATTGCCTCGAACGTGGGAGAGGGACACCGATCGATCGGCGGCGGCATTAGTGACAGTGCAGATCCTAGAGATCCTTCTTGAGGCACGGAGATCCGAGTGAGTTGTCACTCTTCTCTTGACATTTGTTTTAGTTAGGGTTACCTTTTTGTTTTGCTTACTTTTGGTTTTATCTCTTGATTGTTTTCTAACTTGTTTTCTCTTTTGCTTACGAAAGAATTTGATGAGTGGCGAGACTTGATTATTTGAGTTTACACGATACCTTGCTTCTCCCCTCGAAGAAGACTCGTGTTGAGCTTTCCATGGACGTGGGGGAGCCTTCAGCAGCCGGTAGGCATACCGATGTTTTTACCTCTGTCTGGCACGCGGCGAAGATCATGACTTCTCTCCACATGGAGGTAGCCGGATATAGGACAACCGAGCGCTTGATGAGGAGTCATTCTCACAGAGATGGTAGCTACTATCGGGTCATGATCTTGAGCCCTCAGTACATTTGGAGCGCCGGCGTAGCCGGAGTCCTAGGCATGGTCGCACACCCTCTGAGGGATCCCATAGGGATTGAGAGACCATTTTGTAGCATTTTTTCATATATCTATATGAGTGCTTTTGTACTTTTCGGGCTCATTGAGCATTTTGACCATGCTTAGGGCATGATGGCATTGTATATGAAACTTGATATATATATATATATATATATATATAATAAGTATATATATATATATATATATATATATTTGGATCTAGACTCTTGGCATATAGAATTTCATGACTTGTTTCCACATGTGTACATAGATATTTTTATAATATTTGTTTTCATGTTTTCGTAATGTATGCGATGGATAACAAATGATGGTAAATAGGATGTTTTACTTTTTATGCTTTTGTAATCTTTGATATGAGATGATACTAACATATGGTAGTATCTTGAAATTTTGAAATCGTTGGGCAATGTTTGTAATTTCTTCTTATGTTGGAAAAAGTGATGAATGCATAGTGATCAAGAGATGAACTTGCCACAATCCCAAATCCACGCAACTAGTAAGATGCGAGGGCTCAAAACCAAGAGTTAGGAAGGGCACAAGTTGTATGAGTTTGATTGAATGGAGTGATGAGAGACAGACAAACCTAGTAACAACCAAATTTGGACCTACACACCTACCCTACTCAGAACTACTACCACGCTTAGAAGGCCACTTGCTTTCTAGTTTATCTAGACTTAGATTCATAAATGGCAACTTGGTTGAAAAAATCTGGTTTTGAGGATTTGATCTCTTTGGAATTTGGATATCTGCTTTCTCTTAATAGAATTTGATTTGTGTTTTTAGCATACCAAGATTTGTTCATTTGTGTGACTAAACCCCCCACACCCTGCCTCACGCCACTAGTAAGAAGAATGGGTTTGTCACCAAAGGCAAGATATAGGCGAGTAAGGGCACTTCTTTCTTTCCCAACCTCACACCACCAGTAAGAGATGTGGGCTTATCACCGAAGGTTGATGGGGCAAAGAAGTGTGTAAAATAAAATATTTTGTTTACTTGGTGCTTTGGATTTCATTTGATTTTGACATTTCTGATCTATGACTTTGGGATATCCTTTCATTCAAAGAGATTTAAGAGGGATAGATGAGACACCAAGAAGCTTCTAGAACAGACCGTAGGCAAGGACAACTTCACCTAGTGGAAAGAAAGAGTGAAGCCAAGTATGCAGGCCTTGGTATGAATTTCGTCAATGCTTGTCTGTTGAACTTGATGAGAAGATTTGAAAATACTTGATGATGTTTTAAGAGATGTGTTTTGAATGCTTTTGCCAATACGTTCAAGAATTTGTAATAGATTGTTTAAGAGCAAGTTCTGGACTACCACTTTTACGAAATGGACAGAATGAAGCAGCTAAAAGACTAATGCAATGTAGGTAACTATAATGTATAAGTGGTGATTTTTATGTTTTATGCGTAAAACCATTTAAGATGCAAGGAATTGATAGTTTCACCGAATTCCTCACCTTCTAGTGTGCACAAGAGATACGCACCATTTCCGTAGTCTTTCATGACTCGGTATGCGCCCAACCATTTGGGACGGAACTTTCTTCCTTCACCAATTTTGTTATCAATCATTTGTCTAGTCTTAGAACTAGATCTCCTTCATATATTTCTCGCTTATAGACTTTTTTTGTTATACTACCCAAAGCACATCCGGACATCATAGGCTCTATGCCTTTGTTCGACGTTTAGCTTGACCTCGTCAAGGCTTTCTAGTTGAGAGAGGCATGCCTCCCTATAAGCTTGTTTGTCTAGAATCCCTTGTAATGAGATGGGGAGACTGGGTATTTCAACCTCAAGTGGGAGAACTGCTTCTGCCCCGAATACTAGCAAGAAAGGAGTTGCTCTTGTTGGTGTTCTTATTGAGGTTCGATGGGCCCACAAGGCCGGATATAGTTTTAAATGCCAATCTCACTTATTCTCCTTGACTGTTTTGAGGAGAATAGCTTTCAACGTTTTGTTTGTCACTTCGGCCTGCCCATTGGCTTGAGGATAGTAAAGAGAGGCCGTATGATGGTTTATCTTGAATTTTCTACATAACTCACATAGATTTCGTGCTTTTAAAGGACGTGCCATTATCTGAGATAATGACTTGTGGGACACCATACCTGCAGATAATTTGGTTCAAAATGAATTTGGCAATTACTCGAACCTAGTACGGTGGTGAGAGGCATGGTCTCTACCCATTTGGTAAAATATTCCATGGCTATAATTATAAAATTATGGCCATCGGTTGATGAGGGAGAGAATTTCCCTATCAAGTCCAGGCCCCACGTGGAGAAGGGCCACGGAGTCATTATTGGTCATGCGGGGATTGTCTTTGGCATGTGAATCTCATGAGAGAATTCTTGGCATTTGTGGCACTTACGTACAAATTCCATTGCGTCATGCTCGAGAGTGGGCCAAAAATAGCCCATCTGATGTATTTTGTGAGTGGTGGCATGACCATCGAAGTGGCCTCCACATATCCCGTTGTGGGATTCATGAAGAATCTTCTTGGATTCTTCCATATCGACGCATCTTAGAAGCATGTTGTCGAAGGCTTTACGATAGAGTACTTGTTCTAAGACAACATATTTAGCGGTAATAATGCGTAACCGCCTTCTTTGTTGTGACATGGCACCTTCTCGGGTATGTATGGTCTATGATGAAATTGATGATATCTAGTATACCAGGGACATGTGGAGATGGGAGGCCTAGTTTTGATGAAGTATATACACTCATCAGGAAAGTCCAAATTCACCAGTCGCCTCCATCTAGTGGATTGTCACCACCAATCTGCAATGATTTGTCCCTTTAACGGATTTTTGGTTTACAAATGTCAACTCGAATTCGCCCATTAAGGTTATGAAATGTCTAGCCTTTTTAGATAAAGACCCTTGTGTGAGAAATGTTCGTAACTGATTTGTCTTTACAATGACCCTCGTTTCTTGGTTTAACATGTAATGCCTTAAACATTTTGTTGTAAAGACTATGGCAAGGCATTCTCTCTCTGCCTATGTGTAGCATGTCTCATAATCGAGTAACGTTCGGCTGATGAAATAGACCGCACGTTCTCGTTTATCATTTTCTTCTTGAGCTAGCATGCAGGCCAGCGAGACATGAGTGGCTCATGAGTATAGGATCAAAGGGTGGTCTAGTTTGGGAGGCATTAGCGTGGGTGGAGACAACAAGAAGCATTTAACTGCTTCAAAGGCCTCGTTGCATTCTTTAGTCCAATCAATGCTATAATATTTCTTTAATAGATTGTGATTGGATGAATGGAAAAACTTAGATCTGGGATGAACCTGTGGATTGCGCCGAGTTTCCCAAGAAATGACCTGATTCTAGACTCGTCCGATGGTGGGATCATTTTGAGAACAACCCGTATTTTGGCTGGATCAACATCAATCCCTCGTGAAGATATAATGTAGCCTAGAAGTTTGCCTCCGGTCACACCAAACATGCACTTCTCTGGATTTAATGTAATGTCATATGCAATTAATCGTGAGAGGATGATATGGAGCACTTCGGATGATCACATCATTTCTTGGCTTTAGCCAACAAGTCGTCCACATATGATTCCACAATTTTATGGATAAGATCGTGGAATATATATGTCATTGCCCGTTGATACGTAGCGCGACGTTCTTAAGACCAAATGGCATGACAACGTAGCAATAAGTTCCCCAGGGAGTTATGAATGTAGTTTTGGCTTGATCTTGTTCAGATATTTTAATTTGATTATACCCTGAGAATCCATCCATGAGGGACAACAGTTTAAATCTAGTTGTTGCATCAATGATAACGTCAATGGATGGTAATGGGAAGTCATCCTTGGGACAAGCTTTGTTAATATCCCGAAAATCTATGCAAATGCGTATCTTCCCATTCTTTTTTAGGACAGGGACAATATTAGACACCCATTGTGAATAGTCAATGGGCTTGATGAATCCTACTTAGAGAAGTTTTATTACTTCCTCTTTTACCATGAGAGCCACTTTTGGCTTCATTGGTCTTGACTTCTATTTAATTAGCTTCGCATTTGGCTTAGTGACAAGATTATGTACTGTGACTTGTGGTGCAATGCCCGTCATTTCTTTATAATTAAATGCAAAAGCCTTTTGATGTTATTTGAGGATTTGGGTGTGTATTTCTATCTCCTCTGGAGTTAAAGAGGATCCCAACTTTAAAATTTTTGGTTCTTCCTCCATTCCAATGTTTATGTCAATGGTTTATTCTATTAAAGAAACATTACCTTCTTCAAATTTAGGTGGGGCTGGAGGTAGTTCCAACCTTTCTCCGTCTTCTATCTCGTAGATATCGAGATCCTTTCGTGGAGGAGAATCTATCATGCAATTTCCAAAATAGGAAGAGGAATGTGGTATTAAGGAAAGATCAACTATACGGTGAGCAAGGTGTAGCTCCGCATAGGCATTTAGATATTCGAGAGTGACTCTATCATCGCCAAAGTGGTCAACGATGGAAAAATCATCGTCAACCTCTCCATGAGTTAGGAGTGAGTTTTTGGTATTTTTCACACTAATGGCTTCGTGCAGTGATACCGTGAAATTTGTATCCTCCAACTCACTATTTGGGGTGAAAGCGGGAAGTTTGAGATTGCTATCGAGTGCGTAAGAAGGTTTTGCTCTCGTGGGATTGCTTCTTTTGATATGAAGCTAAATCCCTTAGATCTAATACTGCTATCTTATAGAGTTGTAAATGTTCAGCCCTAGTTTCATATACCTCAAACACTTGGTTTGCAACCAATTGCGAGTCTCCTAGTACTCTAATGTTGTCGACACCCATTCTTTTAGCTAGAATGAGGCCAAGGAGGAGAGCTTCGTACTTAGCCCCGTTGTTTGTACATTCAAAGTTTAATTTAAAGGTGAAAGGTAGGATCTTTCCGTTAGGTGAAGTAAAGATCACTCCCGCTCCAACTCCAAAGTGACATCTAGCTCCATCGAAGTGGAGAGTCCAATATTTGTTTGGGAAAATGGATGTTGGGATATCTTTTGTATCTATTTCTTTTGTTTCGGTTACTTCTACCATAAAAACTTCGTCTGATGGAAGAGAAGCAATTCCTAGGGTGTGTCCCATACCCATGGAATCAAATGGTAGGAGAATAGGTAAGTCTTTCTCCAACAATTCGACAATTTTGGTGGTAGTCCCTAGTGACACCGTTTTTATAACATTGGTCTCATTTTTGAGTGTCGGAATGTCCTCGGCTGGATTTGTAATCTCCAACTCCATGGTGGGTATCAATTATTCTTTTGGATTTGAAATAATTAGTTTGAGTGAGTTGATTTGTTGGGAGTTAAAACTCGTGAGTGAATGCCCGGTCCTTTCTTGATTGGCTAGGTGTATATCGAAGGGTTTTAGGTCACCTTGTGTCACGAATATTTTACCTAAGTGTAGAAATATTATTTCTTAGAATAGCGTGGAAGGGATTGCCTTCATGCGGTGTATCCATGGCCAACCAAGGATCATATTATAATTGGTTTCCGATCTATAATATAAAACTTAGTGAGGACCATCTTGGGTCATAAAGTGTTGGTAAAACTATGGTTCTAATCAAAGTGGCTTTGAGGCTATCATAACCTCTTAGCATATTTTGCGTTGTGGAGCAGTTTGTCTCTCCATATCCTAAATTTTGAAGAAAAGTGAAGGGGATTATATTAACTCATGCCCTATTGTCAACCATTGCAGGTTTAACATAATTATTGTAGACCCAAACTTGTAAATGTAAATTTGGGTCGCCTCTTTGTGCAATTTCAGCGTCTGTTGGTATTTTTCTTATATTGAATATAATTCCATATCCCTATCTGGCTGCCCGGAGGATAAAAATCAAAGTCCACATGGTTTACTTGCATTTCCGGGGGAGGAGTGATGTTGATTAAATGACCAAGGCCTAATGCTTCTAAGAGAGTAACCCTATGGGCGGGAGAGTTTTTTAACAAATCCAAGAAGGAGATGTGTGAGAAGGTTTTAGTTAAATCATTAATTAAATCATAGGCGCCTATGGGTTTTACCACCGTTTGTTGACTGTTGTTTGGTTCCAATGAATAACTTGGAGTAGGTTGGGATGAATAATCCTATGTTCTTGTTATGGTTTCTACGGGTAGCTCGGTGTCTAATTCCACTAAACCAGCTATCTTAGTTTGAGGTCGAGTTCCTAATTGGGGTATGACTGGTGGATTTAATGAAGTTGAAGCTTCATGATCATTGTTTCCTGTCATGACACCTTTGTTTGTTCTGTTAGGATCTAGCTTGTTATTATTGGGGCGGTTTGGAAGCGGATCATTAAAGATCTTGAGGGTGCATTTTGAGGGGAGAATGCCCCTGCATAAGCGTTTGGCGTGGGTACTACTGAGAATTTGCTAAAAACATATCTATAAAGAGTTGCTTTTGATCTTCTGGAAAAAGCTGCATGAATTTATTGTATTCGCGACAAGTCCTAGTATCATGGCCTTGAATCTTGTGGAAGCCACAATATAGATTGGGATTATAATTTCGAGGTTGTTGATTAAAAACTTGTTGTGGCCCAAAACTTTGATAAGGTGGCTGGTGGTTAGATTTAAAATTTTGAGGCTATTGCCTTTGGTTTTGACTCGATATCCAAGGGTTTCGATTGGACTTTACGTTTGGATTTTTCGTTGTTGTTGTTGTTCTTTGTGGTGGAAAATTAAAATCCACCGCGTTGATTGTTGAGTAAAATTGTTATTTCGTTGATTATTAACTGGTGGAGAAATTTTTACAATGTTTGCCCTTTTAACTTGGTCAGCTACTCCATCTGTTGTAACCCCGCGGTTCTTGTTGAGGATTTTAGGTTCTTGATTAGCGTTCCCTACATTAGAATAGGCCACGATGTTTTGATTGGGAGTGGTTAATTTCCCGTTTGTCCCATATGTCTTGTGACCACTATCTATCGTTGCTTGGTTAATTCGAAGAGCACTCTTGAGTACTTAATCATAAGTTATTAGTGGGAACTTCTGGACTTCTTCCTTTATCTCTTTACTGAGAGAATTGAGGAATAAATCACATAGTTCCATTTGATCCATATTTGGAGCACTCACCGAGGAGTAGAGGACCGTATGCCATCTTTGAATAAACTGAGCAACGGATTCGTTATGTTCTCGTTTAATATGTAAGGATTCCCTGATTCCCATTCTTAACAATTTGTTCATGTCGAAAGATTTGATGAATTCTGACACGAGTTGTTTAAATGAGTGTATCGAGGCTTCAGGTATTTTATAATACCAATCAAGGGCAATACCCTCTAAGGTTTTAGGGAATATTTTAGTGACAACCCCGTCCCAAGGGAGTAACTCCCGTATGGTTGTGGCATAGGCCTTAATGTGTGCATTTGGGTCCCCTTCCCCTTTGTATTTGGGTAAGTCAGGGAGAGGTCTTGGAAGCATAAAAATTCATATGGTGAAGCCTAGGGGCTCTTTTAAATATTCTGAATAAGTCCCTACTGCATAGGCCTTGACCATCGATGGGGCTTGCTGAGGGGGTTGAGGTGGGATGGTTTGTTGATATGACATAGCATATGCATTTGTAGGGACATATGGGAATCCCTGTGGTTAAACAAACATCTCGGGAGAAGAGAACATGTCTCCTTGTGGTGACTTTGAATAAATGTTTAAGTAAGGAGGGACATTGTTCTGGTATGGGTTGTTTGGTGCCAAGCTGGGAGGTGTCATGTTTTCAACTGGAGTGGCGTTTGAAAACGTGGTCCTAGTTGGTGTTTGTTGTGGGTAATTATAAGGATTTTGAGGAGGCATGCCTAATGTGCCTGTTCCTGTAAGAAGGTCAACCTGACTAGGATGATGCGGAGGGTTGGGGATTCCTGCTTGCCCAAAGTATGAATTTTGGTTTTCTTGAGCAAGTTCCAGCCCTATAACCTTTTCAACTAAGGCTGAAATGACCTCTATTGGTGAAGACACAATGTTTTACCTTAAGGTTTTTTGTTGTATAGCTTGAGGTTGTAAAGGGGTATGATACCCTGCTATGAATTGGTCATTACCATGTCAAGCTTCACCGAGGGTATCTCCCATAGGTGGAGGAATGGGGATGTTTTCATGGAATAGGGTATCGACTATTTTTGCAAACTTCCTATCGGTGGATACATGCTTTGGAAATGTTGTTCGCTTTTGGCGAAGTGTGCTAAGTATTCCTCATCCAATAAGGGGAGTGGATCTAATTATCTACTGATTTTTGGTTTGAACAAGACCCGAGGAGATGAAGTGGACTCTCAAGTAAACATCATATTGTTAGAGCTTGATGGATCTAGCTGTTGTGTTTGTGCAAACTGATCAAACTCCTCGATTTGGAACAAAGAACTTGAGCTAGTTCTTTGAGGGGGATTTTGAGATGAAAAGTAGTTACTTGAATAGTTATCCACCCATGTAGAAAGCGAGGGCAATGGTTGCCTATTTGTTTGACTATAGTTTGTTTCAAAACTTGAGAGAGGTCTACCATACGCATCGTATCCTAACCTATTCAGGGGGTATATGAATACCCGCAGAATAATGGGAAAGAGCAAAGGTGGATGAGAGAAATGAAGAATAATAAAAGGAAGAACTGTTTGTTTACATCGGGTTCACCAATTTTTACAATTGAAAAGTGACATGCGAGCATGGGAATCTAGAAGTACCTCTTCCTCATACCTGACCTCCCGAGGTCATGTTGAGATATCCGGTGAATGTTTGGATGTGAATAGATACAAAAAGCTAACTGCAGTAATCTTATATCCTCAATACGCAATAATGTAATCTATGAATCTAAGGCGAAGAAGGCCCTCCTAACCTGAATTGGTGTAATGGTTTGTTCGGATATGATGGCTGCTCGGAGGCTCCATCAATGTCCAGCTCTGCCGAGATCTTATTTCTTGGTTGTTGGATACGTGGGAAGTGACCCATGGGAGCTTCAGTATATATCTCGAGACAAGGTCATAAAATGGTGATGGGTGATTTAGTGGATTCGTAGTTAACTATGGGTGGTTTTTGGTCTATCCCGAGAAAATATTAGATTGATTGGCTTCTATGTTTAATACAGAGAATTGTACTATAATATCGGCGAGAGTGGTGAAGATCTAAATACCAAAGCATTTGTAAGTTCTGGTGTTAATACTTAATCGACTTGTAGGCCCGTTGGGTTGTGGGACTTTGGGATCACAACCATGAGTTCGTGGTTGTTGTGGACTGTTATGGTCATGTGAAGAATCAATCCCTTCTCCCAATTATCCAAGTAATTGTATGCTTTTTCGATCTCTATGTTTAGAACTAGAAGTTGTATGATTTTCGGAGTACCTAATGTGTGTTCGACAACTTGAATACGTAAGCTAGTGTCTATTTCGACGAAGAGGTCTCCCATGTTAGGTCATGGAACCAAAGGATCACAACCAAATGTTTTCTCTAGTTAAAATCCTTGCACGATCATTTAGATGCTTTATCGGGCGATCTATAATTTGGATGGTTTGACCGAGAATGTGTAAGCTTTGTTGTCTTCGACGTTTAATCCTCTTAGTTGCTCACTAATTGCTTGTAAGTTTGTTGTTGCTCGAAAGACCTCGTATCCCGAGGTCCCGATCTATATCGGCTAATGTTGTGGGTAGATTTGGTGAGGCACTACGGGTTCAAATATATACTCTCTAGGCTCTTTAGGTCATGTGATTGTCATTCAAAATGATTCAACTTTTAACTAAAATTAATAAAGCGATTACGAAAGAGGTATTACACTATGCAAGCATTCTTCTATTTTTGTATTTTTCAATGGCGTATTTCAATGAAATTGAAGAGCACTACTCTAGGATATTTATAAAATGGACAACTAATATAGTAATGAGAATAGAAACAAGCACAGTAACCTGATATGGCTATTTACCGTGCAATCGTGATTTTATTCTAAATATCTAATCATCTGAATATATTAAATTGAAAGGCTCTCGATCCTACATCAAAAGTGGGGAACGAATCACGTTTCTCGTAAACTATCAATCCCCATAGTTTCCGGTGATATTGAGAGTGAACTTTTAAGCTGAAATGAAATAATTCATTACTCTATTTGATATGTTGTAACTAGAACTTTGATAGCTCAAACACTCGGTGTTTACAGAACATTGGTAAATCTATTTGTGTGTGATTTCATCCCCTCGAGTGTGATCTTCTCATTCTTTTTGTCCCCGTGAATCCAGAAAATATGTATACGATCATATCAATAGAAGATGGTATTCGAACAATGGCAGCTTTGGATATAAACCGAATACAATGCGAGTAGGAGAGAGATAGCGCAAGTGAACAGAGCTTGACTATGAAATTCCTAAGCGGGATTTATTACGGGAATACAACACAAGTGTACCGTGAGTTTCAGAAACTATCCTTGTGACAAAACAAAACCTGTAACTTTAATGGATTCTAGTATAGAAATGAAGCTATTCTATGTTAAAGCGATTGTATGCAAAGAACAATGAAACAAGGCGAAACATGAAGATCATATGACCTCTAAAATACCAACAATGGAAGCAAAACATGAAACTAACAGAATTCTAAGCAAGAAATTGAAAAACTGAACAAGAGAATTGAGAGGATGAGGGGCCATTTGCTTGAAAACAAGCTGGCTATTTATAACCAATGCATTTACCAGAGGGTAACTCTCATTTGATCTCTTCTACTATAAACAAAGGAAAAACACTATTACTGGGGACCAAAAACATTAATGCAAGCCAAAGTGGTTGAAGAAAGTGTGTAAAATCCAAGATTTACATTTGACGTGATCGTCGGAAGGATCTGGAAAATGTTAGCATAATTTAGCATAGGCATATTTATTGCATTTTATTGCATTGTCTTTTATTTAATAATGTGCAACAAGTGCACTCTAGTCTAGTGACTTGAATTCAATATTGTTATGTTGGATAACATTCAATATTGGTATTAGTAGTAATTACATGTGCATGTGAGATGGGTCTTATCATCTCGTAGTTGGTGCCTGATAGGGTGTCATGTCTATCCATATGAGGTTGTCTAATATCTATAAATATTACAGCTTTTGCATTGTTATGTAATCTGATTTCATGATCAATAATGTTTGTGAGGCTTCCATCCCTCTTTGGTCATTGCAATCTTATTATATTCTATCATTTGATATCAAAGCTATACCATTATTATCATTTGGTATCAGAGCAGGTTCTATCCAAGCAAGATTGAAGAGGAGTACTATTGGAGATTATCCATTGGAGAAGAAGATCGCATCAAAGGAGAGCCATTGAAGCATCCTGTAGCCTCCATTCCTTATAAGCATCCCTCAACTAAAATTTTACCTATCCACCTGATTTGGAAGGTAATTTTTTTATTAGTCATTGGCATAGCCAATTGATCCAACATATTGGCGGAATATTTCAGATTTGGAGATCTTTAAAAAAAAAAAAAAAAAAGATTTGTGAAAAAAAAAAGATCTTGAAAAAAAAAGGAGAAAGATCTTGAAAAAAATTGCAGATCTAAAAAAAAGTGAAAAAAATCAGATCTAAAAAAAAAAAAAAATCAGATCTGAAAGTGGAGGTGTGAAGAATTCGAGAGCAAAGGTTGAAGTAATCCTGTCAACAAAATTCCAGCAGATAGCTCTTAGAAAAAGGGACGTAACTTTTTCATACAAAGTGTCGGATTGATGTGCCATTTTTTTCTAAAAATATAAGAAGGAATTGCACAACTTTGCAGTTTACATAATCTTTAGATTCAGCCTCTACATATGACGAAAAATCTGTACAAGTCGGATCATTTTTTTGAAGAAAATCAGATCTAGCTTGTAAATTGGTAAGATCTCAAAAAATAAGATTCAAATTCTTATAAAATTTTGTGGGTTTCAAGAAAAATATTGTATGATGCTTCTGTCAAAATTTTAGAAAAACCCATATCACGGTTTGTGAGAAAAGGTGAAAACAATATTTAGATTGTTTGTTTGGATCTTGGGAACAAACAAAGTCAGTTCAATTCCCACTCTCTCCATATTTTTATTAAATTATTTTTTGGAAAATTTGGAGAAATTACTAAATTTTGGGAGATTTCCAAATTTAGAAGCTCACCAAACACATTTAGAGCCACCGCTAAATTTAGCGGAAAAATACCTATTGGGGGTAAAAATATTTTTGGCCTAAATTGTGTATTTTGTGATTCTATACCCTTTTTTCTAAAGAGGTGGGACACAAAAACTTCATTTTGATGTAATTTTAGAGCATGTTGTACTAATATTGGTGCATAAAGGAAAAAAAAGTGCAAACTTTTTATTTTATGTTTGGTTCTATCACACGAGATCTTTGATCTCATAGAAATGTTTCGGTATATACGGTGCCTCCCGGGAAGCACTTACGGGTGATGCCGTCGTGACTAATACCGCACTTAACGCCTAACATAGCTCCCTAAACATCATCTAGGAATCAACCCTATAAAATCGACGGGGAGTAATAAGGGCACAATACACACACATTTGAGCCCTCCCATCCGTTTGTGCTTGCACAAACCCCTCTCCGTAATGTCTAAGTACCATGTACTAAATTATTTCATGTGTGTTAACACCTCTTTTCGTATTGACGGGTATATTGAAAGGGTGATCTTCTTCCACGTACCGATGGGTATATCGGAAGGGAGCGTATATATAAAGGTTTGGTATATCAGCTTGACGGTATATTGAGAGGGAGACCATAAACCTGGAGTGATAAGAGCCTTACCCTTTGTCAGAAATTTAGAGTTTGAAATTGATTGCAGAAATGGGTGCACAAGAACCAAAGTTCTTCTTGTCGATTCACAACTGCTTAGAGGAGACAACTATGTTGCATGGAAACCGAAGATCAAGGTGTTACTTGAGTTTGAAGACCTATGGACAGTTGTAGATGGAAAAACAACAAGATCACTTAATGATGGAAGACAACAAGTTCAATTTGACAGGGCCAATCAAAAGGCCAAGTTGATCATCTTGTTTAGCGTAATGACACGATGTGCAACTCCACATTAGAGATGCCACATCGGCTAAGGATGCATGGGATAAGTTGAGCACAGTCTATGAGGCAAAGAACAAAAATGCCATCCTCAACCTACTATCACAACTGCATACTCTCAAGTTCAAGCACAATGAGAAGGTTGAATTTTTTTGAGACGAGTTGCTACTTTGAGGGCATATCTATTGGCATTGAGAAAAGAGATAAGTGATGAAGACCTCGTACCAATTGTGTTGCGAGCACTTCCTCCTTCGCATGAATCTTTGTGACAACTATCAATATGAGTGAACACATAGTCACCTTTGAGAATTTGGTCAATCTACTCCAACAAGAAGAGGCAATGAACAACAAAGATCATGAAGATGAGCAAGCACTATCTTCCAATCATAAAGGAAAGGGAAAATTTCAGTCCAATAACAAGAAGTTCCAACAAAATCAAAGTCAACAAAAGGACCAAAGTCAACGAGACAACACTAAGAAGTGTCCCATTTGCAATAGAGGGGGACATGACATCAAAGATTATTGGTACAATTTCTACAAAAAGGGTTCATCAAGCAATTCAAAACCTATTAACCAACAGGGTAACAACAATTTAAATCAAGGGAAGTCCAACAACAACAACAATCAAGGGGAGAAAAATGGTAATTGGCAAAGAAAACCCAAACAACAAGGGTACATTGCCGAACATGAGGATGATTCAAATGAAGGACACCACATGTATTCTACTCAATTTGATGAAGAAACCAAGTCCACACAAGATATCTGGTATGTTGACTCGGGTGCAACTCGACACATGATTGGACGTAAGGATTGGTTCTACACACTACGTGACTCACCTAACAAGAACCATGTGTCATTAGGTGATGACTCATCATACAGTGTCAAGGGGATTAGAAACATTTCACTACCTCTTGGAAAGCATGACTGTAAAATCACATATGTATTGTATGTACCTGAGTTGACCAATAATTTCCTATCAGTTATTCAACTCCTTGATCACAACTTGAAGTTGGATTTTGACAGTAATAATGGAGAAAAAGTGTGCTTGATAAGAGATAAGTCAAGAGGTTCCAAGATTGTAGCAAGAGCCTCCAATGTGGGATGCATGTTCCAACTTGATTTTGTCCACAAGGATGATCAAGCTCTAGTGGCCAAAGACACACAATCTGTAGAACTATGGTATCGCAAATATGGTCACATCATTTTTGGCTATCTCCAAACACTTCAAAAGGGCAACATGGAAAGGATTGCCTACACTCAAGCACAACACTGACAAGTGTCACAATTGCCTAGTTGGAAAGCAACACAGGGTACCCTTCCAGAAGAACACATATAGAGCTAAGGGAAAGCTTGATTTGGTGCACACCGATCTTTGCGGGCCCATGTAACCAAGTCATTCTGGATGTCAATACTTCATGCTTTGTGTTGATGACTACTCAGGAAAGATGTGGATATATTGTCTAAGAAACAAGAGTCAAACCTTTGAGACATTTCAGAAATTCAAAGCACTTGTTGAGAATGAAGTTGGTCGCAAGATCAAAACTCTCCACTCAGATCGAGGGGGGGAATTCACAAGCAATGAGTTCAAGACTTACCTGGAAGCTCATGGGATTCGTCGAAAAATGCCTCCTACTCACACACCACAGCAGAATGGTATAGTTGAGAGAAGGAATCGTACTATCATGGAAATGGTGCGATGTATGATTGACGACTCAGGTTTAACAAAGACATTTTGGGCGAAGTTGCAATAATGCATCTATTTGTTGAACAGAGTGCCCACAGTAGCTCTTGAAGGAGAGACACCTCAATAAGCGTGGTCAAATCGGAAACCATCAATTTCACACCTAAGACTATTTGGGTGTAAAGCTAGCATGCACATACCCAAGAAGAACAGAACAAGTTGGATATGAAAGATGAGAAACTCGGTATTCATTGGATACGGTGAAGAAGCACTTGGGTGCAGATATGGGATCCAAAAGCAAATAAAGTATACACAAGTAGGGATGTTGAGTTCTTTGTGAAGAAACAAGCAGATGCTCCACTCAACGACTCAACAAACATGCAAAATACACCTCTTGTGAAGATAGAATTTGATGTTCTCACTGAAGATGTGATGATGAATTGGATGATGGTGAAAACTTGGATCCACCATAAGCCAATGGAACAGCTAAGAAGTTACCTAAATGGTATACTCAATTAATAAGAGATGCAAATTTGGATGAAGCACCTAGCACATCATCTAATCCTAGACCTAGAACTCACAGTCAAGCTCGTGAAGAGGTCAATTATGCCCTCGAGCGAGTTGTTGAAACTTGATTGAGCCATCTACAGATTCAGAAGCCCTACAATCAACAGCTTGGAAAGATGCCATGGATTCAGAGTATCAGTCAGTGATGAAGAACAACACATGGCAACTTGTCGACCTTCCACCAGGGAAGAAACCCATTGGATGCAGATGGATATTCAAGACTAAGTACAAATCAGATGGGACTATTGACAAGTATAAAGCAAGGCTTGTAGCAAAGGGGTATGTACAACAAGAAGGCATTGATTATGAGGAGACATTTTCTCCCACGGCCAAATCAAGATCAAGTCGGGTGATGATGGTGCACTCCTATTGCTACACCTATGGAAGTGAGACTTCAGTTATCTCGTTCCGATCCATCACCACCGGTGAATGCAACTCTCTATCAGTAGTTGATCGGGAGTCTCATTTACCTGACATATACTAGACCAGATATCAGCTTTGCAGTCAACTATTTATCATGCTTCATGCAAGAACTAAAAATATGTCATTGGAAAGCAGCAAAGAGAATACTGAGATATCTAAAGGGTATAATTGACCTTGGTCTAGAGTACAAGAAGAACGACAACTTCTTCTTGACAGGATATTCAGATTCAGATCACGCAGGAAACATGGATGATAGGAAGTCAACATCAGGCTTCGTCTTCTTTATGGGATCTAGACCGATATCATGGGGAAGCAAGAAACAAAACTTTGTTTCTCGCTCTTCTACAGAAGCAGAGTATTGAGCTGCAGGTGAAGCTGTTTGTGAAGCAATATGGCTACGCCGAATACTGGAAGGAATTGGTCTACCACAATAGAAATCTACTCCAGTATATGTTGATAATGAAGGAGTTCTGAAACTTGTTTGCAATCCAGTATTTCATGAGAGAACCAAGCATATTTAAGTACATGTTCATTTCATACACGAGCATGTCTTGAAGCACAACATACTGACTCCGATTACATCCTACAACTAAACGGTAGAAGGTAGATGTTTTCACTAAGTCACTTGCAAGTGACAAATTCACACTGTTGAGAGAGTTCCTCTCCATTTCATTTGAAAATATGCAAAATTAATGGGGGAATGTTAGCATAATTTAGCATAGGCATATTTATTGCATTTTATTGCATTGTCTTTTATTTAATAATGTGCAACATGTGCACTCTAGTCTAGTGACTTGAATTCAATATTGTTATGTTGGATAACATTCAATATTAGTATTAGTAGTAATTACATGTGCATGTGAGATGGGTCTTATCATCTCGTAGTTGGTGCCTCGCTAGGGTGTCATGTCTATCCATATGAGGTTTGTCTAATATCTATAAATATTACTGCTCTTGCATTGTTATGTAATCTAATTTCATGATCAATAATATTTGTGAGGCTTAGTCCCTCTTTGGTCATTGCAATCTTATTCTATTATATAATTTGGTATCAAATCTATACCATTATTATCGAGAAAATGCATACAGGACCGCCGCCTGTGCGGCGTGGCAGCTGATTCTGGGACCGCCGCCTGTAGTAGGCGGCGTTTAAATCATCGAAGACAAAAATGCAAGAAGAAAAGGGAAAAGGGGAAAACAAAGCATGCGGAGGTTGAGCGGGGCATGCGAGATACAAGTGTATACTTGGAAATCCTTTCGGATTTCAAACACCTCTGCAAGGAGACCCGTATCATCATTGGGGCATGTGTAACATCGTTCGCGGTGTAGTACCCTACAATTTCAGTGTGTACGATCACTTTATTAAAAAGATCTCCCAACAAATTAAATTCCCCATTTTAATGCAATACCATTGCATAATTCCCAATAATAAAATAATATACTTTATTTTAACAAGCTTTCCTAAGGTCACCCACCTAAAATATTCACCCCATGTTTTAAACTTATCCTACCTATTTAATAATTTCCACCCCTTATCACTTAAATCCCACAACTCAAAAGGTGTAGGGTTAAATTCTCACCTTAGGATCAAAATACTTTTGGCCTTTAGATGGTTAGGCCATTTCAAAAGCCCTAAAAATCTTTAAGGGAGTTTGATAGCCTCTGTTTGACCATTTTACATCTTCATCTTTTTTGTTTACAAGTCTATTTGCGAAATAAGATAAGTGGAGGAGGAAGCCATGAAAGCCATATGAAAACTCCATTTCCATTCTTATTTAGATTTTAATGGGGAGGAGAATTTCCCTTTATATATTTTGGGTTTAATATTATTATTACTATATTTTTATTTCTTTATTTTTTATTTTATTTTAGAGAAGAACCGAAGGCTCTAGTTATTGCATTATATATATATATATACATACATACATACATACATACATACATACATACATATATATATATATATATATATATATATATATATATATATATATATATATATATATATATATATATATATATATATATAAAGAGGGTGGATTTAGGTTTGAAAGTTAGGTGACCGTATAACCCTAGCCGTGTAGGGTAAAGGTCGGGGTGATAAGGAATAGGTGGCATAGGGCCATTGTCAAGGTGGAGAAAAGGTAGAGTGTGGTGGGGGAGGGGGGTGAGCGAAGCACTAGCTGTAGCTATGGGGAGGCATAAAGGTTTGGGAAGTGTGGAGACATCATGCATAATGGGGATTTTGGGAAAGCACCATAGTGGTGGAGGTCACTACCACCACCGTGGCATAGTTGAGGGGTGAAAGGGAGGGTCCTCCCAACAAAACCCTTTTTTATTAAAGCTAAAGCTCGTCCCAACCAAGGAAATGTGGCCTCAGTAAAATAATTCTTTTTTAAACCAATATATATATATATATATATCAAATACACTATTCGGATTTATTAAGATCTTTCCAATGAGATAAAAATAATAGTTAGCACAAATTAAATATTTTTATGTTTTTTTTTTTTAATCTCGGTGGAAAGATCTTAATAAATCCAAATAGTGTATTTGATGGTTTTGGTAGCCCATGTATATGTGTGTGTGTGAGGGTTCGGGGTCAATTTCTGGTTTATATGTTCATGCAGTAAATTTCATTTGTTTCAAATCCTCAATTCTTATATAAAACCAACCATATAAATATTTTCTTGTAAACCAAAACCAACTCCTAAAATACAATGCATTCCAAGTTCTCTTTCACCCCAAATCATACATAAGTTGCACATACATTTCCAAAATTTTCAGCTATAATATGAATTTCATCTACAATGAAATTGCATTCCTACTTGGGAAAAACCAAATTATAACATACATGGTAAAAGAAGTAATTTTCCTACCAACATAACTAAAATTATCAGAGCGAGACAAGTGAGGAAAGAGATAAGGGAAGAAGATCAGTCCCATTAGGGCACAAAGTCCGGATTGAAGTGAATGAAATTGAGGAAGCTGTCACATTTTTCTTTCAAAGGAAAATACCAGTCCACGAGCCATTAAAACACAATCATTTATGCCCATTTCTCATTTGTAGAGCCAAAGTCATGGGAAGGCAAAAAAATTTTAGAATACGATTGTGATTTTTGAGCATGAAAATAGCCACGAAAAATACAAGAAACTAGGCGAGAATATTTTGTAATATAGTTACGATTTTTAGCTTGAAAATAGCCACAAAAATACATGAAACTAGACAAAGTATACAATTGTGATTATATAAGGAAAAGTTGAAAACACATCAACATTGCTGCCATTAACAAAGAACAAACAAAATAGTCGCAAATTGCAAATAAAAATAGTCACACATTCAAGGGCACAACGAAGTTTCAAGTTGTTTGTTCTATCTGCTAGGGCAGGAAACACCGCATATCACAATTTCAACAAAGGGAACACTTGAAACCTGGAATTTTATTCTCTATTTACTCATACGTAGTATTATTTATTTTATTTTATGGAAATTCCAAAGAGAAAAATATTACGGTCTTAATTTTCATACATGGAAAGTGAAAATACAAATGGAACTTATATATAAAAATTTCTGGGGCATAGTAAATGGGAAAGAGAAAGCTCTTCTAGCTAAAGAAATGCGAACAACTGCAAAAGGTAATTCTCAACAAGTGCATTTTATTCCAAACTAGAAACTTTCGTAGAAGGTTAGATAAAGATAGTTCTAGGAGATTGATTGTCATTATTGTAAGAAAAGAGGTCACACAAAGCATGGGATTGTCATGTCCGTGCCAATGATGTGCTCAAGGGTAAAATCATATCACACGAACCAATATAGCCATGCTTGAAGACCCACCGGATGCAAAAGGTAGTGAGGATAGTGCCAAATATGTAATATAAAGATTCTCTAAACTTTGAAGGAAGGAAAGGATACAAGGTAGATGAAGCTCAAGTATAGACGGTTGCTCAATTAGTTTGGGAGGTTGTGGATCTTGGGAATTATACCCTCATGAGGGTCATGTGACAACTTGATGGAGATTGTAGATGGCTCAATATGGATGGTTGTCAAATAATTCAGGAGATTTGTGATTCAAGAGTTTGGGGAGGTAGAGTTCGGGAACTCGGGATTCATCTCGGGAGCTACACCTTTATGAAGGTCATGAAGCAACTTGATGGAGCCTTACTTAGTCAAAATACTCTTTTAAAGTGAAAGCCTATGAAGATTACGTAGTTATGTTTGGTTCTAGTTTTGTTAGAATGTTCATTTTTGCTTTATGTAGGGTAAGCCTTAAGATGGGGTATTAGAATATAAGGCTTTACTTAATTAGTTATCCGTTACACTTTAACTAATAATCGGTTGTAACCATCAATTGCATTGTAACTATATTTTTCATAATAAAATGACGACACACAATCTCCAAAGTGTGTAATCCGCATTCTCTTTATTTCTTCCTTGTGCATTTATTCCAACATCATCCACGATCCAATGGTTCTACGAACAACAAGATGAAGAAACCTTGGGCACAAGGGTAAATTCCCACCTCACCAAATTGGATTGGAGCCCAATTTTGGCTTATTCACTCTTTTTGAGCAGAAAGAATGGGCGAAAACCATTAAACCTACAAGTTAACGCTTGTTCATAAAATTACACGTTAATGCTTGTTCACTAAGTGTAGATGCACAATTAGATATCATATAATTTTTTGAGAAAATGGAAAGGGGTATAGATGAGTTATCAACGATAAAACCTTGCCTAAGAGAAGGAAGGATAATGTTACTAGATCCAATGTTTTTGGGGACTAACCATGAATCCTCCTTTTCACAGCTCCATATTTCTTTTGACCGTCATATGCTTTAGAATAAAAGTAACCTCTTTGAACGAGGCTTTTGCACGAAGATGCATTCTTGGAAGTTGTCTTGGAGAATGCTTTGGAAGGAGATCCTCCTTTTGGGGCTTTGAAACTCCTTCATTGCTTTTGTATGCAACCATGTGTATAAAATTAGGTATTGTTTGAGGTGGATTCTCCTCCAAAAAGGATGGTTCCACTCCAAACTTCTTGCTTACAGCCTTAAATTTGGCTCTCAAGCATTTCCCCACAAAATCAAGGGAAAGTATTTTGAAAAAAACATATATTGTTGATATTTAGATTTACTTGGGTGAGGGGGAGATTGTTTCTCTAACTACAAGTGATTCCATTTTCCTAAGCCATTTTATATTTAGCAGCTAGTATGTTTTGGTTGTCTTGTCTCAAAAAGTTGGGGCCAATGTGGAATCGAACTTGCACCATCTAACTGGCAAATTTACCACTTTGCCATTAGACCATAATAAATTAACTCTATCATTTTCAATGTTTTCCATTTGCATGCCTTTTGGAATGCAATTAAAGTTCCATGAATTTGAAGTTATAGAATAGAAACTATCGATAGATATAGGAGTGAGCATCCGAGGAAAGTATTGCTCGTCCCTCAATTTTTAGAAATATTCTATAGTGCAATAATAGCAATGTGTCCATCTCTTACTTAATGCTTTGAGATTTTGAGATTGGTGGGGATGGCATTGCTTTGTATTATTCATAGAAAGGAATGCATATTGCTAATAAATATTCTTCTACACAATGACACATTTTCTTGAAAGTCAACATGCCGATTGAGAACCGACACGCTAAAAGCAAGTCTCGTACCAAAATATGATGCGCAAGCTGATTATACGCTTCCTACCAGCCAAATTCTTCTACCAATTGTTTATGAGACTAATTTCCGTGATTGGAACATCATTGGAGGAACAACGCATGAATCCTAATGGGGTCTCTGCATTATTTAAGATGGTCGAAACATTTTATTTTCTTTTTACCTTGGGTACCGCCCAAAGCTTGCATAATAACAAATGTTTGATCGATTCATCATCATTAGAAGCAACCAAGCTTTTGTAATACGATGGCACCTTTTTGGCGGCATATAATCAAGCTCCTCATTCCAACGCTTGCAATCTATGCCTAGGCCATTTTTTTCTACCATGCACTTATTATCTCTTTAACACAAGATCTGGTTTTAAAGGGCTTATGCCCGCCTTTTTTTAAAATTAATTATAATGGCGAATTTAAAACTTTCAATGTGATAATCCAAAGTTTTAAATGTTTTTATCTAAATTGAATCACCTATTTTTCCAATTGGTTTGCATTAATTTGAATGTAAATATGATAAAACATTTGACATCTTCATTTTTATTAGAATTTCTCTCGATCTTTTTTTGATAATAACATGCAATATATACAAAGTGGAGAGCGAGGCAAGCATCAAGAGGAGTTAGCTTTAGAAGTGGGATTTTCAAGGGCAAGGCACTATGAAATTGGAGGAGGATTTATGGGAGTTCTTGTGGCCAAGTGCTAGCCTTATGTTCTTACATTGAAATATTTTATGTTGCTTTGCATAAGAGGGGAACCATAATCAATTAGAAGTATAAAATCCACTATACTTATTTGGCAAGAAGGTGGATTTTTGAAATTGTTTGGATTATTACATGCATACGAGGGTGGAGCTATCTTGACACGAGTCGATTAATCAACGTAAAACCCACAAAGTCAATCACTAGAGGAGCTTACACTGTTTTATGTCTCTTGTGAGCATTTTGCATGGCTTTCCATAACTTCTTATTTTTTAATCTTCGGTGAAAGTAGGGCTTCATTATCAAATTGAAAAATTGTGTATGAAGGTGCAAAACCCTAAGAGATGGTTCTTTGTCACATTATACATGAATATGTTTTGGATTATACAATGCAATGATAAATCGATTAAGGAGATGATTAATGTTCAAGCATACAAGTGCAAACAAGTATAATTTCATCTCGAATTATAATTGCAATATGGAATATAAATGATTTTTTTTTCCTTGGTATCCACAAGGAGAGATAAGGCAAGGTTATTCTCGGGCACATATCAATGAATAAACGATGAAGTAAAATTGTTCATATGTTTTGAAATTTTGTATTGTTAAAACCAAAATTTGTTATGTGCAATTTAGTCAATTTAAAAGTACATGCTTAAAGTAATGGATATTTGTCCGTGTCATCTATATTTAGTATGATTCAAATTTTATTTTCAAATAACTTAGGGGTTTACAATTTGGTGTCACCTAGATTTCATCCGAAATCTGCGACTACCCTATTTGAAATTTTTTCGTACTTTTAAAATAATGGGTCGTTTTGTGTTTTTATTGCCTGAAAGTTCTTGTATTGCGTCAAGATATTCCCAAAGAGCCATATTAGCCTTTTTCGCCAAATACCCAGATGCCCAAAATTGTTATATTCTGTCGTCGGGATTTGTTTGCGGGAAATTTGTATTTAATTATTTTGAGCCCCGTATGAGGCTATTTGCGCTCCATTTTAACTCTATTATGATCGAATATATCATTATTCCCTTGTACCAGAAGGATTTTAACAAGGAATGAGTTTTGGGCTTTATTTGTGACTTTTGACAATTTTTCGTGTTTTTGTGTTGTCTCGTTTCATTTTCTGTGAAATTTCTCTAGAACAATTCCTTTGTCGAGTAAGCCCGATTTTTGGTTTGGAGCATTTGGAAAACATATACACACATTTTCCCGGAGGAAGTCATCATCAAAGGTCCGGATCACTGGGAAAAAGTGAAGTCGCAGATGAAGAAAAGCCCCTGTGGGATGGGCACATTTTTGGAAAACAAAGGATTTAAGCTACAATGGGAAAAATAGAAGCCGCAGGGGTAGGAATTTTGTACCTACCTTGCGCAGGTACTTTTTCTGTGTTATAAAATTCACTTAAGGCTGCGGTGGGAAAAATAGAAGCGTGAGGCGGTGGGATTTTATTGCACTTGCGCGCGGGATACTTTTTCCGTGATTGAAAATTCATTTAAGCTGCAATGGGAAAAATAGAATCTGCAAAGCGGGGTGGGAATTTTGTACTGCCTGGCAGGTACTTTTTCCCGTGTTATAAAATTCACTTAAGTTCAAAGTGGGAAAGTTAGGTGTGCACGCAGCGGAATTTATTATGTCCTGCCTTGCAGGTAAAAATTCCCATGGTGAAATAAAAGAAAAGTGACTTAAGTGAAATCATGGGATTTTATTGTACTCGCCTTGTAGGGTAAATAATCTCATTGTCAAAGTCAAATCACTTAAGTGGATCATGGGATTTTAGTGCCCGCCTTGCAGGTAAAAATCCCATTATGAGAAAAATTCTTAAAAATAAAATTGTATGTGCAAAAAAGTGCGCCCAAGCTTGGAGGAGGTCAACAAGTCAAAGATAGAATAAAAGAAAGGAATTAAATGCATTAAATTTAATTTATTTAGTGGCTGCCCTCTTCCTCTCAAAAAGTGCGCCCCATTTGGGAATTGTTTAATGTTTTTTAAGGCATTAAAACATTAAATTAATTTCTATTTTCAGTGGCTATGGTCAAAGAACCTTTGTGAAGCTTAAGTGAAGTGATGTGTGGAGGATTAAATTGGATTAATTTAATTTATGGGATGGCTGTCCTTAAACATGCTATTTTTAAAAGAGAAAAGCATGATTTTTAATTAATTAATTGTCTTTAATTGTTAGGGCAATTATTAATTATAGAATTGTGAAGGTTATATAAGCATGGGCAGCCATATGGGTGAATTATTTGATTCATAGGTAAAGAATTGCAGCCAAGAGGAAAAGTGCGCCCCTATTAGAGGAAGGATTTTGCTCAGACAAGGTGCTAACAAGGCTAAAAGCTTCCAGGTTTGGCGCATGCTTTGGAGGAGGTTGATCTTTGTCTGCATAATTGTTTCCACAGGTGTTACAGGAGCTCAGGTGTTGATTGAAAGGATTCATGCTCTCTTTATGTGCAAATTAAACACCAATTTTTGGGGCAGCAGGCTTGAAAAGTACATATTTTTACAATTTAAATTCACTATTCATGCTCCGGTGGCCATTTTTGTCTGAATAAATTGCAAGAATTCATTACAGGTGCTTTACAAAAGAAAAGGAGTTTTTATCAATGTCCAATACATTGCAAATATCCTCTCGAATCAAGAATTGTCCAGATCCGCACAAGATTGAAGAAATCCGGCCAAATAAGAAGAAAAAGAATTATTTAGACGAAGATAGACAAAGCCATGGCGAAAAGAGATGAAAAAGAAAGCACAATGGAGACATGCATCACTTCTAAATTTGCGAGATATTAGAGACACGGATCTAGGCTCGAGAACCTCTTGCTTTGAATTGATAGCGAGATCCAGAGCGGGGAAAGAATTCACTCATGCCTGTAGGAAAAATTTCACTCATGCGTGCGATTAAAAGCAATGGAATTATTCGAGTTGCAACTTTTCCATCCACAGCCCTGGGTTGCGAGAGTTTGTTATGCAGTGCAGATCCTATCCAGATGCGAGATGCAAATTCATATGCATCCAGATCCAGATCTCATAGTCAGCAAAAGCTTCCCAGCACAAAGGCTTCATCCTCTTGTTTCAAATGTATCCTGTGAAGAAGACAAGTGCGTGGAAAATTCCTTCCAAGATCTTGTGCATGTGCTCTCATCTTCCAATCGAAGCTTTCATTGAATTTTCATTCACCCTGAGTGCTTTCCAGAATTTCCCATTGCTCATATGCAAATAAAAATAAGGACGATGAGTTATCTACGGCCAACCTTGCATTGATGCATGTACAAAAGAAGAAGCGCAGCAGCTTCAAGGATAAAAGAGAAGACAATGCGAAGGAAAAATTCCAGCTTGCTTCCAATTCCAGCTTGTTTCCAGATCCAGCTGCTTCCAGATCTAGTTTGAATCAACTGCATGCAGACATGAAAAAGGACAAAGTCAACTTTCCTTTTCTTTCTTCTTTCCTGACAAAGTAATTGAGCGATCAATTAAATTATACAACTTAAGTGATTGGTTTAAAATCCATTCCTTGAAGAAGTCAACTACTTGGAGATAGGTGGCACGTGCAAAGTAGAAGGTTCTCTTTTCAGTTGTAAATCATACGTGTCATGCAAAGAGGAATTCCGGGAGGGAGATTGCCGATTGTTTCTTTTCCAACTTCCACATGTGCCGAGTTCAACTAAAGATTCCAACTTGTAACTACCCCTCTACATTCTATAAGTAGAGGAAGAACCTTCAGTTAATGAATCGAGAATTTGTAAGCAGCAATCCTGTGTTCTAGAATTTGTGCTTGAACCCTTGAGAGAAACTTGGAGCAAAGGAATACAAAGGAGCAGGTTTCCGAGAGAACTTTGTGTCACGGTGTCCTGTGTTTCTTGCTTTTAAATCTTAGATCTCTTAAGTAAACTTTGTGTTATTATAGATCTAGATCTAGAGCTGCCTTTGTTTTATAATTCTATGTGTTCATATCTATTAAGTTTCCATGTGCATGCAATTAGCTCTGTTATCTACTAATTGGGATGCACATCTTCCCCATCTCTTCTCGTATTTCCTTTACTTCCTTCTTCTATAACTTTCCTTTCTTAAATAGCATTGCTTTGCTTGCTGCATGAGAACTTCTTAGTTATGGTTCATGAACTAAGTGGTTAAAGTAAAACCCCCCGATAGATAATAACACATTTTTACTAACAAATCGACACGGGAGCCTCACCGGTTAAATGAGGGATATTTATCTCATGACTGCCTAGGTTTGATGCTATGCAGAAAATCTAGCCAACAGTTTTTGGCGACTCCAGCTGGGAACAACTATATTTGCAGATCAAAGCTTATCTCTTGAAGATCAGAGTGTTTTCCATACAAATCTCAACCTGGCTAAATGTCCATTCACCCGATCCGTGAAGGCACAAGGAAGGACTGATCATTTCTTCAGATTGCAGGAGCAATTCAATTTCAATCATCCTCCTCAAGTTAGAAGCCGCAGATCTAGTCTTTCACCAGGAAGACAAGTGCAAACACATCGAGATCCGGATCACCTTCAGCATATTCCAGCAGCTGGAATTATTCATCAAGTCTACTCTTGGAGAGGACATGCCCCGTTCATCATGCTGAACCAAAACCCACTTTCCCCTGCAACGCCTGTTCCATGGGGTGTAGCCTTTGGACCTCTGAATCTGACTCCTCCTATGCATGATCTACCTAAAGGGACGAGAAAGAATTTTTCAAAATTCTTTGGAGATGGAAAGCAAAACCCGGATGATCATTTGGCAGCTTTCTTTATATCCTGTGGAGTACTTGCAGTCGAACATGAAGATGTATCTGTCAGACTCTTCATAGAAACTCTCCATGACTTGGCTGGAGAATGGTTCTACCGGCTAGCTCCTGGCACCATAACCAACTGGGCTACTATGTGGGATGCGTTCCTGAAAATATTCAAGGCAGCCGAAGATTCCAACACCTTGATAACCCAACTCACTCAGTTGAAGAAGGAGCCACATGAGCACATGCGGGATTTTATTGCAAAATTCCAAAGATTACTATACAAAATTCCAGCTTCTACTTCTCTGAATGATGAGAATCAAAAAGTGTTCTTCATCAACGCTTTACTTCCTGAAGTAAGCTATCAACTGCGAAGAGCACGTCCTGCTGATTTGTTAGCAGCCCAAAACATGGCGGTTGAAATTGAAGACGACCTCATCATGGCTGGAAAGATAAAGAGCAACACTTCTAGAGCTGAAAGTTCATCTTCTGCCTCTACATCCGATTCACTACTACAAAAGTTAGCAAATGAGATGATGCAGATGAAGAAACAAATGGCTCAAATGGCTCAAGGCAATAACTCCCCCTGCTCGGAATTTCAACAACAACCGGAACCGCATTGCTGGTTCCCAAAGATTAGCAATTGAAGCTGCTCCCAAAAACAACGTGGAGATGAATGAAGAAGACCAGGAAGCTGACGCTGATCAGCTCGAGGATGATGATTTTATAGGACCTGCTGGCGACTCCAACATTAATTACCTGAACTACAAATTTGAACATGACGATGAGAAACTTCATGAAGATGATCATGGTCATGCATATGCAGTACTTACAAGATCACAAACTCGTCAAGCTGAGGCATTAACTGATGAACAAAGAAGGGGCAACCCTTTACCTTCTTCTTTAGCTCCTAGAGATAAGAATGCAAGTTCTTCATCTCAACCACAGAAAGCGGCTCAGGTATCTGAATCTATTTCTTCTTTTGACATTATTGATCATGCCAAGAAAATTAAAGTTCAAATGTCAGAAGCCGAATACCTGAGAGCTTTTCCTGAGCAGTTAAATATGCTAGTCAAATATGTGCAATCACCAGGACAATCCAGTACATCAAAAGGCCTTTTGCCTAAGCCCAAGGATACTCCTCCCCAGAACAACACTGCAGTTGTTAAATCCTCACCATCTTCTGAAAGAGTGGAACCATTCTATGTTTCTCTATTGCTTAATGGTTTCAAGTTAAGCAATTACGTTTTAGATTCGGGTGCTTCTGATAATATCATGCCAGCTAAAGTTGTAGATGCTCTTGGGCTTACCTTGACAAAGACCATAAAAAGGTGCTACTCCATGGAGAGACAAGTCCCTTTAATTGGACAAATCAAAGATACACAAGTTGTTCTGGCAGCTTTTCTTGACAAGAGATTAAAGATGACAATCTTAGTTGTAGATATTCCTGTCTCCTATGGGATCTTGTTGAGCAGAAACTTCTGCAAAGAGCTGGGAGGAGAAGTAAAGATGGATTGGTCATGTGTGCATATTCCTATCAAAGGGCTTAACCATAAGTTGGAGCCGGAAAAGAAGTCCAGGTACATGGTTACAAAATCTGAGGATCCTAGATCTCAGATTATTTTTCAAGAATCTGACCGTGGGGTCTATTTCTTGGAAATGGATAAAGACATTCCAGAGCAAGAACTTCGACTAGAGCTAGAGCCAACAAAGAAGAAGAGAAAGTTTGGACTCTGGAGTTTAAAGGCACATGTTGTTCTTTTGGATCAAGAGCTGGCGCTCTACTAATATCTCCAGATCATGAGGTATTTCCATACTCCCACAAGCTGATGTTTGAGAACACCAATCATACGGCGGAGTATGAAGCATTGCTTCTAGGAATGGAGCAAGCTAAGAAGAAAGGAGTAAAACTCCTTAAAGCCCAAGGAGATGCTCAACTTTTAGTAAAGCAGGTTCGAGGGTAAAGTCAAGTCAAAAGAGATAAGTTTGGAACATTACAGAGATAGAGTACTATCTCGCCACATTTGATTTTGCAGCCTTCTCTATTGACTTCGTCCAATAAATCTAAACTCCAAGGTAGATTATTTGGCATCACAAACTATACTATGGAATCTAGATAGGCCACCATCCATATTTAGACAAGGAAACTATAAAGTGGAGATGGCCTACCACCCTGCAGTCCCCGAACAAATATCGCATGTTTGCATGTTGAAGGAAGCAATTCACCACCACGACAAACATTCAAAGGAAAAGTTGATCCAGGTTATGATGACAGTAGTGGAGTAGTCCAACCAAAAGGTAACAAAATCCCTAGGGGTTTAGTTTCCTTAGTGGAGAATTTCAACAAGCATGATCAGTACCTGAAGAAGAACAAAGAATATGGTGATAGTTCTTCCTCAGAAATGCAACAAATAAATCTAGGAAACTTTCCCACCACGGAGAGAAGAAAGGATGAGCCACCACCAGAAGAAGTTGATAAGGACTTGCCCAGAGTATTTGACAAGAAGGCCAAAGAAAGGAAGTTCGAGATCGGAGACTGGGTACTCTAGTGGGACAAGAGATATGAACCGAAGGGCATGCACGACAAATCCGATTCACTCTGGAAAGGGCCCTTCGTGATCAAAAGAGCTGAAGGAATGGATACTTTCTTCCTTGCCTACTGGGATGGAATTGAGTTACCATTGCCTTTCAACGGGCAGCATCTGAAGCTGTTCATGAACTGAAGAAGCAGGGTAAAACCTGTATGTACATAAATAAAACTTTGTTTGTTTTTCCTTGTTTTGTTTTTGTGTTGTGTTGTTTTTGTTTGCCTGACCCCGTGCCCAAAAGACAAGACACGAAACTAGAGATGCTGGGATCTCATCTTTTCCCTTGTCATTCTGACAGAGAAAAAGATGTCCATGACAGACGGAGCCAACTGGTGTCAACTAGATTTCATCCGAAATCTGCGACTAACCTATCGAAAAATTTTCGTACTTTTAAAATAATGGGTTGTTTTGTGTTTTTATTTCTGAAAGTTCTTGTATTGCGTCAAGATATTCCCAAAGAGCCATATTAGCCTTTTTCACCAAATACCCAGATGCCCAAAATTGTTATATCATTTTGAGAATTTGTCATGCGTAAGAAATTTGTATTTAATTATTTTGAGCCCCGTATGAGGCTATTTGCACTCCATTTTAACTCTGTTATGATCGAATATATCATTATTCCCTTGTACCAGAAGGATTTTAACAAGGAATGAGTTTTGGGCTTTATTTGTGACTTTTGACAATTTTTCGTGTTTTTGTGTTGTCTCATTTCATTTTCTGTGAAATTTCTCTAGAACAATTCCTTTGTCGGGTAAGCCCGATTTTTGGTTTGGAGCAGCTGGAAAACATATACGCACATTTTCCCGAGAGGAAGCCATCATCAGAGGTCTGGATCACTGGGAAAAAGTGAAGTCGTGCACAGAAAAGCCCCTGCGGGGATGGGCACATTTTTGGAAAACAAAGGATTTAAGCTGCAATGGAAAAAATAGAAGCCACAGGCAGGGTGGGAATTTTGTACCTGCCTGGCAGGGTACTTTTTCCCGTGTTATAAAATTCACTTAAGCTGCAGTGGGAAAAATAGAAGCAGCAAGCAGGTGGGATTTTATTGCCTGCCTTGCAGGGTACTTTTTCCCGTGATTGAAAATTCATTTAAGCTGCAATGGGAAAAATAGAATCTGCAAGCGGGGTGGGAATTTTGTACTGCCTGGCAGGTACTTTTTCTCGTGTTATAAAATTCACTTAAGCTGCAGTGGGAAAGTTAGAGGTCAGCAAGGGGAATTTATTGTCGCCTTGCGCAGGTAAAAATTCCCATGGTGAAATAAAAGAAAAGTGACTTAAGTGAAATCATGGGATTTTATTGCCTGCCTTGTAGGGTAAATAATCTCATTGTCAAAGTCAAATCACTTAAGTGGATCATGGGATTTTAGTGCCTGCCTTGCAGGGTAAAAATCCCATTATGAGAAAATTCTTAAAAATAAAATTATATGTGCAAAAAAGTGCGCCCAAGCTTGGAGGAAGTCAACAAGTCAAAGTTGGAATAAAAGAAAGGAATTAAATGCATTAAATTTAATTTATTTAGTGGCTGCCCTCTTCCTCTCAAAAAGTGCGCCCCATTTGGGAATTGTTTAATGTTTTTTAAGGCATTAAAACATTAAATTAATTTCTATTTTCAGTGGCTATGGTCAAAGCACACTGTGAAGCTTAAGTGAAGTGATGTGTGAAGGATTAAATTGGATTAATTTAATTTATTGGATGGCTGTCCTTAAACATGCTATTTTTAAAAGAGAAAAACATGATTTTTAATTAATTAATTGTCTTTAATTGTTAGGGCAATTATTAATTATAGAATTGTGAAGGTTATATAAGCATGGGCAGCCATATGGGTGAATTATTTGATTCACAGGTAAAGAATTGCAGCCAAGAGAAAAAGTGCGCCCTATTAGAGGAAGGATTTTACTCGAGACATAAGGTGCTAACAAGGCTAAAAGCTTCCGTGTTTGGCGCATGCTTTGGAGGAGGTTGATCTTTGTCTGCATAATTTTTTCCACAGTGTTGCGGGAGCTCGGTGTTGATCAAAGGATTCATGCTCTCTTTATGTGCAAATTAAACACTAATTTTTGGGGCAGCAGGCTTGAAAAGTACATATTTTTACAATTTAAATTCACTATTCATGCTCCGGTGGCCATTTTTGTCTGAATAAATTGCAAGAATTCATTACAGGTGCTTTACAAAAGAAAAGGAGTTTTTATCAATGTCCAATACATTGCAAATATCCTCTGAATCTGAAGAATTGTCCAGATCTGCACCAGTATTGAAGAAATCCGGCCAAATAAGAAGAAAAAGAATTATTCAGACGAAGATAGACAAAGCCATGGCGAAAAGAGATGAAAAAGAAAGCACAATGGAGACATGCATCACTTCTAAATTTGCAGATATTAGAGACACGGATCTAGGCTCAGAACCTCTTGCTGAATTGATAGGCAGATCCAGAGCAGGAAAGAATTCACTCATGCCTGTAGGAAAAATTTCACTCATGCGTGCAGATTAAAAGCAATGGAATTATTCGAGTTGCAACTTTTCCATCCATGCCCAGATTGCGAGTTTGTTATGCAGGTGCAGATCCCTATCCAGATGCAGATGCAAATTCATATGCAGATCCAGATCCAGATCTCATAGTTGCAAAAGCTTCCAAGAGCACAAAGGCTTCATCCTCTTGTTTCAAAATGTATCCTGTGAAGAAGACAAGTGCGTGGAAAATTCCTTCCAAGATCTTGTGCATGTGCTCTCATCTTCCAATCGAAGCTTTCATTGAATTTTCATTCACCCGAGTGCTTTCCTGAATTTCCCATTGCTCATATGCAAATAAAAATAAGGACGATGAGTTATCTACGGCCAACCTTGCATTGATGCATGTACAAAAGAAGAAGCTGCAACAGCCTTCAAGGATAAAAGAGAAGACAATGCGAAGGAAAAATTCCAGCTTGCTTCCAATTCCAGCTTGTTTCAGATCCAATGCTTCCAGATCTAGTTTGAATCAACTCGCATGCGCAGACATGAAAAAGGACAAAGTCAACTTTCCTTTTCTTTCTTCTTTCCTGACAAAGTAATTGAGCGATCAATTAAATTATACAACTTAAGTGATTGGTTTAAAATCCATTCCTTGAAGAAGTCAACTACTTGGAGATAGGTGGCACGTGCAAAGTAGAAGGTTCTCTTTTCGATTTGTAAATCATACGTGTCATGCAAAGAGGAATTCCAGAGGGAGATTACCAGTTGTTTCTTTTCCAACTTCCACATGTGCAGTTCAACTAAAGATTCCAACTTGTAACTACCCCTCTACATTCTATAAGTAGAGGAAGAACCTTGAGTTAATGAATCAGAATTTGTAAGTAGCAATCCTGTGTTCTAGAATTTGTGCTTTGAACCCTTGAGAGAAACTTGGAGCAAAGGAATACAAAGGAGCAGGTTTCCAGAGAACTTTGTGTCACGGTGTATTGTGTTTCTTGCTTTTAAATCTTAGATCTCTTAAGTAAACTTTGTGTTATTACAGATCTAGATCTAGAGCTGCCTTTGTTTTATAATTCTATGTGTTCATATCTATTAAGTTTTTTCCATGTGCATGCAATTAGCTCTGTTATCTACTAATTGGGATGCACATCTTCCCCATCTCTTCTCTGTATTTCCTTTACTTCCTTCTTCTATAACTTTCCTTTCTTAAATAATGCTTGTTTGCTGCGAGAACTTCTTAGTTATGGTTCATGAACTAAGTGGTTAAAGTAAAACCCCGATAGATAATAACACATTTTTACTAACAAATCTGGACACAGAGCCTCACCGGTTAAATGAGGGAGATTTATCTCATGACTACCTAGGTTTGATGCTATGCGTAAAATCTAGCCAACACAATTTCATTCTCGTAAACAATATATGCTTGTATAGAAACCCAACAAACATGTTTAATGTTAAATCTTTGAAGGGAGAATCACAACAATAATATGCTCTTTATTTAAAACTACAAGTTCAAGAACTTGTTACTATTATGACTTGTACCATGCTTATTGTAATTATGCAATTATCTTCTATAGAAGATATTGTTGTTGATTTTTTTAAATTTTGAATCTAAATGTTCGAAAAGATTCTTGTATTAGAAAATTAAATTAAAATTGAGAACCACCAAAATAAAATGAAAACTATTAAAGTATTGTGGACCGTATTGAGTGTTTGATTATTTGAGGTTGTGATTTTAATTGCCTTTAACTTTTAAAATTGAGATTACCAATACAATAAATTATGTATCTTTAAAAATACAAGCTTCAAAACTTTATGATAATTTATTTAAAAGGAATTATATAATTTTGAATTTAAAAAGTGTAACATTTAAGTAACCTGTTGGTACCCAAATTTATTCTCCCTCAGAAGCTGAGCAACATCACATGTTTGACAGGAAACTTAGAGATAAGTAGAGCATGTAGTGTGTCATTTTGTAGCCGGGGATAAAACGTAGCTTGTTCTTTGTCACTCATATGTGGAGAAATGGGTAGCACCCTCAAGAGGATTTGACCTATCCTCACTACTTTATGGTTGTGCCTTTCAACTAGGGTGAGAGGACCCTTTTTGTAGCCTTCTATTTGTGGAGGAGATGGAGATATCCTTCCTTATGAAATTGTTAATAAGACCTTGAAGAAAATATGATCAATGCAACAAAACCTAACTCTCACGAGTTGTCACTCTAGATAATGGAGATATTTTCTAAGCAAGGTTCATGCCACTAAAGACAATGAAAACTTGATTGTTTCTGCATGTTTTGGTAGTAAAAATTATGCATTTGTATACATACATGAAAAACAGGGTATTATGTGTATGATTGGTTGTTTTTAAGTGAATTTTTGGTGGGAGGTGAGGCATAAATGAACTTGATTCACCAGATTCTTGAGAAACTTTACAAAATGGAGAGCTTGAAAAACATAATGCTTTGGGATAGCCAGGATGTTCCTTTAACCAAAATATGTGCTTCAATGGAGGCCCAGATCAACACTTTCACACAAACTTCAAGGATCCAAAATGAAGGCTCAAATTGGAAAACTTAACTAAAAATTATCAACCTCTGTTTCATCATGCCTAAGATACCATCAAAGGCTAACAAACAATCTTATAGTCATGCTAGGAGTCACAATGATTTTACATTTGTTTATTTCATTATCAAATGAAAGCTCTTCTGATAAAAGAAATTGCAAATGCCACCAAACTATCACAAGGATAAGATATTGTGTGATTCACAAAGATTTCAATGTAAGATTGCAACAGAACAAGAAAACTACTTGTAGACATTCAGAAATGAAGCAAACACAAATTTTGCCCAAAAATAACGCAGATTAACTCAAGTTTGATTAAATTTATTAGCAGGGGAAAGTTTTGAAAAATCTCAGAGCTTGTCAATGGCTGTACACTCACAACCACCTTGACATGATCAAATTTAACACAAAGGAGATAAACAGGTTTCTTCAAATGATTTCTTAGAAGAAGAGTTCCATCAAGATTTTCTATTAGAAAATCAATCCCAACCTCTAACACTCCAACCATTTACACGATAAATTCGTGTAATTTATAACATTTTACAATAGAGTTTTCCCCCAAAAAATCCAAACATTGAGTGCACCAGTGCTTGCCATGATCCCGATCGCGATTCCTAGAATCAGATCTGTAAAAAGTTGTCAGGTGCTCAAGGGTAGATCTCTTCGAACATCTCCTGCATTCAACTCCTTCTTCTGGTAGATCACTTTTCCCTCTACTCGCCAACCACTTCTGCCCCTAATCTGTCAAATTTGGTTCTTTGCGTGCCCGGGAAGAAAAAATGGAAGATCAGATCAAGCCCAGAGGTCAGATCTCATCTTAATGGTAAAATACGTCCTCGGATTTTCATCACCAAACCAAGATATCAACAGGTCTTTCGCATGCCAAGGAAAGAAAAATCGGGTTGAATCTGCAAATGATTGCATATTTAATGGTGAGATACATTTACAGACCTTCCCCACCAAACTAGGATACCAAATTAATGTTCCTCTTCATTTGACGTGCAAGAGACTCCAAGAAATGATAAAAACCCATAAGAATACGCATCCCTAGAAGCTTTGGAGAACAATGGCGGAAAATCAGATACATACGCACAGTTACCGTTGATCTTTACTTTGAATTTGGGCCGTCCATGTGGAAGATTCAATTTTAAAACGAGCCCAGGGATTCCTTTTGACCTTTTACAACCTTTTGAAAAAATGAAAAAAATTCCCATTTTGCTCCACCCCTCCACCTTTGAAAAATGGGCCTGACACGTGTCCCAATGTGGGTCCCAAAGGAACCATGGCTAAATTATGCTATTTCACCTCTTTTTTGGAAAAGGGAAAAATTTCCAAGTTTTCCCCGCAGCTCCACCCTTCCGCTTCTAGTCTTTGATGTGGGTCCCAACAGAACCACACTTCCTTTTTCACTTTAGTTCCCTTTTTCACGAAAGGAAATTTTTCCAAATTTCCCCGAAAGTCTGCACCTCTGCCGTTGACCTTCCCATCAAATTTTGACTTATCCTTTGTCGGGCCTATGGGCCATTTTGATGTTTTAATCCTTTTGATGACAAGAGGTAAAAATCCAGTTGCCTCCGATGGTCCACTTCCCTACCCCTTTGACTTTTTAAAGCCAACCTTGACCTCCCTCTTGTCGGGCTTGTGGGCCATTTTGATATTTTAATCCTTAAGAGGAAAAAAATCCAAGTTTCCCCGATGGTCCGCTTCCTTGCCTTTGAATTTTCAAACTACCACGTGTCACAATGGCGCATCTTGAGATGGTCCCCAAAAGTTGAGACCTTGAATGAGCGCGGGCTCACCACATGTCCTAGCCCAAAAAAATTTGTTTGAAGGCTTAAAGCTCAGCGGAAGGTGCCATGTGTCAGGGTCTGAGGCAATCTCCTTTGGCCGTTGAAAAGTCCAAGAAAAATGCAAAGTGAGCAGAGGCCTCCAAGTGTCCTCCTGGTGCTTCTTTAAAATAAAATTCAAGGGCCGGTCCTCAAACATGCGCGGTCCCTCCACGTGTCCCAGGCCTCTCAAAACCTTTTGAAAAAAGACTAAGTATGGGAAGACCCGACGGAAGCCTCCACGTGTCTTCATGGTGCAATTTCAAAATGGTGCCCAAGAGCGGAGACCCTGAATGAGCATGGGCTCACCATGTGTCCCTGTCCCGCCAAATAGTACTGGCTACATAAAAAGTTTTTCTAAGTTTGGGAAAAGCAGCGGAAACCTCCATGTGTCCTCCCAAAGACAACTCCAAGGCCAACCAAAAAGAAAATCTTCAAATGAGTGTCGTTCTTCCATGTAGATAGGTTTTTTAAGTTGAGGTGATTCATGAAAATTTTTAAGTACCTTACCGAGTTGCATCTAACCAAAAGAGGACACATTTCCTGTTGATGCAAGGATGTAAATTTGACCGGGAGAAATTCCCGTCAAACCGTAAAATGCGGAAAAACATCCATTTTATCCTAGAGATGAAATTTTCTCCAAGGATGGAGAATTTTATAAATGTTACAATGCTCAAATATATTTCTCCAAGCTAAATCCATTCATTTTTCTTCAAGTATTTAGGGAAAAAATGAAAAGGACAAAAAATCCTGAATGTGGAAAATGGAAAGAACGAGACAACCCAAGTTTTTATACCCAAATACAAACCTTTTCAGATGAACAGAGAAACAAGGAAACAATTTAGTATCTATATGTGACCCTTGGTCCAGGAAAGGACTGACTACGGCAACAAAAGGAAGGTGGAGATTTTTCAGGCACAATACGAGAAGATAAAATGTGACAGAGACCGTAAATTGATAGATTTTTAATGAAAAATGGGGCGAGACTATTTTGAGCACCAACATCGGCTCCAACTCGGGGATGGGCACTACTGCGAGTGCTATAAGAAAAAATGTAGACCAAGTGCCAAAAATATCCATTGGGAAAAGGAGTCAACTTGCAAAACACTAAACTAGAACCATCTCCCCAAAAACGAATAGAGAAACGGTAAGAAACCAAAGCCACCGAGGACCATAACAAACAAAAAACACAAAAGAAAGAAAACAAACCAACGAACTATACACTGTATAGATGAGAGCATCCTGATTCAAAGAAAACAATCAAGGAAAAAATTCATGTGCTTACCATTCTGGATATGACCATGCTAAGCAGTTCTTATATGTTTTTAACAACTGGTCATATGATTGCCTCCCTTTTCCATCCAAGTTGTTATCTGACCACATTTCTTCAGGCTCATCCTTTATGCCTAGGTCAAATTTTCTAACATATTTTGAGGCTGCATCAAACATCAAAGTCTTAGGAAAATCATCCTGCTCATGATACCTGCATTGATCAATTTCATATTCCTTGAAAGCAACATAACTCACAGAGTTATCAATATCAATATCTGCATGCAATACTTCATAAGAAGCATTTCTGGGATCTTCAATAAGGTGCAACATATTATTTTCTCCATACAACTTGATAAGGCTTCCCTCAATTGGGATGGTGGCATATGACATATCCATTTGAACACTCCCACCAACACTTACAGCCCATTTTCTAGACAACAACATACCCCACTTGGTTGGGCAATCAACAATAACTACATCAAGCTTCAAGTTCTTTCCCGGATAGGCTGCAAGTTACACCACCAGACCTTTCACACATCCCACCACTGGCACCTCTCTAGAGTCCATAGCATTACACTTCCCATATCTTTGTTGTTACTTTGATATTCAGTTCATTCATAACTTCCAAAGGCATAACATTGCATGATGCCCTTGAATCAAACATACTGAGTTTTGAATGAAATTCATCCTTAATGATCGAGTGGTGAATAATGGATACACATTTAGCTATGAATATAACAAGGATGTCCCCAAATAAACCTCGGGTGATTCATCTAGATCCTCTGATGCTGGTGGTGCTTCTAATTCTTCAATGATTAGATGAGTCTCCACAATGTTTATATTTCTTCCTAGGGCAGTCTTCTTCTCTTTCAATCCAAAATACTCCAATGCCCTCTTCTTGTGCTCAGGAAGCCTAAGCAAATCAACAATGGAAACTGAGATCTTGATATGACTCAAGACTTGGGAAATATCATAAGGGACAAAATTTGTCAAGGAAACATTATAAGGAAGGTTGATACACTCATTAGATGGCATAGGATTTTTAATAGCTTGGGCATGAGGAGGGGTATGAGTTTTGTTTGGGACAGCAAGGCCCTTGGCAGATGCATCTTTCTTAGGAGCCTCTTTAGGAATATTTGAAAGCAATGGAGTTTTTGGCTTGGCCTGAGGCCCTGTCCCTTTGACAACCCTACTTCTTGTGTTGTATTCCTTCTCTTGGGAAACAACAATGTTCATCAACAACTTCCTGTCCTCCTCAGATGGGATTCCTCCATCATACTTCTTTATCATTAAAGCTCTCAAATATTCAAATTCATTATTGGGAAATTCAAAAGCTTGTACAATATCTACTTCTAAAGTATGAGAGGGAGGAAGAATAGGTACCCAATGAATGCAATCCCAAAAATCAGCAGCAATTCTAGCACTTATTACCTCAGTTGAAGTTGCCCCTTGTTGTGAGCTTGTGGAGCAACCCATCATGCAAACATCATCATCATTATCATCATCAGCTTCTTCTTCTTCTTCTTGCTGATCTTCCTCACATGGAGCATGGGGCATGAAACATCTGTCACACCAATCAATGACATATGTCTCCTCCACAACAACAACTCTGGCAGCCAAAGGATTAGGTACCATTCTATTTTCCTTGGCTTGGGACTATTTATTTCCAAATCCAACAGGTCCCTTGCCTCTGTCATCAGATCTTTGATCATTTCTATGATGATTTGTAAACCTATCTTGGCCTTGTTACTTGTGTTGACCTTATGAAATCTGCCCAATTCCTTTTTCTTCTTGGGTTAATTTGTATGATATTTCTTTGACACCTCCTACCAAAGTTTTCAAAACTTCCTCCAAATCAGTAGCTTTACTTGTTTGAGGATTTTCTAAGGTTAATTAGTTTTACACCCTCCCCCTTTTGGAGGCTTTCCAATTGCCTTGATGTTGTTCTCTATTTGTAGAGCCATGGTCAAGGCCTCGCCTCGATTAGTAGGGTTTTTGTCCCTCAGTAGTAGTTAAGCAGCCTTTTTATCAAATGTATCTCGAATATTTTCTCAAACATGATTCATCACATGGCCTTTTAAGTTCGACAGAAATATCCTCAAGGTCTTGTTAAACCTTGTGTTGAAATCATGTACTTGAATCATTAGGATTCTTCTTGATGTTTTCAAATTCTGATAGAAGAAACCTAGGGTCAGTTCTATCACCATACTGCAATCTAAATGCATTGTTCATCTCTATCCAAGAATAAATGGAATTATCTGGAAAAGCTTTGTACTAGTCCCTGACATCTTCTTCCAAAGTATGGATAAACAATTTGATATATACATCTTCATGTTCAATCTCAAAGTCTTCCATCATATTGATAAAAATATTTAGATGTTGATCACCAATTATAGCGTTGTTTCCTTGGAACTTTGGTAATATATTTCTTACATCCTGGGGAACTACATTTGGATAACCAGCCATCCCTGTAAAATTTATAGGACCAAAGGTGTTTACAACAAATGGAGGTCTGGGTGGGGGCAGGGCCATGTTGTTTTGAGGAGGTGACTGCTATGTACCTTGGGATATGATAATATAATATATATGGTTTGATAAAGATGCCGACATGTGGCACACATCCCCTTAGTTATATGTATGGGTTCACATGGGATATGATAATATAATGTATATGGGTTGATGGAGATGCCGACATGTGGCACACATCCCCTTAGTTAGATATATGGGCTCACATAGGAGTTAATTATATTGGGTAATGGGTCATCCTACATTGGGATTAGGTGTTACCCATCCTATTTAAATGATGTGATTATCATTATGAGGGGGTAATGGATGTATGAGTTGAGTCTTCTACTTGGTAGAGGTATATTGGAGGTGTCCCCCTTGAAGTGGATTCCCATCTTGAGAGATTGTGGAGTTACTCCTTCCTTAAGGAGCATTGTATGGTGTTGCCCTACCTTAAGGGTAATATTCTGCATATATTGATATTAGGGCATCTTGCCCCCATATCTCTTGTGTTTTATTATCTTCTGTAATTTATTGATTTATTATATGCAAGGTTATTATTAGTGACCGGAGGAAAAAAATTGATAAGGGCAAGTGGGTATTTGAAACACATGAGTATAACTTTCAAAATGGATATCCTCTAAAGGCTTTGTTTCTTGGAAAACCCTATCAATTTCTGAAAAGAAAGGGCGGAATGAGAAGAAAAATTTTCAAAATCAAATGAAGGCCTCTCTCTAGTTGAAGAATTCAATTCCACAAAGAGGCTACCGATTGAGAATCACTTGAATGGTAGTCTTCAATGATAGGCCGATCACTTTCATCAATGGAGATCCCTTTTCTTTTCTCGCTAATCTCCAACAACTCTCCAAGATTTTCTTCCTTCGACCTTGTCTTTCCTAGCTCTGGAAATAATGTCCTAGCAGGATCCCTAACAAAGAAATATCTTATTCCTTCCAGCTTTGTAAAGATTACTAACAAATCTCACTTGACAAAGGTTAAGGAACTGGTACTTATCAAGAATCAAATCAACAGGGATTCATCACTAAGGATTTCCACCTTAGTTGTACAAATGCACTAAAATATGATCTTTCAAATGCCTGTCAATACTAGAAACTGGAAATGGAATGATCTGACTTTTCTTTACCTAGGTTTATCAATGAAAGCTAGTGCACTAGGTGTGAAACCGAAAAAATTACACACAACACTACTGCAACTTTGAAATACTTCTTACAGCCGAACAACAAGATTATGTTTGAAAATTTTTATTAGCACTTTGAGCATATAAGAAGTTTTTACTGTGGTCCGAATATGAAATTTAACCACTATGTCGTCTAAAAGAACGATGCCAATCGGTGTAGGTACCCAAATTGATTCTCCCTTAAAAGCTTAGCAGAATCACAGGTTTGGAAAGAAGCTTAGAGATAAGCAGAGCATGTAGTGTGTCATTTTATAGCTGAGGATAAAACATAGCTTTCTCTTTGTCACTCATATGTGGAGAAATGGGTAGCACCCTCAAGAGGATTTGACCTATCCTCACTACTTTATGGTTGTGCCTTTCAACCAGGGTGAGAGGACCATTTTTGTAGCCTGCTGTTTGTGGAGGAGATGGAGATATCCTTCCTTGTGAAATTATTAATAAGACCTTGAAGAAGATATGATCAATGCAACAAAACCTAACTCTCACGAGTTGTCACTCTAGATAATGGAGATATTTTCTAAGCAAGGTTCAGGCCACTAAAGACAATGAAAACCTGATTGTTTCTACATGTTTTGGTAGTAAAAATTATGCATTTGTATACACACATGAAAAATAGGGGTAGTATGGGTATGATTGGTTGTTTTTAAATGAATTTTTGGTGGGAGGTGAGGCGAAATGAACTTGATTCACAGATTCTTGAGAAATTTTACAAAATGGAGAGCTTGAACAACAAAATGCTTTGGGATAGCTAGGATGTTCCTTTAACCAAAATATGTGCTTCAATGGAGGCCCAGATCAACACTTTCACACAAACTTCAAGGATCCAAAATGAAGGCTCAAATTGGAAAACTTAACTAAACATTACCAAATCTGTTTCATCACGCCTAAGATACCCTCAAAGGCTAACAAACAATCTTATAGTCATACTAGGATTAACAATGATTTTAAATTTGTTTATTTCATTATCAAATGAAATCTCTTCTGATAAGTGAAATTACAAATGCCACCAAACTATCACAAGGATAAGATCTTGTGTGATTCACAAAGATTTCAATGTAAGATTGCAACAGGAACAAGAAAACTACTTACAGACATTCAGAAATGAAGCAAACACAAGTTTTTCCCAAAAATAATGCAGATTAACTCAAGTTTGATTAAATTTATCAAAGAGAGGAAAGTTTTTGGAACAATCTCGAGCTTTTCAAAGGTTGTACACTTGCAACCACCTTGACATGATAAAATTTAACACGAAGGATATAAACAAGTTTCTTTAGATGATTTCTCGGAAGAACAGATTCTATCAACCTTTTCTCTTATAAAAATCAGTCCCGACCTCTAACACTCAAACCATTTGCACGATAAATTCGTGAAAAATTTATAACATTTTACATCGAGTTTTCCCCCAAAATCCAAACATTAAGTGCACCAGTGCTTGCCATGATCCTGATCGTGATTCCTAGAATCGATTTGTAAAAGTTGTCGGTACTCAGGGGGTAGATCTCTTCAAACATCTCATGCATTCAACTCCTTCTAGTAGATCACTTTTCCCTCTACTCGCTAATAACTTCCACCCCTAATCTATCAAATCTGGTTCTTTGTGTGCCCGGGAAGAAGAAAAAATGGAAAATCAGATCGAGCCCAGAGGTCAGATCTCATCTTAATGGTAAAAGACGTCCCCAGATTTTCCTCACCAAACCAAGATATCAACAGGTCTTTTGCGTGCCAAGGAAAGAAAAATCAGGTTGAATCCAACAATCAAATTGCATATTTAATGGTGAGAGACATTTACAGACCTTCCCCACCAAACCATGATACCATATTAATGTTCCTCTTCATTTGGTGTGCAAGAGACTCCAAGAAATGATAAAAAACATAAGAATACGCATCCCCATAAGCTTTGGAGAATAATGGCGGAAAATCGATACTGGGCACGTACAATTTCCGTTGATCTTTACTTTGAATTTGGGTCATCCACGTGGAAGATTCAATTTTAAAATGGGCCCAGGGGTTCCTTTTGACCTTTTACAACCTTTTGAAAAAATGGAAAAAATTCCCATTTTGCTCCACCCTCTCGCCTTTGAAAAATGGGCCTAACACATGTCCCAATGTGGGTCCCAAAGGAACCGTGGCTAAATTCTGCTATTTCACCTCTATTTTGGAAAAGGGAAAAATTTCAAAGTTTTCCCGCAGCCTTCACCCTTCCGCTTCTAGTCTCTCGATGTGGGTCCCAAATGAACCACGCTTCGTTTTCACTTTAGTTCCCTTTTTCACGAAAGGAAAAATTTCCAAATTTCACCCGAAAGTCCGCACCTCCTCTGTTGACCTTCCCATCAAATTTTGACTTATCCTTTGTCGGGCCTGCGGGCCATTTTGATGTTTTAATCCCTTTGATGACAAGAGGCAAAAATCCAAGTCACCTCCGATGGTCCGCTTCCCGCCCCTTTGAATTTTTAAAACCAACCTTGACCTTCCTCTTGCCGGGCTTGTGGACCATTTTAATATTTTAAGCCTTAAGAGGTAAAAAATCCAAGTTGCCCCCCATGGTCCGCTTCCCCGCATTCTGACTTTTCAAACTGCCATGTGTCATAATGGCACATCTTGAGATGATCCCTAAAATTTGAGACCTTGAATGAGCGGGGCTTACCACGTGTCCTAGCTCAACAAAATTTATTTGAAGGCCTAAAGCTCAGTGGAAGGTGCCATGTGTCAAGGTCAAAGGCAATCTCCTTTGGCCGTTGAAAATTCCAAGAAAAATGCAAAGTGAGCAGAGGCCTCCAAGTGTCCTATGGCACTTCTTTAAGATAAAATTCAAGGTCCGGTCCTCAAACATGCACGGTCCCTCCACATGTCCTAGGCCTCTCAAAACCTTTTTAAAAAAGACTAAGTATGGGAAGACCCAGCGAAGCCTCCATGTGTCTTCATGGTGCAATTTCAAAATGGTGCCCAAGAGCAGAGACCTTGAATGAGTATGGGCTCACCACGTGTCCCTACCTTGCCAAATAGTACTGAATGCATAAATTTTTTGTCTAAGTCCAGAAAAGCAGCGGAAACCTCCATGTGTCCTCCCGGCGCAACTCTAAGGCCAACCAAAAAGCAAATCTTCAAATGAGCGTTGTTCTTCCATGTAGACATGTTTTTTAAGTTGAGGTGATTCATGAAATTTTTGAAGTACCTTACCAAGCTGCATCCAACCAAAAGAGGCCATGTTTCCTGTTGATGCAAGGATGTAAATTTGACCGGGAGAAATGCCTGTCAAACCGTAAAATGTAGAAAAATGACCATTTGAGCCCGGAGATGAAATTTTCTCCAAGGACGAGAGAATTTAGAAATGTTACAAGGCTCAAATACATTTTCTCGAGCTACATCCATTCATTTTTCTTCAAGTATTTAGGGCAAAAACGACAAGGACAACAAATCCCGACTATGGAAAATGGAAAGAATGGGACAACTTGAGTTTTTACACCCAAATACAGACCTTTTCATATGAACAGAGAAACAAGGAAACAATTTAGGATCTATACGTGACCCTCGGTTTAGGAAAGGACTGACTATGGCAACAAAATGAAGGTGGAGACTTTTCAGGCACAATACGGGAAGATAAAATGTGACAGAGATCGTAAATTGATAGATTATTTAATGGAAAAATGGGACGAGACTATTTTGAGCACCAACATAACCAATCAAATACATGAATATATTCATATTGATGGATGCATAATAATGTTTTATTAGTAGACAACCTTTAAAAACTAAATCTTTGATTTGATCTCCATTTTGTTGAATTTATTGACATTTTTAAAAATGTAATAATTATTTTAGATTTTTTTTACATTATTTCCATTGCTTATGTCTTTAAGCACATCTTGAAAAGTGTCTTGACTTGTTAATGTTTAGTGAACCTCAAATGAAATATATCAACTACCAATTTGCAATCTGATATACTTTTATGATTTGAACATGGTAAGGGATGGTCAAATAATTTATTGAGGCTCACTAAAAAATGTTATGGCAGAGTCTCTTTTCATTTTCTCTGTTGGTTTGAATAAGATCAATGATACATGTTTTTTTGAGTTAGAACTTGTTAGGCCTCAGGACCCCAATTCACGTCCATTTGAATGACGTGGCACCTTCATCAGAATGGTAGCCACATTCGAACACATCAAAGGGCTTCCTTGGTTTGAGCTAGATCAACGATACACATTTTTTTAACAAGTTAGAACTTAGGCCTTAGGCTACCAATCCACATCCATTTGAGTGACTTGGCACCTTCATTGGAATGGGTAATCTCAAAGAACACTTATGATGGAAAATAGGAAAGAATTATATGATTAAAACTAGGATGGTCATGCACCACTTTTTCAAAAATCTGTAAGAACTTTTGGAAACAATGGGCTACAAATAGTTTGAGCATAGCTCTCAAAATCATGAGGCATTTCCAAATGGAACATCTCTTTATTAGATATATTTAAGGAAATCTCATCCTTCAAACGAATCACCTAAGTGAAATGATGAACAAAAGCTGATTTTTTTAATCTTCAAAGACATGATAAGGTTATTTAGCCACATACTACCCAAGGTGTGGTGATAGATTCCTTACCCTTTAAGAACCTAAACACAAAAAAACATTGAATGAAATATGGGAGAATCATACTTTCATAAAATCAAAATCGTCTTATGGTTAGCGACACAAAAGAATCCTAACGACTACTAATTTGTAGAGAGGATGGCTACTGAGTCCATTTATTTCTCCAAACTATAAGATAGATGGGGAATCTATCCATCATATTTTCATTGGTCGTCCTCTTGCCAAAACTTAATGGGAAAATAAATATTATCTAAAGCCAAAAAGTTTGGAAAATCACTTCAATAGAAAGAAAACCCTAAAAAAATTGGAATAAGCAATAAACTAAAATGAATTTCCTTAAACAAAATTCCTAGATAGCTATAAGCCACATCATATGGAAAATATGGAATGAAAGGAATGCCAATCTCTTCAAGGAGGAAAATTTGAAACCCAAGCAAATATACTTGTCTTACCAAAACACACATGGAACACAAAGAATGATACTTTGTGAGAACAAATATTGGAAATTGAATTCCTTAAGCATCATAATTGGAAAATTCCATTCCACTATAAAATGTAGTGGATATCCTAAAATTTAAGACACTATCTTTGTTCAAGGATGGTTCCACAGATCTGCAAAAGACAATTCTAGACATTGTGGGAGAGGAGGCATCATAAATGAATAGGAAAATTTCTATTCTTTCTTATCTCAACATTGGAAAAAAAAAAACCAACAATATTGTTGATTTTCTCAATTTTTATTTTGAATTCATATGGCTATCAATGAAGTAATGCAAAGACTTCAAGTTGAACGAGATGCCAAAATAATAATAGATTTAACAAATCAAGTTTATAAACAAAAAATCCTTCCTAAAAATCAAACTCAAATTCTAGTCAATGGCGAATGCACGATATCATTATGATTTTAAAGTTTCAAGTTTGTAGAATAGGCTATATACCATGGGTTAACAATAGGGCTCGGGACTCGATAGACTTGAAAATTCAATTATTTTTCAATTCTAATAAAAAAGATTGTAGACCTCGATGAATTGGGACATTCGTCACACTAGGCCCCAAAAATTCAGCCTTAGAGTAGGATACCACACTAAATTAAGACCACAAGTGGCTTCAAGAATGATTTTAAGTCGACTCAATGACTCCTGTAGTAAATGGGTACATATCCTACAATCTCTAGGATTGCAACATATGACCTCCCGCTCAAGAGTATAAGTTCTTCCCCATTATGATAAGGGTGTCTAACATGTCCATTTCAACAATTATCCTACAATATATGGGTACATATCCTACAATATATAGCATTGGAGCATATGACCTCTCTCAAAAGACTATAAGATCTTCCCAACACAATAAGTGAGTCTAACATCATTTTTAAATTTTTGAAGCAATAAACTAGTAAAAATATGCAGTAGTAAAAGCTACAATTTCTATACAATATAAAACCGTAAAAGAAAAATAGTAACAAAATAGATATATGCCATAAATATTTATAAAGTTTTAATAATAAGTAGTAAATGTAAAAAGGATGATTTCATTTGGTGGTTACTAACCATTTGCAAGATTAAAGGATATATAATATGTACTATTTGATGATAATTCAGTAAAGTAGCTCAAATTTCCATGATGTTATTCTTGAGAAGTTAATAACTGTATTTTGTTATCCCTCTCGTAACTTTTGAAACTTCGAATCCAATTTATCGCTCATACATGATAGGTTATCACCTAAGTTCTGCAACCAATGTAGAAGGGGTTGTAACTATATTTGACGTCAACCAAGTATAATTGGTGATGGAAGGGTGATGAGAATGTTGGGAGCGTCAATACTGGCATCATCCTCTATATTGCAAACAATAAATGCATTTTAAAACTAATAAAGAACACAAGAGAGTTAAAATATTACAAACTTGCGAATGTTCCTAGAGATGAGCTTATAACAATTCTTACTTATGTTTCTATTTAGATCGATCCTAATTATCTCGAAGGATACTCAATACTTCCCTAGAGTGACTAGACCTCCTTCTTGGCCACATGTTCTTGACAATGAAGATAATGCACATGATAAGAATATGATTGGTTGGGATCCTCTTTCTCAAACCTATTATCTCTAGGTTGAAAATTTGCATGTTGTGGAGACAATTGATAATGTTGATTATGATGAAGATGATGGTAACTACAGTCCTAAAAATATTCCTAAATCCCTCTTTCAAGAATATATTATGAAATATATTCATGAAGCCTTAATGCACATGGAAATTTCTAAGGTAGAAAATAACACTTCCTAAATTATTCAACAAGCCATGGATTATGATGACCTTATTGGTCATGATATTGTCCCTTCTAACTTCCTTGACCTCTAATGCCCCCAATTGAACTTGACAAAGATGGATAAGATTAGATTTTTGATTTTCTTCATAAGCATGTGGATGTTATCTATTTTTGAAGTACAAATTTTTTTAAACGATTGGGATATTTTCACACTTGAACTTGGACTGTGGTAGAAGTGATATCCTTGTTACATTCAATTTTACGATGACTATGCCTCACCTCTACAAGAGGAGTATGTAATTGTTGAAGGACCTAATGATGTAATTGAACGACCTGATAGGAGGATGGATGGCATTTCCTAAGTGTGGATGAATGTGTTTATGGTGTTTTGGTTGTTAGGAAAACTTTTTTAGTGCTCACATTATATTTTGTGAGTAGATATGTATGTAATTTAATATGTACATGAGTTGTTAAGAAACAACTCATATTAGGGTGCGTGTGTGGTTAATTATTATTATTAGAAATATGTTTCATGTAAGTTGTTTAGATTATCTAAACAACTTACGTACATAGAAATATAAACAAATTATAGGATTATGTGCTAGATTTAAGTGGAGTAGAATTAATTGATATAATTCCTTAACTCCTTATTTTCAAGAGTAAGAAGGCTTATATATTTGTAATCATTGTATTGAAAAATTTAATGAAGATGCTAAGTGTTATTTGTATGAGTTATCGTGTTATTATTTGTTACATCTTTGAACAACTTTAATTTTTGGTATCATAGCACCATTATTTTCTTGTGCTTGTGATGGAGATATAGAACTATTAAGGGTGATGCCATGCCCTATACAATTTCCCTAAGTTGATGAGTTGTAATCTTTGACAAGGTCCCCATGTGATCATGGTTTGAGACTCACAAGTGTAGTTATTGAATTTTTAGTAGATTATTCATCACATTTGTAGTCTCGTGTATTTTCATAAGTATTATCGTGCGTATCTATTACGGTGAAAGTTCAAATAAAACTCTAAGAAGCATGCAAATATTCTAATATGGAATGTAGGGTTTTACTCTAAGCCTCAACACTTTGTGATGCGTCTTTTACTCACCAATCGAAGCTCAATCTAATGTGTCATTGAGGAAGATTCTATGAGTGATGCCAATGAAAATTAAGAATATTTATACTAAGTAAACAAAATTAAACATTAGAGGATGGAGACAATAGAGGTTGAAGGAAAATCAATGTCCTCTCATCAATCACTAGTGACGGGGCAACATAGTGACTTAGTGGCTTGTTTTTTCATTTCATGATTTGTGTGCTTTGTATAGAGTAAACCCATGCTATGACACTTTAGAAAGCAATAATATTTTGAAGAATCTTTTTTTTTTGAGAGTAGGTGAAGATTCCGAGGTAAACTTAATATGAATTGTTTTTTAGATAGTTCGAGAGCTTGATAATAAGAATCTTGGAGATTCAAAATCTGAGTGTTTAGGAAAAGGACTCCAGAACCTCGGGAATTTAGCTTGGGAGATACACCTTGCAAGGGCCATGAGACAAATTCATGGAATTGTACCTAACTTCTAAGCGATTTTCAAAGAGAAACTTCTAGGATGTGATTATCTTCTTCCATGTTACCACTAAGGGGAATGCTAGGTAAAATTTGTTAGTAATCACATTATATTAAGTGAGTAAATATGTTTGTAATCTAATATGTAAATGAGTTGTTAAGAAACATATCATATCAAGTTTACGTGTGTTGTTAATTATTATTGTCAAAAATATGTTTAATGTTTGTTTAGGATGCTTGAATGACTTATGTAGATAGAAATCTAAACAAATTCTAGGATTGTGTGTGTGAGATTAAGTGGAGTATAATTCCTTAATATAATACCTCAAATTTTTATATTTAGGAGTAGGAAGGCCTATATATTTGTAAACATTGTATTGATTAATTTAATGATGAAGTTGTGTGTTATTTGTGTGAGTTATTATGTTATTATTTGTTACATCTATCACCAAATTTAATATTGATGCCATGATTTTTATATTGCAATGATATAATTCTTAAGATTGTCCATTTATTAGGTTTTGTAATATTTCTATGGTTTTAGTTTGAATCTGTGTGCTAGCTTGTATTGGTTGCTTTGATCTGGTTTTGATGGATGCTTTTGTTGACCTTGGGGTTACATATCTTTTGTAAATTTTTACAATTTATATTATTATATTACTACTAACAATTAAAAAACATGTCATAATCTAGAATAAGTTGGAACAAAACTTAAGAAACTAGGAAAGACTTCAAAATGACTAAAAATGGGCTCTAAACTCCACCGTTTGGCTACGATAATATAACTTATTGATTGAATTTTTAAGAAAATAGAAAAATTTCCAAGTGTTGGCCAAATGGACATCAAATTTAAGGGTGAAATCATCTTGTGAAGTTCAAATGACAATTAAATTTAAGGTTGCAATCACCTTGTGACGGCTAAATGGACATCAATTTAAGGTTTTCATTAATTTTTCATCCATGAACATTACAATGTGTCACCACTACCCAACTCCCATTATAGGATGCTTATTGGCATTAATAACATGGCATGCCTTTCATAAAACCTTGAGTATTGGTTCATTTGTGAAGGAATTCATGGCTTGAAACTCACCCCATATTGGAGTATTTTTGAATGTGGCAATGTGAATATTCATATTTCTCAACACCTTCATACAAAAGAAAAACCCAATGAAGATGAAATAAAATTTACACAAATCACCAACATATATTAGTGGGGGAGTTAAAATATTTCCTCTTATATTGTTGTGTACACCCAAACAATATAAATGATAGGAGTAGGATACAAGATATGTTACATGTAGAATATTCTAAAAAATCAAACTACATTAACCATATACTCCAAAATATAGTTATTAATATATTTCATGAAGGTATATCGATGAAACGATAGCATAAAACAAAATAAGGGATAAAGAATTTGCTGCACCTAGAGGTGTAGAAATGTTTTAGGTGTACATAATGGTTGAAAATATTGATATAAACTTACAAGTTCTTTTTTCCTGAGACAATTCTTGCAAAATACTCATGTATATAACCATACAAATCCTATCGGGCTGTAGTAAAAATTGGTTATGATGTGTATAGTTTTGAACCCACAAATGTGGAGCTTTATAACTTTACTTGCATGTCTCTGGTCTAGAAATGGTTGTTTTTGTTAGTCGTTAGGGATCACACACCTTTGGAACCACATGTAATGACCTAAAAAAAATAGAAAACCCTAGACATATGCAACATACTTAATCAAATGATTAGTCAAAAAAAGGAAAAATATGTGTGTGGGTGAGGCTCAATTGACCTTGAAAGTCAACCATTTCTAAACCAATCTATACTCTACATTACATCCTCTTGAGAAACATAAAGTCTCATGTAGTTATCCTTGTGTTGGTGCAAGTAGTGTATGTAATATAAGCCAACCCCCTATGTTTTCCCTTGTGTTTCTTGACACAAAGAGTATCAGCGTAGCTATAGATATAATAAAGATGTACCCAATATGGTATTAGTGTGGCATGATGTACTTCACATTCCAAAACTAATCCCCTTTATCCCTTAAGACATTTGGAAATGCTTGGAGTGACTTGATCTTGCTAAGACATGGTTTTGGAACCTTTGCATAATTACTAATGGAGGAAGCCCAACTCTTGAACCTAGTTTGAATGACTCAGATGTGTGTGGTGGATTCTCTAAAGGATGTGCATCTTCTTTAGGAAGATTAATGAGAGCCTTAAGAAATTTAATGTCGATATTTTCAATAATATTTCTTCAAAATGACATGTGAGTAGTGAAGTGTAGTTGAATTACTTATTTAGGCTTCCACATGTTATCTATTCACATTATGGATGGCCTAGGGAAGATGAAACAACACACATAAGATATTTTGATTAAGAAAATAATTTTTAGGAGAGAGGGTACGAGACTACATAGTTTTTCCCATACTCGTAGTACGACCTAGTCCTATTCTATAAAGTCCCATACAATATTTAGTAATGAAGGAGATTGAATCCAAAACGTTCCTCGGGGATATAATACTAGTTTGGATAATTAATAGTTCATGATTAAATGAAAGATTAGAGAGTATAGGTTAACAAGTCATGTGTGAGAGATAAGGATATGTCAATGTAGCTTAGAATGTGAAAATTTGTCTTAGTATGAGAACAAAGTCAAACTTATCACTTTGCCAAAGGATATGTCACCAAATTTGAGTGTCTACAATCAACCCCTTAAAGTGTGGAATTTAAAATATGATACTTATAGGAAAAAATAACTTTTAATGTCAAGCATGTTCTATAATAAAACCCGTAACATATATTTTAGCCAACATCCATAGAAGAAATTGAACTATAACACAAATGTAAAAAACATATGTAACTTAAAAAATGTAATGCGTGCATAGTAAAGTAAAGATATACAAAATAAGAAATGAATACAACTATTCTCTTTACGAAGGAAGGAGATCCCTTTCTCGTTATACTTAAAAATTCTAATTTGTGTTGAGTTCTGAAGGATTGGGGGTGATCAACTCCCAATTTTCGCTAAAGGAGAAAAAAAAAGTAGGAGAGGATGCGGATGCACATTATCCAACACTAAGAAGAAGTACCATAAGAATATTTTCCCAAAGAACCCCATAAAAATGAAAGATATATGTATGAAGTATCTTGCCACCATGATATCTTCCCACATAATAAGAGATGAAGGAAGAACAACTTATGAAGTATCTAACCACCTTAATATATTTACACCCCACGAACTACACTGCTATAGAAGGATATAGGCCTAATTTTCTAGATAACACAAAGTTGAAAGGGAATATATGGGTTATGTCTACGCCATGTGCCATAATAAATGGGTCTGATTATGCAAATTCTTAGTGATGAAAAATATAAGGCCCTTGCCCCAATACCTAAGTGTATTTGCAAAGGTATATGAGTGGTGTAATGAAATAAAAGCACACGATTAGTGTGGGAGATAACCCTAGATGGTTAGAGTCACTAGGAAGGGGACTAGTCAAACATATAATCGTGTATCAATCTGTGTATGTCCTACATCAAGCTCAACATAACTCATGAATGTATGTGTGTAAAGAGTATATATAAAATATGCTATCTGTTAAACCGATATGACAAACAACATATGTAAAGTAGAGATAACTAATTAAGTTATATGTAGGTTGAAATTTTGTATTTTTGTAGAATATTTGAATGTTTTTGTATTATGTGATTATTTGAATGTTATTATATTTTGAAATTAGCTATGCACATGAAGGAGGTTGCACAAAATATACCCAAAGAGAGCATCCTTAAGAGTTGGGGTAGACCTATAAAGTAAAGGAGGTCGGGCCTCAAACATGTCACATGATAGAAGAAGGATGATCTTATATAATATAGGTAGTAATCATATTATGTGCAATAGAAGACCTAACAAGAGGCCTAGGAGGGAGATCTACACTAGAAGTAGTATGTGCAATAGATATAATGTACCCTTAGGGAATAAAATAAAGAAATCTAGATTTCCTAGGGAACCCTTATAAAAAAATGACAACAATTTGATTTTTATTTAAAAACCTTACAAAAAAATACAACAATACAAAATTTCACTTTATTTATCAAAATACCCATTACCCACATAGCCAAAAGGATTAAAACATCTAGGAAACCTCTAGTAACATCAATATGGGAGAAAATATTTTTCTAACAAGGATATGAATTTATTTTAATTTATTTTAGACTTGAAAATAATTGAAACTTCTAAATTTCATATCTTCCAAAATACTTGGAGTTTCAACACAAACCAATGCTCAAAATTATCTTAGAAGAGACTAGCTATCCAATGAAAGTGAAATCACAATTTTCAAACCATGGAAACCCACGCAAAAGTAATCCCAAAATCTCCAAATGAGTAGATCAAACTGGATATGGATGTGAAAGCCATGAAAATTATTACAAAATACATCCCAAAACTATCACAAGTGAATCTCAATTAATCATTGGTTGACCCAACACAAAAAAACCCAAAAATTATAATGCAGATGATTCCTGTATGTAGTAAATATGAAAAAAACCTCTAAACATGCCTTCGATCTGAAAAACAACCTTCTAATAATTGAAATTATGAATTGTAGCAAAATAGTGAATCCCAGGTGATCCCACCTCACAAATTTTCCAAGTTTTTGTTCCCCAAACTTCAAACCTTGGAGGTTTTCATCCCTAAAGTTCCTTCTCCTTAAGGGTTTTCATCCTCATAAGATTTGATGAAAACAAATAGCTTAACATGCAATGATAGAAAATATATTGGCAAAAGACGATCTTAAATGAATACTCAAACCTCCTTTCATAACCTTTCCTTTCCTTTTTCCAAGTTGGGTGCTCCTTGTGGGACTAAAAATGATTTTTAATTTATAAAGTGAATTCCTTATTTCTATTTTATATTTATGAATACACTTTGTCATAAAGGCAATTTAATAATAGAAATTCCCCTTCTAATTAATCGTTATGACTGAAAGTTGTTTTTATCTATAAATATGATAAGTCTTAATAAAAACGACTTAAAATATATCGATAAACTACTTCCCTTGCATTTCCTTTTAAGCCCTTGAGAAATCATCTAGGGTAGAAAGGGTCTCATGATGAGCTCGTGTTAAAGAGGGGACATTACAATAGAAGACCTAGTAGGAGTCCTATGAAGGTTAGAACCACCATAAATATAAATCACCATTAGAAATACTATCAATATGTCAAATATAATGTTGGGTGGCTAAATGTTTTTTTGTTGAATTTTTTAGAATATTGGGGAAAACATATGAACTCATTAAAAGGATGAGGAGGTAAATCCGCTTGGGTGTTATATTATTCCATTTGTGCATCTTTATTCTTGACAATTAGATGTTGAGAAATAATTAATGTTTTTAGGAATTGGAATTTTCATCACTAATGGAATTGAAATTTAACCTACATAGATGTTCATTTAACATATAAAATTACTCATCATTAGTGTCATAGTAATCAATATTTGCTTCATCTTTTTGTTTTGAATTGACTAGTAATGGTAAAGTAGGGATATCCTCAAAATTCATCTCGGTGTCACTCGAAGAGGCTAATAAACCAATACATCTTGAGAAGGACCCTCATGGTAAATCGTAGCCTCCATAATGGGATTCATGTGAGAAGGAGAGAGATATCTATTATAATATCATATGTTGAAGGAAACAATGCCCTTATGCTCAAGTTGTATCTTTTGGTGTAAAACATAACAATCATTGGCACGATGTCCATTTATTTCATGAAAATTGCAAAATAGTTTTCCTTTCATCTTGTCAATCTTATGAAGGGGAAAGTAAAGAGTAGGGAAAAATTCATTAATTACTTATTGAGTAGCTCAAATATAATATCATGTGGTATATAATTCTTGTCATACCAAAGCGGTGATTTCCTATGTGGTTGCATTAGTAATCAATATTTATTTATTTATTTGACTAGCATATGTATCAGGTATATTGTTTGTATCACATTGCTTTCCTTTATCCTTAGAACTAAATTGATCAAGATGATTAGAGACATGATTGACATGGGTGTGTAGGGGAGTCCTTAAATATGATATCTCATCCTTAAGTGATTTGATCTCAATACTGATAGCTTAAATTTATATTTGAAATTCATTTTGTAAATATTGAATAGATTTCAAGATGTCCTTATAAAATATGCCATTTTCATGACCATTTATGGATGGAGGGTCCATAAGATATGACCTAAAATGGTCTATTGAGTCATTGTTTGTTATGAATTGATTCAAACACAAGATATCCATAAATAATAAGTCAAGGGTGAATTCCATAAAAAGATATGGCCAAAAATTTGACAATTCAAGACACGTAAGAGTAATCACAAAGATAACAAGAGAGTTAAGCCCAAATGTGATTTTTAGAAAAAGTGATAATCACCAATTTACAAAAATGTCTATATATTAAAATAGAATATGATTTTTATGAAACCAATAGATGTTTTTAGGATCTAAATATTATGAATAAAAAAATCCAAGGTATTTGCAAATAAATGTACTTTTTTCAATTATGCCCTTACCACTAAAAACATAGGATGAAAAATGAGCTTTTATTTTAATTTATCAAAATGAAGAAAAAACCTCGAAGGGATTTGAAAATAGGTTCATTAATGTTTATATATGAAACGAAAGGTTTTATAACTAGGAAATCCTAGAAAGAGGCACAATGAAGAGAAGAAAGTAAGAACCATAAGGGAAATTTTGAAACCAGATATAGGGTATGTAATGGATAGAAATGAGAAATAATTTGGACATTGGCTATATAATATTTAAAAATATGAAACCCTAGGGTAAGATAATATTTTTAAGAGTTATCAAGTTCAACAAATTTTTACACCCTAAAAATAAAAAATGATAGGAGTAAGATGTTTAAGATATGTTACATGTGTAATATTATCAATAAAATAATTTATATCAGAAAGTAATGTTTTCTCTTGAGGGGGATAAGTCACTGGCCTGATGGTTTTTCCACTAATTTTTTTCACAAGTTCTAGGATATACGTATGTTGAGAACCTCCTTTAAGTGATGGATGAGTTCTTTAGAACGGGAAATCTTCTTAAAGAGATTAATAATACTTTTATTGTTCTTGTTCCTAAAAAGGTGGGGGCTAAAGACTTCAAGTACTTCAGACCCATTAGCCTTCGCTAACGTCATCTATAAAATTTTCACAAAAATGTTAGCCAATCAGATCCAACCCCTCCTTCCCGACTTGATTTATATGCATAGGGAGGATTTGTGAAAGGTAGGCTGATTCAAGATGGTGTTGTCTGGTTCACGAGACAATTCATTCTATGGAGAAGAGAAAAAAGGCATGGATGGTGGTCAAATTGCACATGAATAAGGATTTTGATTGGGTCTCTTGGTATTTCCTTGATCGTGTATTGGAGAAATTTGGATTTCCTCCACATTTTAGAAAAATTATTAGGTCTTGTATTTCTTCTCCAAGGTTCTCCATCATTGTCAATGGCTCACTGGTGGGGTTTTTCTCTCGTAGCAGAGGTCTAAGGCGGGGGATCCTATCTCACCACTAATTTTTATCATCATGGCTGACTCTCTTAGTCACTCCATCACACTTGTTGTTTCTAAAAATATTCTCAAAGGTTTCAAACCTTCCTCTTTTGAGCTTATTGTCTCCCATCAATAGTTTGCCGATGATACCATTATTTTTCTGCTTACCTCATTTCTTGAAGACAAATATCTTAAGCTCATCCTCATGCTTTATGAATATGCCTCTGGCCAGCTGATCAATTTTGAAATATCTCTCTGTACTTTTCAACACCCCTCCCAAAAGATAGTAGAGGATTGCTCTTATTCTTGGCTGTGATATCAATTCACTTCCCACTACCTATCTTGGCATGGCGCTTGGCACTAACAAAATTTCTATGAATGTGTGGAATGATTTGATTGATGATTTTAAAGAAAGCTCCCGAGGATGGAAGGGCAAAATCCTCTCAAGTGCGGAAAATGTATTCATATTAAAAGTAATCTCAGAATTTGCCAATTTATATCATGTCTTTTTTTCATACCATCCTCAGTCATTGAAAGGATAGAAAGAATTCAAAAACATTTTTTTATGGACTGGGATAGAGGAGTGGAATAGAATTCATTTGGTGTCTTGGGACAAGGTTTTCACGTAGAAAAATTTGGGATGTCTTGGAATTAAAAATATTAAAAATATGAACTCTGCTCTCATTACTAAAATGGGTTGGAGACTCATAAATGAAAAACAACCTTGGAATGATATTATTAAGGCCAAATACCTATCTCAAAATGAATCCATGAGAATTTTGAGTGAGGATACTCTCCCTAGGGGCTCCCTCTTTTGGAACAACATTGTCAATATTAGAAGAGGTTTGGAGAAGGGTAGTAAGTGGAAACTTGGTAATGGTGAAGACATCCTCTTTTGGAAAGACAACTGGGTCGAATTCCATGAGATCAGTAATAACACATCTTGGAAGAAACTTCAAGACAACCTCACTGCAAACACAAACATAAGGCCTATGACTACATGGAATGCATTGATGACAAGTGTAAATGGAAGACACTCCATTCAAATGAGCTTGTCTTGAGAAATCTCACCTTGAATTGAATAGAATTATCTGCTATCATTGATATTTTTCAAACTCAAGCCAATAATGAACTTGTATGAGTGGACTCTTTTGATGGGGCTTATACAGTCAAATCAGGATATCAGATTCTCTTAGGGGATTCACAGAGTGACTTCAACTGGAGCAGCGTTTGGCACAAGGAACTCACTCTAAAAGTTAATATGTTTCTTTGGCAGGTCTTAAATAAAAAGATCCTCACCATAAAAATATCATCAAGAGAGGTTCCACAATGCATAATAGATGCATTGTTTACAAAAAGGATGTTGAATCCATTTTTCATCTCCTGTTTCATTTCCCTTTTCTCAAAGCTTATGGGATCTCATTTTTTTCTAGATTTGAAGTCTCCTAGACTTTCCCTAAAGACATTGAAACACTTGGGAGAAATGACATTGTATGTACCCAAAATTGTATGTACTGTACAGTAAATGAAATTGGTTACTGAAGCCCCAATGATGATACAAGTCTCCTCGCAAGGTGTTTGGGATCAGGAAAAGCTCCCCAAGTGTGCATTAACATCCCGCATGCCCCACTTAGCCCCGCATGCTTTGTTTTTCTCTTTTCCCCTCTTTTCTTGGTCTTTTGCTCTTGATTCTGGCGCTGCCCTACAGGCGGCGGTCTCGTGACCGCAGCCCCAAGCGAGGTGGCGGTCTGTAACCACCACCCCGCTCGGGCGGCGGTCCTTTACGCATTTTCCGAATAATCTTTTAACACGACTCACGTAAATTTCAACGTTTACCAGCTTTTTTTCACCGCCATAAGCTTGCATTAATGATTATGGTTCCCTGGAATAGTGTTTTGCCATTGTTTATAGTTTAAGAGATCAATTTGGTTTTTACCTTGGGTAAATGCAAATGCTATAAATAGTTGGCTTGTGCTCAAGAAAATGGCCCCTCAAATTTGCCTCTAAATTTCTCATTGCAATAGATTAGTCTTTCATTTTACTTAGAGTTTTTAGTTTCTTTCATTGCATGATTAGTTAGTGTTGTTTTGTTGTTAGGAAGCCACATATCCATCTTGTGCAAGTGTTGTTGACATTTCATCCAATCCATTGGAGTAGAATAGTTTATTTTCAATAGGAAGCCATTAAAGTTGCAGGTTTTGTTCTTCAAGCAGGATAGTTTCAGGTTCTAGACGTTTTATGTTGCATGACTCGCAATAAATCCCACTAGGAATTGCATAAGCCAAGCTCTGTACTCTTATGTTATCTCTCTCCTACTCGCATTGTATTTAGTCTGTATCCTAATCTACCTTTGTCCCAATATCTATTTATGTTGATGCTAGCATTACACGCTTTTCTGGATCCACGTGGACACGAAGGAACGAGGAGATCACACTGAGGGGACATAGCCACACACACAATCGAATTCACCCCTGTTCTGCAAAATCCAGGTTCTAGCTTTCAAAGTTCTAAATTAGAAGCATATCAAATAGAGTAGCCAATCACTTTATTTCAATCAATTTTACTTTTGATATTACCAGGGAAGCTATGGGGATTGATAGTTTCTGAGAGACTATGATTCATTCCTCACTTCTGAGGTAGGATCGAGAGTCTTGCAAATAGACTAGATCAAGTATTTCATTATTTAGAATAGATTCACAGTTGCACAGACAAATAGCTATACTCGGTTATCTTGTTTGTTTTAATTTGTTATTTTAGATGTCAATTCTAGATATATTAGATAGTTGTTCTTTAAATTCTGTTTAGTAGATAGATATATCAGATTTAGGAATATACATAGACATATCTTTCACAATTAGTTTATTTTGTCATTAGTTAGATTTATATAACTTTCTTTTGTATGACAATCACGGGACCTAGAGAGCCCAGAGAATACGTATTCGAGCCAATCGTGCCCCAACCCAATCTCATCACAGCAATAACTGATATAGATCAGAATCTTAGGATCCAAGTCTTCGAACAACGGTAAACTTACAACAAATCAGTTTCCAGTTAAGCGGGTTAAACATAGAAGACGACAAAGCACACACATTTTGGTCAAATCAACCAAACTACAGATTACCCTAGATACATACCCGCATGACTGTGGAAGGGTTTGAAAGAGAGCAAACATTTGGTTGTGATCCTTTGGTCCCACAGCCTGACGCAGGAGACACTCTCATAGATATAGATACCAGCTTGAGAATCCAGGTTGCACAAATGCCCGTAAGATATCCTAAGAAGATCGCTTACTGAGTTATTAACTCGAATATAGAAGCTGAGAAAGCATATGATTATTGGATACTATGTATTAGGGATTGATTCCGCACATGACCATAGCAGCACCACAACAAATACGAATCTACGGTTGTGACCCACAAATCCCATAGCCCAACGAGCCCATAGGTGAATCGGGACATAGATCTTTGTCCTACGTACACTAGTATTCAGATCTACTCCACTTCCACCTATCATCATCGAACAGTTATCCTTTCTAGACACAGCAGCTAATAAAGCTAAGGAGTTCTGGACTAGGCCAGAGAATCACCCATAGAGTCAATTATATTTACCATCCGCCCTATGACCTTATCTGGAGATATACACGAAACTATCCCAGGTCATTTTCCATGTATTCCACAACCTATAGACCGAATCATACCAGAGCTTGATATTGATTGGAGCCTTCGAGAAGTCATCCTTGCTAATTGATCTATCACACCAGTTCAGGTTAGGAGGGCCTTCTTTGCCTTAGATTCGCAATTTCCACTAGTGCGTGTCGAAGACATCAGATTTCCCAATTAGCTTGTCTGCATCCCACACATATTTAATCCCCACCGGCTGTCTCGGCACGACCTCGGGAGGTTGGGTGCGAGGAAGAGTTGCTTGTAGATTCCCACGCTCACTTGTCACTTTTCCATCGTACAAAATTGGTGAACCCGACGTGAACGTTCCTACTTTCTAAATCTGGAATCTTATTCTTACTTGTGTTGTCAAATTGTTTTACTTTTGTCTTCTCCATCTCATCGGCCTTCACATCAGCTTCACCAAAAAAATTGGTGAACTGACGTGAACGAAATAGTTCTTCCTCATTTATTTTCACTTCTTCCGTCCACTTTCACTCCTTCCCATTATTCTACGGGTATTCATATACCCCCCAAATATGTCGGGATTCGATGCATATGGCAGGCCTCTCTTAGGTCTTGAGGCATACTACGCTCAACTGAATAGATAGTCATCGCCCTCGCTCTCGGTATGGGGTGACAACTATTCAGATAACCAATTATCAACACAAACTCCATCTCCAAGGATTAGATATAACTCATCTTTCCAAACAGAAGAGTTGGATCAGTTCGCTCAAACACGGAAAACAGAGCCTTCAGGCTCGAACAATATGATGCTCACAGGAGAATCTAGTTCATCTCCTCAGGTACTACTTAGACCACAAATTAGTAGACAAGCTAACCCATACCTGGTTTTAGATGATGAACATTCAATACGTTATGCCAGGAATGAGCAACGCTCTCGAAGTATGTACCCACCTATAGGAGGTTTACAAACACAACCCGAAGTCTCTTTTCAAGAAAATACCTCCATACCACGTCGTATAGGAAATGCCCTCGGGGAAACTTGGCAGGGAAATGATCAATTCATAGTAGGATATCACATGCTTATATAACACCATGATATAAAACAAACGCTGCTAAGGCAAAATACCATGACTTCACCAAATGAATTCATTTCAACGTTAGTAGAAAAAGTGAGGGGTTAGAACTTGCTCGGGAAAATCACCATTCTCGGTTCATGCAGCAGGAAGAGCTGTTATCACCAAATCACAGCACCCTTATGTTTCCATAAGTGCATATACTTGAACTTACGGTGTGATTGGATAACATGGGTACTATCTCCAAGTTGTGGGACTTGCTACTTGAGATAGACCTCTAGAGAAAGTCGGTTCTTGCTCCTAAACTACCTGCCACAATATACTCTAATGCAGGGGAAACTAACTATTCTAATCTAAACTTCCAAGGGACCAGGGAGAGAGAATGCATAAAATGAAATCCTACACTAAAGCGGTGATACACCAGAAAAGGAGGGTGTGAGAGTAGTTTTCAAATGCGTGAGATGCAGAAGCAAAGTGCACACTAGAAGGGGTGATGACAGTTCTCCACAATCTAGCAAAATGCATTCACAAAAGTACCTCGAACATACAAAATGATAATGGATCCCTGCAAGAACATAATAATAGACACAATATTCTTGTAATCAAGGTTTAAGGGGCAAGAAGAATGCAAGAAAACATAGTAGGGGAAGATATATCCACAAACTTATATTTTATTGCTTCATGATATGCACAGTTCAATCTATTACAAGATAAGGTCCTGGATCACCATGCAAGGAGTCCACAATAAGGGCCTGCAACACATTGGATTCACAAAGTAATTTGGTAGAGCTTTGCTACAAAACTACTTCCTTTACAATGAGCCCAACACTCCAATTTATAGAAGAAATGAGAAGAGAAAGAGAAGGGAAAATGGAAATCCTGAAATTTGTCCTTCAACCACTTGTAAGAGACATTAAATGGAGTAAAATGATTATATATTACTTACAAAATGTTCCCCATATTGTCCCAGGTGCTGCAAGCAGAGAAAGAATGATGACCATGCCTCTTAATTGCACTCCCAACCACCAAATAAAACACTGTTATGAACCCAGCCACGTTTTCTTAAAAATCTCGATCAATATCTCATCAAATCTAGAATTTCTTGATTTTTATGTGTTGGGCTCGGAGCCACGATTCCAACAGTACCAATTTTGTGTAATTTCGTTGAGAAATGCAAAAGTTATGGCCTTTTGAGTGCGGGAAGCTATTTTGGGTCTGGCAGGCATTTTCTGTCATTTGACGGGAATGAGCATTAACTGATTGGAGCCGAATATGTTTCTTTTATTTAAATATATCTACCCTTGTTAAAATTGTGGTGTAGAGGACATCGTGATCGATCCAGAAAGTCCAATTTTGTGAAAATCGGAGCTCGGAGTCAAAAGTTATGGCTGTTTGAAGTTTCACGGATCAAACGTTGACTTTTCTTCTTTGCCTTCACCATTTCAGCTTTTCACGTCCCTCGCGTACCTTTTTCCCAACCTGTCCTAGATGAAAATCTCCGCCGGCTGATTCATGCTTCCTTGTTCTGTTTGCGGCTTTTCGCCTTTTCGCGTCCCACACGTCCCTCGTACTTTTGTCCCAGTGTCCGCATGGGCTGCTGGGACAAATATCTCGAACCGCCTAAAATAGATCTGTCTTTCGGCGAATCGGCCGGTTCACATCCCATGCGTACTTTTGTCCCGGCTGTCCCAAAACCGCGTAAAATAAAAACTTGACGATTTTCCTTGCTTTTGGCCGATTCGGCTTTTCGCATCCCGACGTCCCAACTATCCCGTGGACCGCCTAGGACAAAAATGTCTGAATTAGCTGATTTTCTTTGTTTTTTCGGCCCCAAGCTTGGTACGACAAACCTTAGTATGACCCGAACTGGTACAACCCAAACCCTTCAGACCCGAAATGCTTTAAAACAGTCCTGCAACCTTATTTTTGCATTTTTTCCATTTTTTCAATTTGTTGGGATTTCTTCTTGGATGGGAGAGTTAGAGAGAAGCGAGGGGCCCAAAAACATGATTTCGGGCCTTGAATCAATCTACTTGCTCGGGACTGAATAATTTGATGCATGTTATCAAAATTACCTTGAGGGGTGAATTTTGGATAACAGGAACTCCTAATCCGCCACATCATCCTAGCCAGGTAGACCTCCTCATAGTAATAGGCACATTAGGCATGACTCCTCAGTATTCACAACAAACCCCAACAAGAGCTGCCATTTCTAACACCGTTCTGACACCTCCCGGTCTAGTACAAAATAATCCATTTTGGACAATACCCCTTCATACTTAAACATGTACTCCAAATCACCGCAAGGGGATATGTTCTCCTCTCCCGGCATGGTTCCTCAAACACAGGGGTTTCCTTACACCCCCACTAACACGTACGCTACGCCATATCAACAACCCATTCCACCTCCGCTCCCTCAGCAGGCACCATCAATGGTCGAAACCTATGCGATAGGAACTTACTCAGAATATTTGAAAGAACCCTTATATTTCACCATACGAAGTGTAATGCTTCCAAGGCCTCTTCCCATTCGCCCAAATACAAAGGTGAGGGAGATCTGAATGCACATATCAACGCTTACGCAACAGCCATCCGAGAACTACTCCCATGGGATGGGGTTATTGCTAAAATATTTCCCAAAACTTTGGAAGGTATCACTCTCGATTGGTATTATAGAATACCTGAGGCTTCCATCCATTCGTTCAAGCAACTTGTTTCAGAGTTCATCAAGGCATTTGACATGAACAAACTATTAAGAACAGAATCAGGGAATTCTTACACATCAAGCAAGAACACAATGAATCTGCCGCCCATTTCATCCCAGAGGTGGCATACGAGTTCTTTATTCTTGATAAGTGCTCCAAACATGGATCGAGATGGAACTATGTGATTTATTCCTTCATTCTCTTAGCGAGAGATGTGAAGGAAGAAGTCAGAAGTTCCCACTAAGAACTTACGATGAAGTACTTGAGAGCGCTCTGAATAGATCAAGCTGATTGATAGTGGTCATGAAAACATATGGAGCAAACGGGAGGTTAATCACCTCCAACCGAGAACACTACAACTTATCCCTACTACCACGAATGTCAATCAAGGAGCTAAAATCCTTAATAAAAATCACGGCGTAAGAATAATAGATGGAGTAATCGATCGACCTAAGAAGGTAAATGTTGTCAATACTCCATCACAAATAAACAACCAACGAAACAACAACTTTACCCCGACAATCAATGCAGTGGATTTTAATCATCCACAACAACAACAACAACAATGACGGAGAAACCTTACACAGGGTTCAAGCCAAAGCTCAACTGGTTATCAAAATCTAGAATCAAAATAAAAAACAGCAAATGCAAAACTTTAATAGGCAACGGTTTGATCAAAGTTTTGGGCCACAATATGCACCAAACCAACAAACTAGGAATTACAATCCTAATTTGTATTGTGGTTTCCACAAAATTCAGGGCCATGACACTAGAATGTGTCGTGACTACAATAAATTCATGCAACGCTTTCCAGAAGAACAAAGACAACTTTTCATAGATATGTTTTTGGCAGATCCTATGTCACCATCATCAAATAATTTTTGCAGGTCAGTGGTTTCCCCTCAAAATGCACCTCTCAAGATCTTCAACGATCCTCTCCCAAATCATTCTAACAATAACAAGTTAGATCCAAACGGGACAAACAAAGGTGTCATAATAAGAAATAACAATCAAGATGCCTCAACTCCGACAACTCTCGAATTGCTCCTAACCTAGGTTCAAACGGTAATACAAAAATCTTAGGATTAGTTGAGTTGGAGGTTGAGTGTGAAATTAATGCAAAAACTCGGACAAAGGACTATGTTTCACAACCCCTACTCGATATTTTCTGTGCACGAGATGAAGTTCCTACAATAGCAAGACCAGTAGGATCCTATGATTTAATATCAGATTTGAACAAGACCTTTTCTCACATTTCATTCCTAGATTTGCTGAAAAATTCACCCGCGCATCACTTTGCGTTGCTCAATGAATTAGGTCTTGGTCATCTAATCAACGTTACGCCACCACCTAAAACACAAGTAAACCATATAGACTTCGATATCCACCTTCCAGGGCAGCTAGATAGGGATACCGAGTTTATATTTGACATAAAAAAAATGCCAACAGATGCTGAAATTACATGTAGAGGTGATCCGGCTTTGCATTTAAAGGTGTAGGTTTACAACAATTATGTTAAACGCGCAATGGTGGATGATGGGGCAGCAGTTAACATTGTCCCCTTCTCTTTCCTTCAAAAGCTAAGATATGGAGAAACAAACTGTTCCACAACAAGAAATACGCTAAGGGGGTATGATAGCCTTAAAGCTACTTCAATTGGGACTATAATACTACCAGTCACCTCAGGGCCCAAAACAATCCTCACTGAATTTTATATTATATATCAAGAAACCAACTATAATATGATTCTCATTAAATGCGTGGATACACCGCATGAAGGAAATCCCTTCCACGTTATTCCAAGAAATAAGATTTCTACACTTAGGAAAAGTCTTCATCGCTCAAGGGGATCCTAAACCCTTTGATATACACTTAGAAAACCCCAAGAAAAATAAATGAGTCCATACAGAGCATGAACTTCCCATGAATCAATTAAAAAAACCACCTCCAACAAAAGAGTTAGTCCCAGTCACCCCAGACATTCCAAAGGTTGAATTTGTTGACCCAAAATATACAAGGTGGCAAAGACAAATAAAGATAAGTCAATTTACGTGGAAAAAGCAGTCTCACTAAAACCACGGCGGGAATTATGAAACTCTTGGAGAATGAAAACTCGATCTTTCTCCCATTCGAACCTCAAGGAATGGGTAGTCTTCTCGGTATAGCATCTCTTCCCTCCGATAACCTAAATCTATATATGAACATGATAGAATTAACAAATGAAGAAGGGCAATTTAAAATTGAAACGATGCCTATCAAAACCATCTCTAGGCACTACCCTATTCTAAAGCCTAGTTTCGACCCATACGTGTTTGAAGCTATGTTTTCCCTATCCATGGGGCAAGACCTCATCATTAACACAATGCTCGATATGAGAGAGAAGTTCGAGCAACATAGTCATGCTCACCCACATGTCATCTCTCAAAAACATGACAAAGAGGCATGCGAACACCTCTTTCAGAAAAATGTTTTTAATAATGGGACATATACACCTCTAGGCAAGGGTTGTAAGTTCAAACCTGAATGGTAGGCCCTCGTCAAGAGAATGAAAAATTTGAGGATAATGGTTCTCCATTGTGTACTTCTAGGGGTGAAGAATTCGATATTCGTCAACTTTCTTCACCTTAGACATCATGACATATAGTTCCACCTACATTTTCATATGTACATGGTTACAGTTGCATTGCATTAGTAATTTAGTTAGTTCATCCTGTTCACTCGTTTCATAAATATTGTAGTCCAGGAACTTACTCTTAAGTAATCTGTTACAAATTTCTGAAGATATTGGCAAAATTATTCAAATCACATCTCTTCAAACATCATCAAGTATTTTCAAATCTTCTCATCAAGTTCGACAGACAAACATTGACGGAAACCATACCAAGACCTGCATACTTGGCTTCGCTCTTTCTTTCTACTAGGTGAAGTTGTCCTTGCCTAGAGTCTATTCTAGAAGCTTCTTGGTGTCACATCTATCCCTCTTAAAATCTCTTGGAGCGAAAGGATATCCTAAAGTCATAGATCGAAATGTCAAAATCAAATGAAACCAAAAGTGCAAGCAAAAAAATATTTTATTTTACACACTTCTTTGCCCCATCAACCTTCGGTGATAAGCCCACATCTCTTACTAGTGATGTGAGGTTGGGAAAGGAAAGAAGTGCCCTTACTCGTATGTATCTTGCCTTTGGTGACAAACCCATGCTTCTTAATAGTGGCATGAGGCGGGGTGTGGGGGTCCGGTCACACAAACTAACAAATCTTGGTATGCTAAAAACACAAGTCAAATTTCTGTTAAGAGAAGGCAAATATCCAAACATCCAAATTCCAAAGAAATCAAATCCTCAAAACCATATTTTGTCAACCAGTTGCCATTTATGAATCTAAGTCTAGATAAACTGAAAAGTAAGTGGCCTTTTAAGCTTGGTGGGTAGTAGTTCTGAGTAGGGTGGGTGTGTAGGTCCAAATTTGGTTCTTGTTCTTGTTTTGTCTGTCTCTCATCATTCCACTCAAATCAAACTCATACAACTTGTGCCCTTCCCAATTGTTGGTGTTGAGCCCTCGCATCTTACTAGTTGTGTGGATTTGGGATTGGGGCAAGTTCATCTCTTTATCGCTATACATTCATCACATTTTTCCAACATAAGAAGAAATCACAGACATTGTCTAAAGAGGCCAAAAGTTCAAAACTACAACATGTTTGTCATCACATATCAGCATTGCAAAAGCAAATAAAGTAAAAACTTTCTGTTTAACATTTGTTATCACTTGTCATCCATTGCATACATTCTGAAAAGCATGTGAAAATCAGGAATTCTAAAACATCTAAGAGTACACACATGAATCAAGTCAAGCCAACCCTATACAACGAATAACCAAGCCAAAAAGAGATATATGTACATATCACGGTGTGTCATAGCTTTTTACGATGTCATCGCACACTAGGTGTGGTCAAAACGCTTGCAATAAGCACAAAATACCAAAACAACATACATGCCTCACAAAATGGAGACTAAGAAATAAAGGAACTCTGCCTATCCGCCCTTTTGAGGCCCATTATGACTACTCTAGTTACAAATTTCTTAGGAGTTCTTCTCAAAAGCATTCAAAAACAGCAAAAAGCTAAGCCTAACGCAAAATACCATTCCCAAGCTCATTCCAATTCAATCATACTCAAAAATGAAAAGAGTGATCACCATGGACCCAAAGCTCAAAAATTACCAAATCAATACGCACAAATGAATAGGAAAATGAACTCATTTTGTATATTTATGACATTCTAACCTTGTTTTGAATGTTCTTTCCCATAGTTGGAGTGCCGACAGAGGTAAGTTCTTATCCTCGCGCAAATGGTAAGTCCTCATTTCATATCAATTTAGTATTTATTTTCAATTTATTTTATCTATCTACACTTGAGTCCCTTTTTCATTTTGCAAATAGTGGGAATCTGGATGGCGGCATTTCGGCACACGGGCATGTCAGGTATAGCCTCTAACTCCCCATTTCAAGTACTTCCATACTCGGACCCAACTTTTACGCCTCTTCATGGTTAAAACGCTTCTCCGAGGGGGCAATATGTACGTACCCAAAATTGTATGTATTGTACAGTCGGAAATTGGTTATGGAAGCCCCAATGATGATACAAGTCTCCTCGCAAGGTGTTCGGGATCCAGAAAATCTCCCCAAGTGTGCGTTAACATCCCGCATGCCCCGCTTAGCCCCTGCATGCTTTGTTTTCTCTTTTCCCCTCTTTTCTTGGCCTTTTGCTCTTCAGTTACGAAACCGCCGCCCTGCCTGGGCGGCGGTCTCGTGACCACCACCCTAAGCAGGGCGGCGGTCCTTTACACATTTTCCAGAATGCTCTTTTAACACGACTCACGTAAATTTTAACATTTACCAACTTTTTTTCACCGCCATAAGCTTGCATTAATGATTCTAGTTCCCTGGAATAGTGTTTTGCCATTGTTTATAGTTTAAGAGATCAATTTGGTTTTTACCTTGGGTAAATGCAAATGTTATAAATAGTTGGCTTGTGCTCAAGCAAATGGCCACTCAAATTTGCCTCTGAATTTCTCATTGCAATAGATTAGTCTTTCATTTTACTTAGATTTTTAGTTTCTTTCATTGCATGCTTAGTTAGTGTTGTTTTCTTTGTTAGGAAGCCACATATCCATCTTGTGCAAGTGTTGTTGACATTTCAACCAATCCATTGGATTAGAATAGTTTATTTTCAATAGGAAGCCATTAAAGTTGCGGGTTTTGTTCTTCAAGTGGGATAGTTTGAGTTTTGGACGTTTTATGTGTAATGACTCACAATAAATCCTGTTAGGAATTGCATAAGCCAAGCTCTGTACTCTTGCGCTATCTCTCTCCTACTCGCATTGTATTGATCTGTATCCTAAGCTGCCTTTGTCCCAATATATATTTTTTTAATGCTAGCATTACACGCTTTTATGGATCCACGTGGACACGAAGGAACGAGGATATCACACCGAGGGGACATAGCCACACACACCATCGGATTCGCCCTATTCTCTCCTCCCACGGCCCGGATGCAGGAGACACTCTCATAGATATAGATACCACCTTGAGAATCCGGGTTGCACAAACGCTGTAAGATATCCCGAGAAGATCGCACGATTATTAACTTTGAATATAGAAGTTTGAGAAAGCATACGATTATTGGATACTAGGGATTAGGGATTGATTCCGTACATGACCATAAAGCAGCACCACAACAAATACAAATCTATGGTTGTGACCCATAAATCCCACAGCCCAACGAGCCCATAGGTGAATCAAACATAGATGTTGGCCTACGTACACTAGTATTCAAATCTACTCCACTTTCACCTATCATCATTGAATAGTTATCCTTGCTAGACACAACAACTAACAAAGCTAAGGAGTTCTGGACTAGGCCAGAGAATCGCCCATAGAGTCAATTATATTTACCATCGCCCTATGACCTTATCTGGAGATATACACGAAACTATCCCAGGTCATTTTCCACGTATTCCACAACCTATAGACCAAATCACGCCAGAGCTCAATATTGATTAGAGCCTTCGAGCAGTCATCCTTGTTGATCGATCTATCACACCAGTTCAGGTTAGGAGGGCCTTCTTTTCCTTAGATTCACAATTTCCACTAGTGCGCGTCGAAGACATCAGATTGCCCAATTAGCTTGTCTGCATCCCACACATATTTAATCCCCACCGGCTGTCTCGGCACGACCTCGGGAGGTCGGGTGTGAGGAAAAGTTACTTGTAGATTCCTATGCTCACTTGTCACTTTTCCATCGTACAGACACCCTCCCTTGGACACTCTATTCTAAGGAAACTTTAGAGGTTGGTTTTCCCCACATCATCTAGAAAATTTGGAAAGCTATAAATTATCTTATCTTCAGAGGTATCAAGAGTAATAGAAAAATAATTTTGAAAGAAATCACCATTGACTTGAAAGAGAACATTTAAAAATTTAAACCCCTAAAAATCAGGCCTTCCCTCATAATGAAGAGAGATATATTAGGAATCGGGGTATTGATTTAAGCAACAATCAAGCTAGGCCCAATGAAATGGATAGATCCAAGGTTAAGTGGATTCCTCCTCAGAATGGTTGGTACAAGCTCAAATTTGATGGGGCCTCCAAAGGCATTCCTAAAAATGCAAGGGGGTGGGGTTATTAGGAACCACACTTGTGACAATGTAATGGTGGGTTATCTTTGGACCCATGGGGATTCGGATCTAACCATTATGTAGAAGCTCTTGTTGCATTATGGGGATTAAGGGAATCAAACAACTCAATATTGAAAATCTTATAATTGAAGGTGATTCTCTTAATATTATCAATAACATTAAGGAACCTACCCCCTAATTGGAATGTAAAACACTTTATACATGAGGCCATGGATATTTGCAATAGTTTGAAAAGGATCAGCATATGTCACATGTATAGGGAGGGAAATTCCATGGTGGACTACTATGCCAACATGGGCGTAAGCTGTAATGATTTCAAGATTTGGGATAGTTATAATGATATCCCTCAAGTGGCTAAAAAAATCTTGGAAAGTGATGCTCGGGACAACTGTACTAAGGGATAGTACCATTTTCGCTCCTTGGCTAATGGAAAATCACCACCTCAATAAAGTAGCATGCTTGAGTACTTTTCTCTTGCAACAAGTAATTCCTAGATTTTTCTTTATTGCAACTGCCAAATGTGTGGTTTTCATGCTCTCGGGTGATTTTTACTCACCGATAGATCGTGTGATTTGGTGATCAAAATTTTGCGAAGATGGGGAGACCACCTTTGCGGGTTGATTCGGTGTTTGAATTGACCTTAAAATCCAACACCAAGCTCTAGAAAGCCATGGATGTGGACGGATTTACTAGATTTATTCAAAAAATAAAAGGCTTCGACCAAAATAATAAGTTCGACAAGGAGGTAGAGGAGAAGTAATTTCTACAAGGGTCAAAGAAGTTGAAATAAACAAGGTTGACATCCTCTGCACTTCCAACCTGATGTTGTTTAATGATGTGGCTCGCATGGTGGTTTGATATGTCACCTTGAAAGGTAGGTTCATTTCTCTCCCATTGCACCATTTGGTAATTCGAATCATTTTCGTAGAGCCCCTATGATTAGCTTGGCTTATTACATTTTAAAGTCTCTTGAAAATTTTATCTTGGAAGTCCAAAATCACAAGAGGGTTGTGCCTTTACACCAAAGGGGTGACCATGTTGCTACACCTTTATTGCCTTGAAATGGTTGTAAACAACCCATCTAGGCCCACCTTGCCACTATCTTCCAAAAACACAAAATTCGAGACAACCCTCCCCTCTTCCCTGTTAAGAGGGCCCTCGAGAAGTAAGTACAAGTCTATGGACCATGTTGGAGCAGAAAACCTTCTTGTTATCGTAATGCGAGAATGCTACCCCTCCGCCTCAACATTCCCTTGACATCCCTAAAGACCGGAAGGGGAAGCACGTTGTCATGAAGAAAGAATAGGGCAACCAGATCTGATTTAAACTAGAAAGTGAAGACCATGGAGGAAACTATGGGAAAAATTGTCACAAAACAACTTAATCGCCAAGCTACTCAAAAACACATTATGGATTTCCTCCACACTCATGTCGAGCAACTATGTGACATTAACGGGTTACTGAAGAGTTGTGGAAAGGAGGAAAAGCTACATTGAAAGTGATCAAAATCAATGGAAAAATCTAGTTATACACTGCTTTGAATTTTTCAAGGCCTTTGATGAGGTCAAAACATTTTTCGAGAAAAGTTTCATGTAGAAGGATTTTTCCTTCTTGGGTTTTGTTTTTGGTTTTGTGTTGTTCTCCTCTTGTATGAGTAGCTATTTTTTCACTTCTTTCTTCTTATTTTTTTCTCCGTTCGCGCGGTCTTTCTCTGCCTTTGGTTGATATGGATGTTTTTGGCAGCTTTGGCCATTTTGGGTGTGGTCTCCACCGATAAAAACCATCTACTTTTCTGTTTCATCTTGCATTAGGCTTTTATTTTTAAGGGTGTGGTCCCATTTTCTCTTGCCACTTTTTTAAAGCTGATTTGGCTTTTGAGCCTTTTGTATCTTTAGTACGGTTCCCAATAAAAATACAATTTATCAATAATAAAAAAATTAATTTATATCAACCATAAAATCTAGAATATATCTATTAATACATTACACGATGGTATACTATAAAAATAAGAAGGAATAAAGATTATCTATATAGAGAGATATAAAAGTGTTCTAGGCATACTATTTGGTTGGAAAGAGTAATTGGACACATGTAGGGGCTTCATTCATGATACGTGCTTTGAAAATACTCATGTACAAAATCTTGAAGATCTTCTTTGGTCCATAGTATGAAATGTCCTACTTTGTATGGTTTTGAACCTATAAATGGTGTATCTCTATAAATTTTATTTCCTATTAATGGTATAAAAATGTTTATCACTCTCTATCACTAGGTCTTGCACACCTTCAAAACCATTTGTAACAAATAAAAAACCCTAAATACCTGTAAAAAACTTCATCAAATGATTATATAAAAATGGGTAAATATGTGTGTGGGTGAGGGTGGAATGATTTTGGAGGTTAACATATATTGAACCAATCCAAGTGTTTCACTACACACCCTTGAGTGGGAGAAAAACTCATGTAGTTATCATAGTGTTGGTGGAAGTAGTATATGTAGTATAAGCCGAACCCCTATGTTTTCCCTTGTATCTCTTGACACAGAGAATAATGGGTGTAACTATAGATAGAATGAATATGTACCCAATGATAGTAAGTAATGTGGTGTGACGTGCTTCAAATTATGAAGCCCGATTCCCTTTATCCCTCAAAACTTTTAGCAATTATTGGAATGACTTGATCTTGCTAAGATATGGATCTATGACCTTTGCATACTTGGTAATGGAGGAAGATGGACTCTTGAACTTGGTTTGAGTGCTTCAGACCTATGTGGTGGTTGCTTTAAGGGATGTGCATATGTTTTAGGAATATTTAAGAGAGCTTGAGTGCTTTAGTGTTGATATTGTAAAATGAGTTCTTGAGAATGATATGTGAGTTATGAAGTGCATTTGACATGCTTATATAGGCTTTCAAAATTTAGATATTTGCATTGTGGTCAACTTAGGGAATATGAAATGATACACATTATTATTTTCAATTAAAAAAATATTTAAAGAGAGGGTACAAGACTATATATGTTGGCCCAGACTGTAATATGACATGTTCATGTTCTGTACAATCCCACGAAATATTTAGTATTAAAAGATCTTGAGTTTGGGAAATTTCCATGGGGATAGAATACTACTTTTGATAATTACTTTTTATGAATGAATGAAAGAGAAATGTGTATAGATTAGAAATTCATGTTAGAGAGAGAATAATATGATAATTTATCTTAAAATGTGAGCATTTGTATTAGTATAGGAACAAAATAAAACTTCTCATTTCCAAAGTATAAGTTACCAAAATTGAGTTTCTACATTTGGCCCCCTTTAAGTGTGGAATTAAAAATTACATATTTAAAGGAAAAACATACTCGAGTGTAAACACACACTTTATATTCACTTGATTGTTGTTTTTCTTTGTGTTAGCATTGACATGTTCCATGGTGAAACCTACAATACAAAGTGTAATCAATACACATAAAAGAAATTGCACAATAACTCAAATGTAAATAATGTATGTAACTTTGAAAACTGCACTTGTGCACAGTAAAGTAAATATATATAAAGCATGAAAGTAATACACATGTTTTCATTGCAAAGAGGAGATCTTGTTCTTGTTGTAATTGTAAAGTATGATTTCCATTGAGCTGTCTTTGAAGGATTGGGGTGATCAACCCTAATTTTTACTAAAGGATAAGTTGAAGTAGGAGAGGAGTAGAGTGTGCATGACACAACACCATGAAGAGGTACCATAGGAATTTTTCCTAAAGAATCCCACAAAGGGGGAAGATGTGTGTACAAAGTATCAAGCCACCTTGATATCTTCAGAGACTATGGAGTATATATTCACCTTGATATCTTCCCACCCCCAAAACTAAACCATTGCAGATGTATCTAGGCCCAATTTTGTAGATAACACAAAATCCAAAATGGAATAGATGGACCATGTCCCCACCATGTGTTGTAATGATTAAATCTGATTACGCAAAAGCTTAATGATGCAAAGAAGAACAAGGACCATGCCCCCATACCTAGGTATATCTGTAATTGTGTCTATGTGATGTAGTAAAGAAGGAATGAAGTATTCACACCCTTTTATTCTACTCTAATCCATGTCATCTATATTTGAATATGTACTGTAATTTTATAAATAAATCTAAGAATATGAGAATGCAAAGGATGAAAATGTCCAATTCAATCCATAACATACTATGGTTTTGTCCCTCAATGGATGGTTCTACACCAATGTTAATTTTGTTCATGTTATGTATTTGTTCCTATTTATAAGGATTTTCACCCCGTGAAAACCTATATTTGAGTCATATATTCCATTATAATATACCTCAAAGAATTCCCCATATTTTGAAGCTTGTGAGATATAGTAATAGAGCATGCAACTCAAAAGAAATGATGCATACACATGTTGGATAAGTTTGATAATCTATGTTCGATCACATAGAAGGATATTATAGGTAGACACCATTAGGTTCCTTTTCCTAGAATAAGGTTGTGCATATTGGAGACCTTGGGGAAAAATAAAGTAAAACATAATGAGAAACAAGTAATTAGAGAAAAATAAATCTTTTATAGAATACAAAAAAATTCAAATAAGATAACATAATAAGTACACAAGGAATGTCACATAGATAAGAGGAAAAGAGCCAAAAACATGGAACAAAAAGGTGTCTAAAGACAAGCATAAGAGGCACATAGGACACATACAAACAAGAAACCAAGTATTCAAGTAATTAAACAACAAAGAAATCTAACAATAAGTTAACAAGTTGCACAAGACACATGTGTTAGTCATGTTAGCCTAAAAGATATTATATTCATAATATATGTAATTGCATATAATGAGGAAATTAAAGTAATTGTAATGAAATAAAGTAAATCGAGTAGTGTGCCATATTCCCTTATATGATCAAAATCATTAGGAAGGGACTAGGCTAACACCTTTAATCATGTCTCAATCTATATATTCCTTGCATCAAGATCAACGCACCTCATTAACATATGTGTGTAAAGAGTAGATAGAAAAATATGCCATTTATCAAACCAATATGACAAAAAATATATATAAAGTAAAGAGCTAATGAATCAAGTCATATGTTTGGGATTTAGTATTATTATAGAATATTTTAATGTTTTTGTATTATGTGATTATTTGAATGTATTTGTATTTTTGGAATTATCTATGTACAAGAAGGAGGTAGCGCAAGAGCTACCCGATGAGGGCCTCCCTACGAGACATGTAAATCCCATAAATTAAAGGAGACTTTGGCCTCAAATGTGTCGCATGATAGAAGGATGATCCTTTATAATTTGTGTAGGATCCATAGTATGTGCAATATGAGACCTAACAAGATGCATAGGAGGGAGAGATTCACTATAAGTAGCATGTAGAAGAATCATAGCTATAGATAGAAATGGATGTTAGGCTGAGATGAGATGAGGAAAGGAATTTTTTTGAATAAATGGGAGGTTACATAGATTTAGCTCAGATCCATTATCAACTAGTACTCACCTAATGCCTATGTTAAAGATGCAATCTTGAATATATAAAGAGGGGATCATTATCATAAATAGAAAGAACACGAGCTACGGTAGATGGGAAAGTAAGTTATTCGAGAGAATGTAACTACAAACAAATGATAAAATTGGTCCGAAGGAGTATTGGAAGGAATGTAAGTATTAGCCATGAGAGTGTCGATTCTTGCTTAACAGTCATGATTAGCTTACAAGAAGGCTTGGATGGAAATATCCATGGTGAGTGGATCCTAGAATGCTCAAGTTTGGGTTCACCAAATGATTTAACAAAATATATAAATTTGTAAAACCCTAATTGCAGAGTCACATATAATAAATAAATGATAAAATACAGATTGGACACAAGCAATAAACTAATAAATATAAAACTCTAAGTGCAAGAGAGGAAGGAATGACTTAGTTGATTCATGTTATTCCTGGAATTGATCTAGATCGAGGCTGATGAACATGAATGGCATATTGTTGTAATTAGGCACAAGTAAAATCTAAAACTATCGAGATATGCTTGGACTAGGGCACCTGGACTGGGGCGAGGGCACTTGGGTGCTAGAGAACTCTATTAGGCACCTATGACTGCGCAGGAGCTCAGAACAAGGTTTTTCTAGTGTTGCAAGATGGTCACTGATAGTCATTGTTGATCACATGTATGTTGCGGCTTGATCGTAAAAGTCACTTGTAACCTGTAAACAGATGTTGACCTGTAAAACCCTAAAACTTCATCAAATCCCAAAAAGAAAATATGTAATATGGGGAATCGAATTTACCCCGACGGTCACCCGACTGAGTGAACTTACGACCGAGTGTTGCACTACATCTCGAGACTCCATGTAGTTATTATGTGTGTGAGATCAAATCATGCCCTAGGAATCCCTTACGCAAGTGTTATTCATGTTAGCCTAAAATATATCATATTCATAATATATGTAATTGCACATAATGAGGAAATGAAAGTAATTGTAATGAAATAAAATCACCTAAGTAGTGTGTCATATGCCCTTATATGATCAAAATCACTAAGAAGAGACTATGCCAACACCTTTAATCATGTATCAATCTATATATTCCTTACATCAAGCTCAATGCACCTCATGAACGTTTGTGTGTAAAGAGTGGATAGAAAATAATTCCATTTATCAAACCAATATGAAAAACAATGCACATAAAGTAAAGAGCTAATGAATCAAGTCATATGTTTGGGATTTAGTATTTTTATAGAATATTTTAATTTTTTTGTATTATGTGATTATTTGAATAAATTTGTATTTTTGAAATTATCTATGTACAAGAAATAGCTAGCACAAGAGCTACCCGATGAGGGCCTCCCTATGAGAGTGGTAAAGCCCATAAATTAAAGGAGGCTTGGGCCTCAAATGTGTCACAATAGAAGGATGATCCTTTTTAATTTCTGTAGGATCCATAGTATGTGCAATATGATACCTAACAAGATGCCTAGGAAGGAAATAGCATGTGAAATAGAATACCTAATAGAATTCCTAGGAAGGAAATACCCACTAAAGTGTAAATCACTCATTAGAAATAATATTTTTATCTCAAATCTAATGTTAGGTGCTTGAATTTTTTTTTGTTGATTTTTTAGAATATTGGAAAATAGGTGCTACCATAGGAACTCATCAAGAGGATGAGGAGGTAAACCCACTTAGGTGTTATATTTTTCCAATTTTGGAACTTTATGCTTGGTAGTGAGATGTTGGGAAATAAGTAATGCTTTTAAGGAAATCTAATTGTCATCATCGATGAGATTTATCCTTTAATATTATTGAGTGAATTTATCAAGTGGAATTATAGGTAATGTATGTTGTACTACAAATGATTCATAAAAATTAACTTCATATGTGTCCCCTTCATGTTCAGTGAAGTTATCAATGATAACAATATTTTCTATAATATATAAAGGTTTTCTATGGAGTAAAATCAAATTACCTCTATGGATAATAATAAAAAGGCTAGCATGGTCCTTAAACTTGACATGAATAAATCCTTCGATAAAGTTTCCTGGGATTTTCTTGACAAAGTTTTGGCCAAATTTGGATTTCTTGACAAATTTAGAAGAGTTATTAAAGCCGCATCTCAACAAAGCTAGATTCTTTGTGAAGGTCAATGGTGAACGTGGGCTACTTCACCAGCGATGAGGGGACTAAGGCGGGGGATCCTATATCCCCTCTTCTCTTTATTTTAATGGCGGATAGCCTCAGTAGAACAATTACCAAAGTTGTTAAAGATGGTCTTCTAAAAGGCACTAAACCTACCTCTACGAATCAAACAACTTCTCATCAGCAATTTGTGGATGACACTATCCTACTCTTAGTGGCATCTATTCTGGAAGCTAAGGTGATCAAGTCCATTTTGAAATTTTATGAGGCTGCTTCTAGGCAAGAGATCAACTTTGACAAAAGCTCCATTTTCTTTTTCAATACTCCTTTGGAAAGGCGAGAATAAAATTGCTAAAGTATTGGGTTGCAAAATCAATGTGCTTCCCACTACTTATTTGGGGCTTCCTGGGTACTAAAAAGTTTCAAACAAAGTTTGGAATGACTTACTGGAAAGATTCCAAAAGAAATTGGTAGGATGGAAAGGAGCCATTCTTTCCAGTGTTGGTAAATGTCTGCTTATCAAAAGCACTCTTCAAAATCTACCTATCTACATTATGTCTTTGTACAACATTCCCTCTGCCTTCAGAGAAAAAATTGAAAGGATTCAGAAACACTTTTATGGCAAGGGAATGGAGGAAAAATTTAAATATCACCTGGTTTCTGGGATCAAGTGTGCACTCCTAAAAGGATTGGGGGCTTGGGCATAAAAGACATTAGAAAAATGAATATGGCCTTAATTGCAAAAATGGGTTGGAGATTGCTTTCGGAGGAAAAACCTTGGATAGATCTCATTAAGGCTAAATATCTAGAGTAGCAAACAACTTCCTCCTTCCTACATTTTGAACTGCTTCCCCATGGCTCCATTTTCTAGAACAACTTGATTCTTACCAGGAATTTTATTAAGCAAGGTTGTAGATGGAAAGTGGGAAATGGCAGAGACATCAATTTTGGAGTGATAATTGGTCTAATTTTAGCCTCAATGATATATTTGGTGCAGCTAAGGAGATTATGGAACATAAATATGGTACTAAGGTCATTGATTACATGGAAATTGATGGAAATCAAAAGAGGTGTAAACGGCTCTCTGTGAATGGCTTGGATTTGAACTTTGTGTTGTCCTCTCTTTAGGAGCAAGTTGGACCTCATCCCCTTGAATCAGGTGGATGTCAAAGATGAAATTGTTTAGCACAATTCTAGAGATGGGGACTATACGGTTAAATCTGGGTATAATTCTTACTTTGAGAATACCCAGAATGATTTTAATTGGAGAAAAATATGGATGACTAAGTTAACCCCTAAAATTAACTTTTTCTTTTGGATTTTTCTCAGAGGTAGAATTATTACTAATGATAACCTGATAAAGAAAGGATTCATTATGCCTAATAGGTGTCATCTTTGCAAAAAAGATTATGAAGATATTAAACACCTTTTTATCCATTGTGATTATGCTACCATGATTTGGAGCTATGCCCTATCCAAGTTCAATGTTCTTTGGACGGTACCTAAGGACTTCATCCAATTCTAGACCCAATGGAATCCTCCTTTTAAACATTGTGTTGTGAGAAGACTTTGGAAACTAATCATGCCCCATATTATCTGGAGAATATGGAAAGATAGGAATGATATCATCTTCAGAAATAACAAACAGCACTGTAAGCTCAACTTTGCTAAGATTGGGCATGCTGTTAAAGATGATATTGGGAGATTCAAACCCCCCAAAAATAAGAAGTATCCTATTGATGAAGAATACATTCTTTCCAATTGGAAGATTGGAATTGCTAGTTTGTAGATTAGGAATACCTCAAACATTGATAGGTCTTTGGTCCATTGGATTCCTCCTGAGAGAAACTGGTATAAACTCAACTTTGATGGCGCTTCCAAGGGTAACCCTAGTCTTGCTGTTGGGGGAGGAGTTATCAGGGATCACAAAGGCTATTTAGTTGCTAATTTTTCTAGTAAAATGAGGATTCGGATGAATCATTATCTTGAAAATTTATTGCTTTGCTCTTTGGGGGCTAAGGATTGCCAAAGATTTTGATATCCAAAACTTAATTTTGGAAGGGGACTCTCTTAATATCATCAATCATTTAAACCAAACTTCTCCTCCTAGCTGGACCATTAAGGACTTCATTATGGAAGCAAGAAATATTTGTCAAAATATCAAGAATATCATCATTAAACATACCTATAGGGAGGAAATAAGGTTGGTACACTTTGGCTAATATGGGCATCAATATTAATCTTACCATATGGGATAATGCAAACAACATCCCTAAGGAGGTTCAAACTAGCATTAATGTGGATAATAATGGAATTACTTACATGGAGTAATTTTAATTATGACATGGAGTGGGTCTTAACGGAGGTGAAAGATCTCACTTGTGTGATTTATCCTCCTTTTTAAGGCCACATTAAAGCCATCAAACCTCGCATAGGTGGGAGGTATCTCAAAAAATAGGATAGTCATAAGAAAATAGCATACTCTTATCGGGGTTTCAAGCAGGATATTTGCAAAATTTGTTGGAAGAAAGAGAAAATGGGAGGGGCACCGTGTCAATTGAAGCCGAGTTGCGACCCGACCTAGAAGAATAATGAGGTACTTTTGAACCTCCTTCACAAAGGAGGCATTTCAAATTTCATTGAATGAATTCAGGGTCATGACCTAAACATTTCGGTTCACTTTGCTACGGATTGGAATGATAGGAGGGTCAAGTATTGTTGGCGCAGGTTACTATCAACGAGGAGCTGATTGTTGAGGCAATAGGCTTGGGCGGAGGGCTACCATTTTTTGAGAAGAGGATTGATGGTGGTCGTTGAGCTCAAGAAATTATTTGATGAGGGAAAAGAGCTGGAGTTTTTTTCGAGGCATAAGGGTAAGCTCTATTCCCATGCTGTATGATGAAGTGACGAATATGATGGTCAAATATATTTCTCTGGAAGGGCGTTATAAAACGGTCCCTGTTAAACACCTTGTTTTTTAAAACCATTTTAGAAGGAATTTCATGGTCATTTCCCACATTACCTTCTCAACTCCCTTCAGTGCTCTATTCTAGATTTTCAAAAGCACTCCGTGCTTATTCCTTTACATCAAGGCCTTATCTTTCTATTGCACAAGATTTGTGTTGCCAAGTTCCTTGGCTTCCCGATTGCTCCTAGTGAGCCACTCATTACCACCTCCTCTGCTCCCACTCCCACTCTTTCCACCCCTTCCAAGTCCAAATCCAAGAACCCCATGAAAAAGACACCCCTCTCACTGGCAGGATTCTCAGAAGCTCCAAAGAGATGGAGGTTGCTCAAAACTTGCTTCATATCAGCAATGCGTTGGTATTGAAAAGGCCTGCATCAAGAGGAGTCTCAAGTGCCTAATAGACTGGAATCCTGGAGAAAGAGATGAAATAGATGAAGAAGGACCTTCAGTGTATGGAAAAGTAGAAAGGGAAAAGAAAGTTTGATGAAGAGAATGAAAATGGCAAGGATCAATTTACTGATATATATAAGAAGTTGAACTCTCTAGATACCAGACTGGGGAGAGATAAAGATAGACATGATCACAACATGGCTATCTTTAAAGCCATAAGTGAATTTTAGAGCAGCAATTTTAGAGCATTGTTATGCTAAGTGGGATCCCCGCAACTATATGCGGGGGATGAGAAAGAGAGGAGCATGACCATTTTGAAGGGACGCTTCGGGCTCAATGCACATAACCACTCTAGCGTTGTTTACCTCGCTGCAAATGATCCAGTCCAGAATTGAAAGAGCATCCAAGAAATAGACTCACTTGGGCTGGCGCATTCGGTAAAGATGTCGTTCTTTTGAGATCTTTTTGTTGTGATGTTGCTACGTTTTTGTGGTTTTGTTGCGGTCTGTGTCCTTTTTTGCTTCTAGTTGTAACTTTGCTCTTGGTTGCTTTGGGAAAACTTTGTTATATATGGATTTTGATCCTTTTGTAGAATATTCATATTTATATCAGGTGATGAGCCCTTTATGTAATAGGGTATAGTCCCTTCAAAACTATTTAGCAATAAAAAAAAAAATCAAATTACCTAAAAATAAACATTCAAATACTATAAATGTGATGATAATTTAGTGAAATAAAACACAACTCTAGAAGCTAGATATTAAGTACAAGTAAGAGTTACAGAGCATATTCACCCAAATCAAATTGTGATATTGTGGTAGTGTATGGAAATGTGCAAATGAATTATACACATTGTCAGCAAGTTTTTGAAAAAAATTGGGGACCTAGAATTGAGGGGAGGATACAATCAGTGGTACTAGATAATATCGTTGGATAGATCTGACATGTGGTACTAGATACAATTATTGGACAATTATATATAACCACATGGAGGCCTTCCTCCAACTTATATTTGTAAACCATACCATTCCCATCTCTCCTGATGCATCAGGACTGGATGAAATTATTTTTAGATTTAGAATTATTAGCATATGTAAAATGACCCTATATTACTTAAGAGGAAAAGTTCCATTCCAAGTGGCCAATATGTTTAAATGAACCACATTTGTAGAGAATAGAACAAAGGTATAATTTGGTTTTACATAAAACACCCAATGTATAATTACCACGACATATGCATCCATGTAAATATACCATATTTCCCAATGTTTTACAGGTTTAAAACTCAAATCGTACGTGGTATTTGAAGAAGCATTATTGGTTTGCTTTCTCGGTGACTTGCATATATTTGTTTCATAGACATTCCAATGTACGATGAAATGAAATGAAATATTTTAATGACGTCCATGAGACTAAAAAAATTATTGGACAAAAGCCACAACCCTAAGATATTTTCATATTTCTTTCCATATCAGACCTCCTATAATGGATCTTGATCAAAAACACACAATCTTGTTAAGCCTTGCTTCTTCAAATAACTCACTAAGGTTGTCCACTTTCATGATGATTTCATCTGGATCATACAAATATCTTCATAATTTATGGATTCCATGATGAAGTACCATTCCATCTCCACCACTCCCTTATTACAAAAAAGATAGGTTATCCTCTCCCAATCCTCCTTGGGAATATTCCATTTACCGGTATCACACCGAAGATTATGTGATCCAGTCCTCAATCGTGTAACTAACATCCTTGTTTTGACCTTGATGGTCACACCGGATATTTTTTTCATCATGTTCACAAGAGGAATTGAATTATTTGATGTAATGAGATTTATTTTGGCCAATCTTCCTCGTCCACATGGTAGTCCTAAATTTGTATATCAAAAAATATTTTATTTCTTTATTGGTGTTAGGACACTCTTGTAAGTCAATGCCCCATTTTTACATCCACATGTTGTTCGCTTCACTAAGATTTCTTCCACATACTAATTTATCCTCCACAATCGTTTTGGGCCAGCAATGGTTATCCATAATTTAAACATTTTTCACATAGCTTAGCATTCGAGTTATTGCCGATGCCTCCATCAGAAAAATACGTACTTCATCAAAAAAAAAATCATATGGAATCATTGTCTTGACTTTGAGGGTGCTTGTGATTAGATGCTTTTGGATTCTTTCTAACTTCCTCAATATGTGATTAGAAATGCTACTTCCCCAAACCTCACAACCATATAGGGAAACTAGTGTGAACAATAAACCAAAAATGGTCTTCTTAGTTTTCTGATCCCAAAGCTCAAATTTCCCACACCTATTTTGAAGTATCTTTCTAACCTCCATGTATCCTTTTTACTCTACACATATCCTAACTGAGTTTGTTGTGAAAATCAATGCCAAAGTATTTGTAATATTTCACTATTTCAATGGGCTCACTTCAAAGAGGAAGTAATCTTGAGTCTCTTTCCGTTTTAGAAAAAAATTATTACTTTGGTCTTGCCAACATTCACTTGAATCCCAATTTGTTGGAAAATAGTTCTAAGACTTTCAACTGTTCCATAAACCTCTGAGTTGTTTTTGATATTAGGGCAAGATCATTGACATATAATAATAATTTCACCACATAGCTTGCCATTGGATAACTCCCATCAGTTTTATTTAACCACGCTTTAAGTTTTTTAATGTATAAACCAAACAAATTTGGGGAAAGAGGAAACCTTTCTTGACACCAATGTCACTTCCAAAACATTCATACATACCCTCTTTAGTTATGATTTTAACTTTGAATTTCTCATATAATATATACACGAATTCTCTATACTCATCCGAAATACCATGTTATTCCATCCCTTTTCCAAATTTTTATCTAGGCATCGTGTTAAAGGGTTTTTAAAATACACAAAGGAACAAAAATATTCCTCTCCATGAGTGTCCCATATATTTTAAATTAAGTATCTAAGGGTGATACAATGGTTGATGGGGGAGTGGCTTGGCCTAAAGTTTTCCTATAATTTTTATCTTTTACCCTCTCTTTTGGCCCAATGGTTGATTCCACATTCTATCATGCTCCCAAAAAGATTACTTAGAAGAGGATTTAACATAGTAGTGTGGTAATTGGATGGATTATTGATATCACCTCTTTTATAGAGAGGAATAACTATATTGGTCATCCAATCTATGAGGAAGACACCCTGTTAATGTTATTGAGCATTCTTTTGATGTGTGGAGCAAAGGCCTCAACTCCCCATTTTAAATATTAAACATGCAACCCATCTATGTCTTGTGCTTTACCACTTTCAGGAGTTATTTATACCATGATTGATATCTTCCACCAAGAAGAGCCCGGATGATTTTACGATTATGAGAGGAGTGTGTCATTGGGGCCACTCATAGAGTAGCCTTACATATTCTAACCAATGGGCATCCACGATATTATTCTCTTTTTTTTTCTTTTGCTGTAACTCCTTCCAAAAACCTTTGGGATTGTGTTTTTCGAGGAAAATTAATTCTTTCCTTCTAGTGTTCACGTAAAAAAATTTAGATTGCACCAATTTTCATAGTTCTTCTTATTCTCTTTGTTCCTCCCACTTTCTTTCAATAGTCTTTTGGCAACCTTGCACTCTTTGTTATACCATGGGTTCATTGGGAAAGTATTTTCTTCTTCCTTTCTCGACCAAGATATTTTGCAAGCACTTAATGCCTTATGGATTAAACAGATCAAAAAATTACTAGAAACACAACTACTTTCCTCCTTGTTTAGCCTATTTCTTGTGTTATTCTTTATCACCTAGAGGCACTACTTAAGGATTGTAGTAAATATTTCTTGATTTTTTTGGTTCAAGATGATTTCACCCTGAGGTTGAGCCTTATTTTGCATGTGGTAGAATTTCTTGATTTGTTTTTTAGTTTATATAGTGCCAAGTTGGACGAGGAGAGGTTTATGATCCGATTTTATTCCAATAGGATAGTCCCTAATTTCAAACTCCAATATTGTAAAGATAGATCCTTGGGAGAAGATTACATAGTCCACTCCACTTTGATCATTATATTTTTTGCAAGTAATATCTCATGAATTTGGCCATGCTCTCATGCCATTACAAATAACTATGCCGTATAAGCTACATAATCCTAACAAATCTGCCACAAAGTGTGTTACCCCTCCATTTCCATCTTGGGATGTTCTTTTCCAAAGAGGACCTTAAGATCATTTTGACATGTACCAACACATGGATGAATCTAAGAACCTTCTATATATGAAAGGAATTATTTAGAATATCATTTTGACATGCACCAACTCATGGATGAGATTTGACGGTTGGGGTCATCGAAAAAATTTCAAGGATGTTTATGGCTCTTTAGTGACCTCTAATTTTAATTTATTGTGAAATTAATTAATCTATTTAAACTTAGTTTGATAGAAAGACCATGGAATCATTGATAAATATTCACTTATTGTTGTTAAAAATTACTTTTGATAAATTCATAGGAAGATATAAATTAATAAATATGATTTGCTCATGTTTTTATTACATATGTTAGATAAGTAATGTTTAACATAATTGATGGATTGTCCCAATAAAATCATGTCAACAAGTGAGAGGATGAAATTTTTAAGAACTCTAAAATACATACAAAAACCTGGAAAATGCCCGCTAGTAATTTGAAAACGGGTGTTACAAAAACTAACTAAGTTTTCCCATTCCTCAAAATAACTTAAATTTATCCCAATTTAAAATGATTGATGTTTAAAATGGTTAAAATATGTGCAAAACACAACATGAATCATACCAAAAAATCAAGACAAAAATGAACACTAGGATGATAACAGAGTTCACCTAATTTAGGATATATCTCTCGGTCCGTTCAATGACGAAACAATATATAAATGATGTAGAAAATAAATCTTACATAAATCATCTCTCGGCTCATAGCGTTTGATGACCCGGCTTTGGCTATTGGCTCAAGCTATTGACATTGGCTCTAGCTCATGACTCACGATAAATAACTATTGGCAACTGGCACTAGCTCGAGCTCTGTTAATCTTGACATCCTCTTGGGATAGTCCATGTGATGGTGAGTTGGTTTGTTCCACCTGGTGAGTTGGTTGTGGCTCAATTGCATTTTTGAGTTGGCACGACACGTAATCTCGGTGTTGAAATCACTAGATAATATGACTTGGTCATGATGTTAGCAATCCAAGTTGTGAAGTGTTGGCTTGAATCTAACTTGCCCTTTAACTCGCCGTCCATCCCCTCAAGTTGATTGAAAAGTTGGAAATGTGGTGAGTTGGAAAATATGACCCACCAATTATATAATTTTGATGATGTGTCACTATGGTGACTGTGTGGTTGGGTACCCCTCCTAAAAAAATGGACCCTATTGGCTGTTGGGCCTTCATCCGACATATGTTGTAGGCCCCACATTTGACCATCTTGACCGTCGAAGACTGGAGGTTCAAACAAACCCATTTTTTCCCATTGTTTTTGCATGTTGATACTTTTACGCTTCCAAATAGGCCTATTGATGATCTCACATAATGCCACTTGTCACTACACTTGTGCCTTCTACTTTGCCCTAATGTACCTAATCTTGTATGGATGGTATCTCTTGCATACAACACCTATTTCACCTTGTTAAAGAGGCGTAAGGAAGCTTTTGATGAGTTCTTTTGCTCAGTAACTGAATTAGGGAGATTTATGAAACTTTTTCTATGCAAGATGTCCTCCGGATCATAAAGACATCAAATCTTCACTTTGGCCAAACATTCTCTTGTAGTTTCGTGTAAAAGCGGCAAGGTTTTCCTATTCAAGGCACATGTTTTATCACTTTGGCTCCAAATCAATTGTGTAGAATTAGTTCAAATATTGAATGTACATGATGATGAGCCAAAATTGGCTTCTATAATGAATGCATAGATAGACAATTCAAACAAAATATAAATTTTTCAAATGGTAGTTTAGTGGAAGTTATAACTTATTTTCTAATTTTGCAGATCTTATTAAATATCCACGTCCATTTAAAAAGCCTATTAATTAATTATAAACATAACACTCTATGAAACTTTAATTTTTATATTTTAAACATAACATTTTACCTAACTTTAATTTTTGTATTTTAAACATATAACATTCTACCTAACTTATTTTTTTAATTTTCCCAATTAAAAAATATATCATATCTTGTTAAGTTGAACCACACAAATAAAATAAGAGTAGAGTGGCCATGTGGAGGCAAACAACTAGAATTGCCACACCCACATTTAGGAAACATGGTTAAGTACAAAGGTCACAAGGCTTAGGTCATAAATATTTAAATCTAGCAAAAATGCATTTATCTAATATACTATTTATGTACCTATACATTAGAAGATGTTTTACATGAAATTTGATACGATTTCATGGTACATCTCTTCACAAGAAGGTATAAAAGCTTTATTCCTTGAAATCTTGTCACATCCCACTCATACTATCCTAAAATTTATGATTGCATGACTATTAATACGATGTATTGACCATCAAATGTGACTAAAGGTCGCATACATGTGGGAACAACAATGGGACATGTTTCAAGTAGGTTCTTGAAAATAAGTGACGTAAGCTCCCTTAAGAGTGAAAGTGGATCCATGATGCTACTTGTATTCTATATGCACTATTATGATCACAACAAATTAACAAGAAAACAACATTGAGGGGGAACATTGTGATAATGGGTTGGGTTTCCTTGTTTATCCTTACATGAAGTGTTGACTTGTTGAGATAAACAATGGTGGAAAACTTTCTCATCATTTGAGATCTATAAACAACTCTAGTTTGTATCACAATAGTAATTTAAAACTTTATTGTAAATCCCCTCCCCTGTGTAATGTAGATTTCGAGTGGAGATTGTTTTGTATTAGTCATTAATTAGATTGAGTTCATAAATAAATCCTTATATATTTTGCACCACCTAGAATTATGTGATCTTTTGGATTATGGTAATGATGTGATGAATATTTGACCATGAATATCACAAGTTTTTGATTAAGGAACCAAATTAACATTTTAGGGTAGTCCATTGAACTATTCACTTGTATTGTTTGATGCTTGTCTAATGATAAAGACTATTTTTAAAGGTGATATATTTCATTACCAATCAACAAACTTTTAAATTTGGGGACTAACACTTCTCAAGATTAAAGATGAAGATTAATTTTTATTGAATAATAAATTATGATTTGTCTTGACTAATTATGTTGGCATGCATTCTACAATGATAACAAGAGATGCGATCTACTTGTGTGACTGTGTTCATTTTTTATTTTGTACATTAAATTTGACATGCATTTAACACCACTTTTTTTTTTCAAACTTTGAGAAGTCAATAAAAATAGTAATAACTTTACTATACACAAAGTTTGGGGCCGGGCTCTTTTTATTTGAAAAGATTTTTTGGTCACCAATCAACATAAAATATTAGAATAATTTAACGAAATTATTAATCACTATAATATGCTAAAATAGAGATAAATTTGAAATTGATATATATCGATATTTTTCAAATAAATGAATTTAAGATATGTATACTAGTCAATAAAAATATGTGATTGATTCTCATTTGAAATTGGACATGTTATACCATGTGTGGAGGGGGAACTTATAAAGGTATAATATCTAATTATTTACTTTTATCTTGGACATAATATGTTAAACTAGTAATTGGTTACATCGTCGAGGAATTAAACTATTGCTTTGAGTGCAGTGTAATTGTTTTGATATTGCATATATAATTCGTAATTAGTTGATTATGTTGATATTATTATTAAACCTCAATTTAAATTTTAGAAAAATCATTACTTATTGCATTTTGATTTTGATTGTTCTGCACCCATTAATATGATGACGAACGCCGTGATAATTTTCCAGGTATCACTTGATATAGGAATCATTTTTATCCTCACAAACTCCAGAGTGACTGCACCATACCATGGTAAGGAAATTAATGAAATTTGACTAAAATTTGTAGCAAACAAAACCCACACAGGGGAGTATATTAGTTGTGGATCACTTCATGTTTTATTAAATATTAGAATATATATTTCTTATGGTTAGGCTGATTCATTTGCTTGATAAACCTTGAGGATAATGTAAACAGATTGATTTTGGATAAGTAATGATGAATGGAGTATGGCTTGAAATATTTTTTTATACATTCCTATGATTGCCAACATAAAAGTGACTGAATGCTTATGGGTATCTCAAGATGACCTTCATAATTTGTTGTGTCAAGGATTAACTTGATTTTTTTCAATTCTACATGTACATGCATTTTATGACGATGAAATGGATTTTTTAAAAACTTGCGAGTGTTTGGGTATTCACTAACATATGATTTACAATATCTTTTTAGGTTGATTATTATGGAAAAACTTTGACTACGATAAATAAAATCATCAGGTAATGGCTTAATCAGACACACACACACACAATGTGTGTGTGTGTGTGGGGTGTTATGCATAAGAAAGTGTAAGAAGTTATCCAACGATCATCTCAGGGTGACAAACTATATCATGCTATAGGTGATTCATGTTTGTTCATGAGTAATAGGCTCCTGAATCTTTGATATAGCCATGCGCAATGTGCTATTGAGTGTAAATATTATCAATATTATGTACGATTCTAAATTTTTGGTCATTGATAGCCATAATAATCATAGGTTGTTAGTGTGAATGAAAGTGCATTGGTGTCCCTTAATGGCCGTGCCTACATCGCTGTTAAACTGCTATCCACCTTGCATAGGTAGATTTTATAGAATGAGTCGGAGGAGGAGTTGTAGTCACCAAATGCTCATAGGGATGTTTTGTCAATGTGTGTTGTGAGATACAATGGGAAATTGGCATAGTATTCTCCAAATATTGTTCCGCAGTATGAGATATTGTCTGTAGGATCATTGTAAGAGTGTAGTGAATATGATACTCCGGGGAATGCTAGTAATAGTTAACTCCAGTGTATTTGTTCATGTATTTGAAGCATCTATGTAATGTGGATGAAACATCGCACGTCTTTAGGATCTACGGGGATCTAAGTAGCATATTGAAAATTATGTTTGTGAGAACTACATGGAACAAAGGGGAGAATTTCTTAAGTTGGCCTCGTATTGATAATAGTATGCCAATGATCGGGTATTTCCTTTGGCCATCGAATCCATGACATGTCTCAATAGTTCCCACAAAGAAATCATGCAATGTAACTAAGAAATGTAAGAAGTGCCATCATGCAAAGATCGTTGATAGAGTTTTTTTCTACCATAATTATCTAAATAGGTTGTTAATCAATGTGTACACATATAAATATGGGTCTAGAACCTTCCTCATCATCTGGAGGAATCTCATAATCTAAAATGGTGATAGGTGGTGCTATATATTGTGCGATATGAGTGACAACAATGATGTTATCAATATTTTGGGCATCGAAATCATAACTCAAAGGAGGGGGTAATATACAATAGGTCATGTGTACTTCATCTACGTTTTTAGCTTATAAATGATTTAGAAATGGATCAAGTATAAAAAAATCTAACCACACATTAGGTTGTATTTGTAGGTGGTTGTAGGAATTGCAAAGAGATAATCCTTTTTTGTAACTCTTGGATCTTATTTCGCAAAGGAAAACATTTATTCATAAAATGTATAATACAATGGTGAAACTCATAGGAAGATTTTTAGTAAAACATAGGACCCTTTTGCTTTAAGTCAAAAATGGTAAGTGGAGGTAGTTGGATCAAATTGCAATCAAGTAGCCTACATAAAATGACATGGGGAGCTTGAGAAAAATAACATGATCGTTGTGCAAGAATATTTACAAGAGTTGTAGTGGGTGCTTGTTGTGCCATATTGAATATTTTGAGGGGTTTCCTTGGAATTTACTCGATTAGATGAGGGAGCGTGATCATATGTTATCATATTGGGTTTCATAAGCTAGTTTCATAGATTTTGACAATTTTAAAAGTTCAAAAAAAATTGTGAATTAAGAAAACATAGACATTTCCTTTAATTTTGGGATGAGGCTAGCAATGAATACTTTAATTAACTCATGCTAATCTATAAGTTTAGGCACTCAGAAATTAAGGTTTTATAGTCAAAACCATAATCCTAACTAATTTCATTAGATTGTTGCTTAACTTGAGTAATTTGTGTGAATGTTAATAATTTCCCAATGTTGTTTGAAAAGTGAGTGAGGAAGCTATCAACTAAAGCTTAGAATGTTCATATGGATCATATTGGAAGAGTATTAAACCAATAATCCATAAGACTATGTGGGAAGAGCTTTGCTAATAAGACATCATTGTGCATATACTCCATGGAGAAGGCTATGAGAGCTTCTTGTTGTTGTGGATCATCCTTATCGTTGAAGAATGTCTACTTATGTGGAGTAAACCCTCATGGTAGTGGGTGATTTAAGACTTCATGGGCTAATTGATTATTGAGAAATCCATGGGAACTGTGGTGACTAGAGATCGATTCTTGCAAGAGGAGAGCTAATTGTGTTTGCATGTCCTTTAGTTGTTGAAGATACACATTAGTAATGGGAGCTTAAAGTGTATGTGATGTACTAGGAGTAGAAGTAAAGGTCACATAATGAGTAGGCATAGATGCTTTAGGGCCGTATTGGATGCCCTATAATAGTTGTGGGTACAATACGAGTAAGTATTTGACTCTAGTAATACGTAAAGGAGTAGGAGATCCTCTCAAAAGGAAATTATTGACTTTTTCTGCATATTGTTGCTTTTGGGTTGCTTGATAATACTATGAGGACACTATCATGTTTTGGGGTTTATCCTTTATGGATCAAGTGAATGTATCAATTGGGATTGTATAAAATTGTATGTTATACTACACGTGCTTCATTGACATTAGCTTCATGTGTCCCATTCATGGCCAGATAAGTTCTCAACGATAACACTATTCTTTGTAATATATGAAATATTTCTATGAATGAGTAAAATCAGATTACATGAAATTAGTAAAAGATTTAGAGTTTACACATATTATGATAACATAGTGAAATAAAACACAACTCTAGAAAATAGATATGAAGTACAAGTTAGAGTTACACAACATTTCACCTAAATCAAATTGTGACAAAGTAGCCTAGTGATCTAGAAATGTACAAATGATATGTAATTTTTTTGTCAAAATATTCACAAAATATTGGGACTTAGAATTGAGAAGAGGGTAAAGTCGGTGGTACTAGGTAGGATCACTGCGCATTTTGACCCGGTGGCTAATTTCGCCTCTGCTATTCTTATCTTTTTTTTTTTAATTTTTGCACATTTCTCACCTGTGTCTTGATACATTGATTTTACACTCATATATATGCAATCTCTCTTATTTGATAGATTTTAGCTTCTCAATTACCAAATCCTAGCTTTCTCCTTATGTGAAGACCTTAAAAGAGGTTAGGCCAATCGTAGTTGAGCTTCCTCGGTCCCACCACCGAGTTGATATATTCCTACATAGTAATAATATGAAGAGGCCTAAAAATGACATAGTTCTCCCACCTGGTGTATATGTGCAAGTTGTTCAATAGAAGTGTATTGGCAGAAGAGTATCCAAATGAGTCTTCCTATAATGTGGAAATGAACTTTGCTTTATGATGTGCATTCAATGTGATATTAGGTAGTATTGTAGGATGTATTCAAACTTTAGAACTTGATGTAATGTTGATATTATAATGATAGTCCATTTGTTGAGTGTGGGAGCCCCTAGATAGATTGATATCACTTAGGTCCCTAAATGAATGGCATGTATTTGATTTATATGAGACTTGCTCAAAATATTTTTGGCTTAAAGGACCCCAAGTTGGAAAGGTTAATTTGAATTGTATATCGCCCTACTCAACTCAAACTATGAACACAAATTTGAAACTCTTACTTGTTATTTCGCACAATGTCTTTCCACAATCACATCCATTAATTGCATTTTCGTCTATCAATTTCTACTACATCTTGTGATAATTATTTATGCATCATTACATGCCACACACTTTCTTTGACAATTTTACTATTGTTGCACATAAACAAAATAAGGGTATCTTGGAGGGGATAAAGTAGAGGTTTTGATGAAGATGTTTTATGGGTTGGAGTCAATCCACATTATGCAGACTACACGAGGTGCTCTTTCTATTTCACCTATTGTTCAAATGTATTATGAATCATGGCAAAAGTAATAAAGTGCACCTTGTCGGACCTATAGTGATATAGAAGGGACCAAGTTTTATTTATAATTTCACAAAAAATGTTTGGAAATTTAGACCATGTTGACATTTAACTATTTTCATGAAAATTCTACATATCTAGGAGAAGGAAAATGAGGAGTAGTATCTCTAAAGAAGATGGAAAGATGCTTCGCCAAAAGGAAATGTGATAGGGCTTACAATCAATCTAATACTTAGAGATGATGGAGAGAACGTCTTTTGACAATTGCATGAAATTAAATTTCACATACAAGATCTAATGTATCCACATCACTTCCGACATATTTACACTTCATATACAATTGCCAGTTTGGAAAATCTTGGATTGAAAAGGAGACCAAAATAATGAGGAAGTGGGACTGCGAATGCCCCCTTTTATAAAATAAAAACATTATTGACGAAATTATTGATCGAATAGTAGGTAAGAAATCCATCTATTTCCAAATCTTGATTTTATCGTCGACTTACCTCGGACGAGACAATTTCGACCTAAAAACTTGACATACAAAACTCTGTCAATCAATTGACGTCTGTATAGTGGAACTATGACTTTACCGTTGAAAAATATGAGTTCATAAAAATATAACTTCTTTAAATTTGGTGATCCATTTATTCAAATCAAACCCCGCGGGATGAATATTTTAGTCGTTCCCACTTTTCATTTATTCAATTCAAACCATTTACAGGTGTGGAACCGCAGTGGCATGATCGATTAGAAAAAGGACGTCAATACCAAGTTTATAATTGTAACACATGCTCAACCAAAGGTGTATATATCAATTGTATGTTTTTATATTTTACACAATCTCCATTATATTCACAAATCAAATTTTAAGAAGACCGGTTGTTTTTACATATGTTTTTTATTTTTATTTTATATATAATTTTCATCATTTTTTTGTATATATAATTTTGTATCATTTTTGATAGTATTTATTATATCACGACTTTATTTATGTTGGAACAATTTGAGCCGTGCAAGACATGCATGTATTTAATTTCCATCTTTTTCTTTCCAATTTTCCATCATGTATTTGTACTACACAAATATCTCATAAACCACTTCATTATTAACTTTTTAAAATAACAATAATATAGGGTCGCAAGTTTAAACATCATCTCTCATCTCCAAAATATTGCAATGAATGGACCCCCAACGAAAAGTCTTTTAAGAAAATAAAAATAAATTTTCTGATTTTGAGTATTCTTTTTCAATTAAGAAAATGATGAATTATGACATCCTAAACTTATTCAACAAATGATTTCATGTCAAGTAAACATTTTCAACTCCAATATAAAATAATAGAAAATGTAAGTCTAATTATTCATTATTACTAGTAATTACATTCTAAAGGTGCAATGTTTCTAATCTTATCTCTATATTTTATGTTGTTTGGTGTTATATTATTATTCTTTTCATAGAAATAAATTTCTTTCCCTAATGAATATGTAAGATGTCTTCTATATAATACTAAAAAAATCTTTTATTTTTCAATAACATACTGACTCTTCTCCTTTTATCTGCACCCCTATATTATACCATTATCTGTAGCCGCTGCATTTTTAAAATTTCTTTTCTGATTTAAAAAAAAACACATGACATGGTGATGAACAAACACACGTCACCATGATAATATATAAGATACTTTCTATGTACTATGAACACAATTGATGGAACAGAATTTGCTAACCCAATCAAACTTGTATACCAATTCAGATGCGTTTAGTGCAAATCAATAACAGAATGACAATGAAGAAGGAGATGATTTCTTTCATACTCTTCTTTCTCTCTGCATTCTCTGCTGGTATCTCGCATTCTTCTTACCATCCTGATGATCAAGATGCTCTTTTGGATTTCAAAATTCCCTCTCTTTAGATCCTTACAATTCTTTGCATAATTGGTCTCCAAATCACACCACCTGCAATTGGACTGGAGTTTCCTGCTCTTCTCGTCGACAGCGTGTGGTTTCCTTGAATCTCACTTCTATGGGATTAGTCGGCCCCATCTCTCCTTCAGTGGGAAATCTCTCATTCCTTAGAGTACTTCATCTCACCAATAACAGCTTTGAGGGCCATCTTCCATATCAGTTGGGAAAGCTATTTCGCTTAAGAGAGCTTCTGCTCTCTACAAATGAGTTGGGAGGCTCCATTCCATCCTCTCTAGGAGGCTGCCGTTCATTACAATTTCTGGGTCTCTCTGACAACCATCTGAAAGGTAGCATTCCCTCCGAGCTTGGCCTTCCGAGGAAGTTAGAGAAGCTTTTGTTAGGAGTAAACAACTTGACAGGCACAATCCCCTCTTTCCTAGCAAACCTGTCTTCCTTAACTGACTTGGATTTGAGGGAAAATAGGCTCCGTGGTCATATTCCTGTTGAATTGGGTATGCTTACTCAAATAAAATTGCTGATTCTTTTCCGCAACTACCTTACAGGACCAGTTCCCACTGCCCTTTCAAACTGCACTCATCTTCAATATTTGGCATTACAAGACAATTACTTTACCGGTCACATTCCCTGGCAGTTTGGCAAACTTTCGGAGATGCAAACACTGTTGTTATGGGGAAACCAGCTTACTGGAGAAATCCCAAGCTCCCTCTCTAACTGCACTATCCTTCAAGTACTTGAATTAGAGTTCAACAATCTGAGTGGCACAGTGCCCTTGGAGCTCGGCAACTTGCTCAAGCTTCGACGGCTTAATTTATGGGGAAATTATCTTGTGAGCGGAAGCAGGGGTTTGGTTATCTTAACAGCCTTGACTAATTGCTCTGATTTAGAACATATAGATTTTTCTCAAAATTATTTCACTGGCATCATACCCACTTCAGTTGGCCTGCTCTCAACTGCTCTCTCCTATTTTCTATTGCCCCACAATGAAATTGAGGGAAGCATACCAGAAGAGATTGGCAACCTCACAAATTTGGAAGCATTAGATTTAAGTGGAAACCGTTTCGATGGGAGCATCCCATGCACATTGACTACACTTCCCAATCTTGAAAGAGTGAACATGGAACGAAACAAGTTACAAGGAATAATTCCAGAATGTTGGGGTCAGGCAAAAAGGCTTGGGTTGTTATCCATGGGTGAAAACATGCTGTCAGGGAAAATCCCATATACTCTGGGCAACCTCACACAACTGAGATACATTTATTTTGCTCACAACCAATTGTCAGGACAAATACCTGCCAGTTTAGGGAGATGCCAAACTTTGGAGCTGGTGGATTTGGCTTACAACAATCTGACAGGAAATATACCTCCTGAAGTTGCAGGTCTTCCAAATCTCCAATTCTATTTCAACGTGTCCAACAATTTCTTACAGGGTTCTCTGTTAGAAATGAGCAAAATGATAATGGTCCAAGCTATAGATGTATCTCTCAACCGCTTCTCAGCTGGTATTCCAAGCGCACTCGCAAGCTGTGTAGGTTTGGAGTATCTAAATCTATCCTGGAATGTACTGCAGGGGCCAATACCAGTATCACTGGCAAATCTGAAAAATCTTCAGTACATGGATCTTTCCTGCAACAATTTATCAGGTACAATACCGGTGGCTTTCAAAGAGATGAAAATGCTCCAGCATCTCAATCTCTCTTCAAACAACTTAACTGGAGAGGTCCCAAAGGGAGGAATTTTTGCATCACTTAATGCTTCAGAAATTAATGGAAATATTGGCCTTTGCGGCACATGGATAAATTTGCCGCCATGCTCTCATTCCAAACACAAACAGGTATTGGCCACCAAAAAGGTAATAATTCCTGTTGTGATCGGAATTACTGTTTTCATTATGTCATTTCTATTGTTAGCATTTTCCTATAGACGGAGAGACACTAGTACCCCTGCTCTTGAGGTAGGACCGCCAAAAATTACATATGAAGAACTTTTAGATGCAACTGGTGGGTTTAGTGAGGAAAATCTGTTGGGAATTGGTAGCTTTGGATCTGTTTATAAAGGGATCTTAAACAATGGAACAAATATTGCTGTTAAAGTTTTCAATTTGCATGATGAAAAAGCTCACCAAAGTTTTATCAGAGAATGCAATATATTAAAAAGAGTTAGGCATCGCAATGTGATCAAAATTATTTCTGCTTGTTCCAACCTTGATTTTAGAGCTTTGGTTCTTCCATTCATGTCAAATGGAAGTTTGGAGAGATGGTTGCATCCTCATGGAGGAGATGCATGCAAATTAAATTTGAGTGATCGATTAAGGATAGCAGTGGAGATAGCACAAGGAATGGCATATCTTCATCATCATTGTTTTGTGCAAGTAATTCATTGCGACCTAAAACCCAGTAATGTGCTATTAGGGGATGACATGACTCCATATATAGCAGATTTTGGCATTGCCAAACTACTATTTGGGAATTCCATAGATTCATTGGATTCTATGAATTTCTTGGAAGGATCTACTGGATACATTGCACCAGGTATATATTTGTATTATTGCAATTTACAGTTTTTAATGGTTAGTTTCCTATATCTCATATAAATGCAAAAATGGTTTGAGAATCTCTAATGATTGTATTATATTACAGAGTATGGAATGGGTGGAAAGCTTTCAACAAAAGGAGATGTATACAGCTATGGTATTCTACTATTAGAGTTGTTGACAAGGATAAGACCAATAGATGATATGTTTGTAGAAGGAAACAATCTACAAAAATGGGTAGCTACTGCTTTTCCAAATAAAATCATTGATGTGGTGGATAATGTCCTGCTAAGAGATTTGGAAGAATCGGATGTATCAATGGTATTGGCATGCCTTACTCAATTTGTCCAAGTAGGGTTGGTTTCCACAAGTGAGTTGCCTATGCAACGCCCGGATATGACAGAGATTGTTGAGAGATTAGACAAAATTAAAGGTACATTTCTTGGGACTCCTATAACTTTTCAATTGCCAATAGATATCTCGCCTTTACTTGCGAACACAAGTGGTGCAAATAATACTAATTCTACGAGCCATGAAAATTGGTCTACATCTACATCCTAGCTCGTTATTCAACAATTGGTGTGTATCTACATTCTATAAGCCATGATTTGTTTTCTTGTACACTTTTTAATGATAATTGTTGTAATTGTACTATTGGTGTAGTATTTTGTGACATGATGTAAAGATCACATGTAATGTTGACATGTAATTTTTAATTTGCATCTTCTATCCATGTTAGCAAATGTTATTGTTTATTCCTAGTACGATTTTATTCTATTATTTTTTCTTAAATGTGTTTTACTCGATTAATTATGATAGAGGGTCTTGGACTTGACAAGAAACCTCTAAGATTCTTCTTCTATACTTAATAAGTAACTTTCGCTTTACTATTTTCCCCTCAAAAATAAAAATAAAATATATATTGTCTTCGTTGTTTTATTTTGCCATTTTTTATTTCTTGAATTTAAGTTATATATTTGTAATTTTGTATTATAATTACAATATACAATTTAAGTGTTCACAACGAAAGTTTATGGAAACAAAAAAACACAAATCAAAATGCTTAAATATGTTCTCTTATATTGTCATTGGATGCAACCATAGGTAGATGTACACAACATGTTTCATATTTTTGTGTAGAAATAGGGAAAAAAATGATGTAGAATAATTGATATAGAACTAAGCCAACTAAGCCATTTGTTCTTGACAAGTATTGCTACCCTTAAGCGTCTTGATTAAGGTAATATCCCCACTTGCACTTTAAATCGAATTCAAACAACCGGTGAATGTTTGATGTGTATAGATACGAGACAAGCTAATCGGGTAATCTTATATCCTCAATACGTAATAATGGAATCTCGTGAATCTAAGGTGAAGAAGGCCCTCCTAACCCGAATTGGTGTAATGGTTCATTCGGATATAATGGCTGCCGGAGGCTCCAATCAATGTCGAGCTCGCCGAGATCCTATTTCTTGGTTGTTGGATACGGGAAGTGACCGTGGGAGCTTCGTATATATCTCCGCACAAGGTCATAAAATGGTGATGGGTGATTTAGTGGATTCATAGTTAACTATGGGTGGTTTTCTAGTCTATCCCAGAAAATATTAGATTGATTGGCTTCTATGTTTATGGAGAATTGTACTATAATATCTTACGGGGAGTGGTGAAGATCTAAATACCAGCGTTGTAAGCGTTTGTAAGTCGGTGTCAATACTTACTTAACGATTTGTAGGCCCGTTGGGTTGTGGGACTTGGGGATCACAACCGTGAGTTCGTGGTTGTTGTGGACCTATTATGGTCATGTGAAGAATCAATCCCTTCTCCCAACTATCCAATAATCGTATGCCTTTTCAGCCTCTATGTTTAGAACTAGAAGTTGTATGATTTTCTCAGAGTACCTAATAGGTGTTCTGGCAACTTGAATACGTAAGCTAGTGTCTATGTCAACGAGGAGGTCTCCCGCATTAGGCTGTGGAACCAAAGGATCACAACCAAATGTTTGCTCTCGTTCAAATCCTTGCATGGTCATTCAGATGTTTTATCAAGGCAATCTATAGTTTGGATGGTTTGACCAGAATGTGTAAGCTTTGTTGTCTTCGATGTTTAATCCTCTTAGTTGCTCACTAATTGCTTGTAAGTTTGTTTTGTTTCGAAAGACCTGTATCCTGAGGTCCTGATCTATATCAGCTAATGTTGTGGGTAGATTTGGCTGAGGCACTACGGGTTCAAATATATACTCTCTAGGCTCTCTAGGTCCTGTGATTGTCATACAAAATGATTCAACTTTTAACTAAAATTAATAAATTGATTACAAAAGAGGTATTACACTATGCAAGCATTCTTCTATTTTTGTATTTTTCAATGACGTATTTCAATGAAATTTAAAGAGCAGATACTCTAGTATATTTATAAAATGGACAACTAATCTAGTAACATAATAAAAACAAGCAAAGTAACCTGGTATGGCTATTTACTGTGCAGTTGTGATTTTATCCTAAATATCTAATCAACTGAATATATTAAATTGAAAGGCTCTCGATCCTACCTCAGAAGTGGGGAACGAATCACAGTTTCTCAGAAACTATCAATCCCCAACTTCCCGGTGATATCGAGAGCAAAATTTTAACTGAAATGAAATAATTCACTACTCTATTTGATATGTTGTAACTAGAACTTTGATAGCTCAAACCTGGCATTTACAGAACAATGGTAAATCTAGTTGTGTGTGATTTCATCCCCTCAGTGTGATCTCCTCATTCCTTGTGTCCTCGTGAATCCGTAAAAGTATGTATATGATCAGTATCAATAGAAGATGGTATTCGAACAATGGTAGCTTTGGATATAGACCGAATACAATGCGAGTAGGAGAGAGATAGCGCAAGTGAACAGAGCTTGACTATGCAATTCCTAGTGGGATTTATTATGGGAATACAACACAAGTGTACCGAGAGTTTAGAAACTATCCTTGTGAAAAACAAAACCATGCAACTTTAATGGATTCTAGTCTAGAAATGAAGCTATTCTATGTTAAACTGATTATATGCAGCAACAATGGAACAAGACTGAAACAAGAAGATCATATGACCTCTAAAATACCAACAATGGAAGCAAAACATGAAACTAATAGAATTCTAAGCAAGAAATTGAAAGACTGAACAAGAGAATTGAGAGGATGAGGGGCCATTTGCTTGAAAACAAGTCTGGCTATTTATAACCAATGCATTTACTAGAGGGTAACTCCCATTTGATCTCTTTACTATAAACAAAGGAAAAACACTATTACCAGGGGACCAAAAACATTAATGCAAGCCAAAGTGGTTGAAGAAAGCATGTAAAATCCAAGATTTACGTTTGACATGATCGTTGGAAGGATCTAGAAAATGCGAATACGTAAAGCCCGCCCGTGCAGTGGTGGCAAGCGGGGACAGGCTGGTCATGGGACCGCCGCCCGGTGGGCAAGTGGACCGGCCCAGGCAGGTGGTGGTTTCATCATCAAGAAGAAAAATGCAAGAAAAAGGGGAAAGGGAAAAACAAAGCATGTGGAGGCTGAGCGGGGCATGCGGGATACAAGTGTATACTTGGCGAGCCTTTCTGGATTTCGAACACCTTGCAAGGAGACCCGTATCATCATTGGGGCATGTGTAACATCGTTCGGCGGTGCAGTACCCTACAATTTTGGGTACGTACATATTCCCCCTCGAGAGAAGCATCTTAGCCATGAAGAGGCGTAAAATGGTGGATCCGAGTATGGCGGTCCCAAAATGGGGAGTTAGGAGTTATACCTGACATGCCCGTGTGTTGGAAAGTTGCCATCCAAAGTCCCGCTATCTGCAAAATAAAAAAGGGACTCAAGTGCAGATAGATAAAACAATTGAGAAATAAGCTCTGAATTGATATGAAAAGAGGACTTACCATCTACGCGGAGGTTTAGAACTTACCTCCTCGCTGCTCCGACCTACAAAGACATTCAAAATCAAATTAAGAGGGCTATTTATATAAAATGAAGTCATTTTACTATTCATTTGTGTGGATTGATTTGATATATTTTTGAGCTCTGGGACCCACGGTGATGGTTTTTGACGAGAGTATAGTCAAAATGTTCATGGTGAGATAGTGATCATGCCTCCGAGAGTGGAACATCGACCCGCAAAGTCTCAAGTTAGTTCTTCTCGATTTATTATTTTTAGACCTAAAATGTGGAAATGATGAAATCTTTCTCTCGGGGGGTCATTTTTGAAAATGTTAGTTTTAAACGTGTCTTTAGGGGGCGCCCATAGGGTAGGTTTTTTTAGTTAAAAATGGTGTTTTTTTGTTTTTAAGCATTTTTTAGGTATACGACCCCGTTTGATTTTTGGGACAGACCACCGCCTTCCATGCAGGGGTGGCGGTTATGGGACCGCTGCCTTAGAAGGCAGTGGTTATGGAACCACCACCACTCTGCATGCAGGTGGCGGTCCATGACAGAGGACCAAAACAAAAAAAAATGGTTTACTTATTTTTGCACATTTGCAAGCATTTTTACATGTTTTTAATAGTCTTTCCAATTGGATTTTAGATACTAACTCACTTTTTTTGTGTTTTTGGGTGTATGCAGAAGAAGGAGGAGTATATTAGATGGAGCCGAGAGAGGGAGTGTGATTGGCTCCCAAAGAGTGTTAGAGGCACTCTCTCGTGTAGAGTGAGATACTTCAAGAGGGTGGTATTTGGAGGATTCACACAGTCCCTCATGTCGCACCTACTAGTCACATACTGTGTGACTTATTTTCATACTGGGATGTGGATCGGAACACCTTCCGATTGCCAGGAGTTAGGGGTGAGTGGTCCATCACCCTGGAGGATGTTTACCGTATACTGGGGGTTCCGATCCTTGGGTGGTGGCTATCTCTTAAGACAACAATATCTAGATCACAAGTGGTTCAGTGGGCCACCTACATGGGAGATGCAGTTGTATCGATGGGATCAAAGAAGGGCGTGAGGATCCACTCTATTATTGAGTCAGACATTCCCTTGCTCCGCAAGGCCATCATGGGCATCCTTGCATCCAGATTGATTGGGGACAAGGGAGGGGACACCCTCTTATATTGTTGGGCCCCCATTATTACATAGATTGAGGGCCATGGATGTGTCTACACTTGGGGAGAAGATATCCTCGGGACTACCTATCATGATTTATATAGGCAGTCGATTACAGGAGCATCACTGAGCCACCCGACTCTTGTCATGAGTTGGGTGTATGAGCATATCACCCCATATGGGAGAGGTGTAGAGGTGGAGGATCCCGGGGCCATCAAAGTAGTGAGGTGGATGGGGATGACAATTCTTAGAGCACCCCACCAGCCAGTGGCCTCTCTGACCACTGCAGACATGGAGGCCACTCCTTATCAGGCCATGGCAGGGGTATGGGGAGAGGAGACCATTACATTGATTACCTATTAGACTACTAGCCAGTTGATAGACAGGGTGGGGAAGTTGGAGATACACCCCTTTGATAGAGTACCGCAGCAGTTCGGCCTCCCCTATAGTGACATGCTTCCTCCGGTGGTGCCAGTGTATAGATCTATCCGTGAGGCTCGGGGAGGTCCTAGAGGCCGGGTGGACTATTGTTACTCCCGGTGTTCCTATTGCGGCCAGGAGGGTGGTACGTGCATGAGGGAGAGCCGGTGCTCCTCAGGCACCCTTACTTGGATTGCCACCGGTCCCGCCCATAGTTGATGAGCCCATTGATGTGGACTCCGAGTCTGAGGAGTTCACTGGGGGAGAGACCGAGGAGGAGATAGAGGAGATGGAGATCAGTGAGATGGGTGGGGGGGATGATAGTGATCCAAGTGGCATGATACCCAGGAGATCCTACAAGCCGAGAGGGCAGAGCGAGCGCAGAGAGGGTGACTCTGGTTTCAGAGGAGTTACTCTCTCGGGACCTAGGTGGAGATGGTGAGTCCATTGCAGGCCGTCACATTGCCCCGAGACATGGGGAGAGGGACACCATCTGGTGGTGGCATCAGTGTGGCAGCGCGGATCCTAGAGATCCTTCGAGGCCCGGAGATCCGAGTGAGTTGTCACTCTTCTCGACATTTGTTTTAGTTAGAATTGTCTTAGTTTGTTTTTCTTTTTGTTTTGTTTACTCTTGGTTTATATCTTGATCATTTTCTAACTTGTTTTCTCCTTTTGTTTGCAAAGTGATCACTGGCGATGAGTGGTGAGACTTGATTCACCGAGTGTGTATCGATACCCTGCTTCTCCCCTCGGAGAAGACTCGTGCTGAGCTTTCCATGGACGTGGGGGAGCCCTCAAGCAGCCGGTAGGCATACCGATGTTTTTGCCTCCTTGTCTGGCATGTGGCGAAGATCATGACTTCTCTCCGCATGGAGGCTGGATATAGGACAGCCGAGCGCTTGATGAGGAGGAGTCATTCTCATAGTGAGATGGTAGCTACTACCGGGTCATGACCATGAGCCCTCAGTACATTCAGAGTGCCAGCGTAGCCGGAGTCCTAGGCATGGTCGCGCACCCTCTGAGGGATCCCATAGGGATTGAGAGACCATTTTGTAGCATTTTTCGATATCTATATGAGTGCTTTTGTACTTTTCGGGCTCATTGAGCATTTTGACCATGCCTAGTGCATGATGGCATTGTATATGAAACTTGATATATATATATATATATATATATATATATATATATCTAGATCTCTTGGCATCTAGAATTTTGTGACTGTTTCACATGTGTACTTAGATATTTTTAGAATATTTGTTTTCATGTTTTCAGAATGTATGCAATGGATAACAAATGATAGTAAATAGAATGTTTTACTTTTTATTTTTTTTTGTAATGCTGATATGAGATGATACTAACATATGGTAGTACTGAACTTTTGAACTCTTTGGGAAATGTTTGTAATTTCTTCTTATGTTGGAAAAACGTGATGAATGCATAGTGATAAAGAGATGAACTTGCCCCAATCCCAAATCCACGCAACTAGTAAGATGCGAGGGCTCAACACCAAGAGTTAGGAAGGGCACAAGTTGTATGAGTTTGATTGAATGGAATGATGAGAGACAGACAAACCAAGAATCAAAAACCAAATTTGGACCTACACACCTACCCTACTCAGAACTACTACCATGCTTAGAAGGCCACTTACTTTCCAGTTTATCTAGACTTAGATTCATAAATGGCAACTTGGTTGACAAAATATGGTTTTGAGGATTTGATCTCTTTGGAATTTGGATATTTGGATATTTGTTTTCTCTTAATAGAATTTGATTTGTGTTTTTAGCATACCAAGATTTGTTCATTTGTGTGACTGGACCCCCCACACCCTGCCTCACGCCACTAGTAAGAAGCATGGGTTTGTCACCAAAGGCAAGATATAGGTGAGTAAGGGCACTTCTTTCCTTTCCCAACCTCACACCACCAGTAAGAGATGTGGGCTTATCACCGAAGGTTGATGGGGCAAAGAAGTGTGTAAAATAAAATATTTTGTTTGCTTGGTGCTTTTGATTTCATTTGATTTTGACATTTCTGATCTATGACTTTGGGATATCCTTTCATTCAAAGAGATTTAAGAGGGATAGATGTGACACCAAGAAGCTTCTAGAATAGACCGTAGGCAAGGACAACTTCACCTAGTAGAAAGAAAGAAAGAGAAAAGCCAAGTATGCAGCCTTGGTATGGTTTTCGTCAATGCTTGTCTGTCGAACTTGATGAGAAGATTTGAAAATACTTGATGATGTTTGAAGAGATGTGTTTTGAATGCTTTTGCCAATATTTTCAGAAATTTGTAATAGATTGTTTAAGAGTAAGTTCCTGGACTACCATTTTTATGAAATGGACAAGAATGAAGCAACTAAAAGACTAATGCAATGTAGGTAACTATAATGTACAAGTGGTGATTTTGATGTTTTATGCGTAAAACCATTTAAGATGCAAGGAATTGATAGTTTCACCGAATTCCTCACCTTCTAGTGTGCACAAGAGATACGCACCATTTCCGTAGTCTTTCATGACTCGGTATGGGCCCAACCATTTGGGCCGGAACTTTCTTCCTTCACCGGTTTTCTTATCGATCCGGTTGTCTAGTCTTAGAACTAGATCTCCTTCATATATTTCTCGCTCATAGACTTTTTTGTTATACTACCAGCACATCCGGTCAGCATAGGCTCTATGCCTTTGTTTGGCATTTAGCCTAACCTTGTCAAGGCTTTCTAGTTGAGAGAGGCATGCCTCCCTATAAGCTTCTTCATCCAGAATCCCTTGTAATGAGATGCAGAGACTGGGTATTTCAACCTCAAGTGGGAGAACTGCTTCTGCCCCGAATACCAATGAGAAAGGAGTTGCTCTGTTGGTGTTCTTATTGAGGTTCGATGGGCCCACAAGGCCGGATATAGTTTTAAATGCCAATCTCGCTTATTCTCCTTGACTATTTTGAGGAGAATAGCTTTTAACATTTTGTTTGTCACTTCGGCCTGCCCATTGGCTTGAGGGTAGTAAAGAGAGGCCGTGTGATGGTTTATCTTGAATTTTGCTACATAACTCATGGACTTCATCATTTTTAAAGGACATGCCATTATCTGAGATAATGACTTGTGGGACACCATACCTGCAGATAATTTGGTTTAGAATGAATTTGGCAATTACCGAACCTGGTACTATGGTGAGAGGCATGGCCTCCACCCATTTGGTAAAATATTCCATGGCTGTAATTATAAAATTATGGCCATCGGTTGATGAGGGAGAGAACTTCCCTATCAAGTCCAGACCCCACGTGGAGAAGGGCCATGGAGTCACTATTGGTCAGCATAGGATTGGCTGGCATGTGAATCTCATGAGAGAATTCTTGGCATTTGTGGCACTTACGTACAAATTCCACTGCATCATGCTCGAGAGTGGGCCAAAAATAGCCCATCCGATGTATTTTGTGAGTGGTGGCATGACCACCGAAGTGGCCTCCACATATCCCACTATGGGATTCATGAAGAATCTTCTTGGATTCTTCCATATCGACGCATCTTAGAAGCATGTCGTCGAAGGCTTTACGATAGAGTACCTGTTCTAAGACAACATATTTAGTGGTAATAATGCGTAACCACCTTCTTTGTTGTGATGTGGCACCTTCCGGGTATGTATGGTCTATGATGAAATTGATGATATCAGTATACCAGGGACATGTGGAGATGGGAGGCCTAGTTTCGATGAAGTATATACACTCATCAGAAAGTCCAGATTTACCAGATCACCTCCATCTAGTGGATTGTCAGCCAACCAATCTGCAATGATTTGTCCCTTAACGGATTTTTGGTTTACGAATGTCAACTCAAATTCACCCATTAAGGTTATGAAATGTCCAACCTTTTTAGATAAAGACCCTTGTGTGAGAAACGTTCAGTAAATGATCTGTCTTTACAATGACCCTCATTTCTTGGTTTAACATGTAATGTCTTAAACATTTTGTTGCAAAGACTATGGCAAGGCATTCTCTCTCTGCCTATGTGTAGCGTGTTTCATAATCGAGCAACGTTCAGCTGATGAAATAGACCACACGTTCCATTTATCATTGTCTTCTTGAGCCAAGCATGCAGGCCAGTGAGACATGAGTGGCTCATGAGTATAGGATCAAAGGGGGTCTAGTTTGGGAGGCATTAGCGTGGGTGGAGACAACAAGAAGCATTTAACTACTTCAAAGGCCTCGTTGCATTCTTCAGTCCAATCAATGCTATAATCTTTCTTTAATAGATTGTTGATTGGATGAATGGAAAAACTTAGATCTGGGATGAACTCCGTGGATTGCACCGAGTTTCCCAAGAAATGACTCGATTCCTGCACTCATCCGATGGTGGGATCATTTTGAGAATAACCCGTATTTTGGCTGGATCAACATCAATCCCTCGTGAAGATATAATGTAGCCTAGAAGTTTGCCTCCTGTCACACCAAACATGCACTTCTCTGGATTTAATGTGATGCCATATTCAATTAATCGTGAGAGGATGATATGGAGCACTTCTGGATGATCACAACATTTCTTGGCTTTGGCCAACAAGTCATCCACATATGATTCCACAATTTTATGGATAAGATCATGGAATATATATGTCATTGCCCGCTGATACGTAGCACCGACTGTTCTTAAGACCAAATGGCATGACAACGTAGCAATAAGTTCCCCAAGGAGTTATGAATGTAGTTTTGGCTTGATCTTGTTCAGATATTTTAATCTGATTATACCCTGAGAACCCATCCATGAGGGACAACAGTTCAAATCCTAGTTGTTGCATCAATGATAACGTCAATGGATGGTAATGGGAAGTCATCCTTGGGACAAGCTTTGTTAATATCCCGAAAATCTATGCAAATGTATCTTCCCATTCTTTTTTAGGACAGGGACAATATTAGACACCCATTGTGAATAGTCAATGGGCTTGATGAATCCTACTTGGAGAAGTTTTATTACTTCCTCTTTTACCATGAGAGCCACTTTTGGCTTCATTGGTCTTGACTTCTATTTAATTGGTTTCGCATCTGGTTTAGTGACAAGATTATGTACCGTGACTTGTGGTGCAATGCCCATCATTTCTTTATAATTAAATGCAAAAGCCTTTTGATGTTCTTTTTGAGGATTTGGGTGTGTATTTCTATCTCCTCGGAGTTAACGAGGATCCCAACTTTAAAATTTTGGTTCTTCCTCCATTCCAATGTTTATGTCAATGGTTTCTTCTATTAAAGAAGCATTACCTTCTTCAAATTCAAGTGGGGTTGGAGGTAGTTCCAAACTTTCTCCATCTTCTATCTCGTAGATATCGAGATCCTTCTGTGGAGGAGACTCTATCATGGGATTTCCAAAATAGGAAGAGGAATGTGGTATTAAGGAAAGATCAACTATACGGTGAGCAAGGTGTAGCTCGCATAGGCGTTTAGATATTCGAGAGTGACTCTATCATCGTCAAAGTGATCCATGATAGAAAAATCATCCTCAACCTCTCCATGAGTTAGGAGTGAGTTTGTTGGTATTTTACGCACTAATGGCTTGGTACGAAGTGATACCGTGAAATTTGTATCCTCCAACTCACTATTTGGGGTGAAACGGGAAGCTGAGGTTGCTATCGAGTCTGAGAAGGTTCTGCTCTCGTGGGATTGCTTCAATTGATATGAAGCTAAATCCCTTACTTAGATCTAATACTGCTATTTTATAGAGTTGTAAATGTTCAGCTCTAGTTTCATATACCTCAGAGACTTGGTTTGCAACCAATTATGAGTCTCCTAGTACTCTAATGTTGTCGACACCCATTCTTTTAGCTAGAATGAGGCCAAGGAGGAGAGCTTCGTACTCAGCCCCATTGTTTGTACATTCAAAGTTTAATTTAAAGGTGAAAGGTAGGATCTTTCCTCAGTGAAGTAAAGATCACTCCCGCCCCAACTCCAAAGTGACATCTAGCTCCATCAAAGTGGAGAGTCCAATACTTGTTTGGGAAAATGGATGTTGGGATATCTGTTGTATCTATTTCTTTGCTTCTAGTTACTTCTACCATAAAAACTTCATCTGATGGAAGAGAAGCAATTCCTAGGGTGTGTCCCATACCCATGGAATCAAATGGTAGGAGAATAGGTAAGTCTTTCTCAAGAATTCGACAATTTTGGTGGTAGTCCCTAGTGACACCATTTTTATAACATTGGTCTCATTTTTGAGTGTTGGAATGTCCTCGGCTGGATTTGTAATCTCCAACTCCGTGGTGGGTATCAACTCTTCTTTTGGTTTTGAATTAATTGGTTTGATGAGTTGATTTGTTGGGAGTTCAAACTCGGAGTGAATGCCGGTCTTTTCTTCAAATCAGCTAGGTGTATATCGAAGGGTTTTGGGTCACCTTGTGCCACGAATATTTTCCCTAAGTGTAGAAATCTTATTTCTTGGAATAGCGTGGAAGGGATTGCCTTCATGCGGTGTATCCATGGCCAACCAAGGATCATATTATAATTGGTTTCCTGATCTATAATATAAAACTCGGTGAGGACCGTCTTGGGTCCTAAAGTGACTGGTAAAACTATGGTTCCAATCAAAGTGGCTTTGAGGCTATCATAACCTCTTAGCGTATTTCACGTTGTGGAACAGTTTGTCTCTCCATATCCTAACTTTTGAAGAAAAGTGAAGGGGACTATATTAACTATCTGCCCCATCATCAACCATTACACGTTTAACATAATTATTGTAGACCCAAACTTGTAAATGTAAAGTTGGGTCACCTCTTCATGCAATTTCAAGCGTCTGTTGGCATTTTGCTTATATCGAATATAAATTCCGTATCCCTATCTAGCTGCCCCAGAGGATAAACATCAAAGTCCACATGGTTTACTTGCATGTTTCGGGGAGGAGTGATGTTGATTAAATGACCAAGGCCTAATGCTTCTAAGAGAGCAGCCCTGTGGGTGGGAGAGTTTTTAACAAATCCAAAAAGGAGATGTGAGAGAAGGTTTTAGTTAAATCATTAATTAAATCATAGGCGCCTATGGGTTTTACCAACATTTGTTGATTGTTGTCTGGTTCCAATGGATAACTTGGAGTAGGTTGGGATGAATAATCCCGTGTTCTTGTTATGGTTTCTACGGGTAGCTCGGTGTCTAACTCCACTAAACCAACTATCTTAGTTTGAGGTCGAGTTCCTAATTGGGGTGTGACTGGTGGATTTAATGAAGTTGAAGCTTCATGATCATTGTTTCCTATATGACACCCTTTGTTTGTTCCATTAGGATCTAGCCTGTTATTTTTGGAATGGTTTGGGAGTGGATCATTAAAGATCTTGAGGGGTGCATTTTGAGGGGAAACTGCCCCTGCATAAGTGTTTGGCATGGGTACTACAGAATTTGCTAAAAACATATCTATAAAGAGTTGCTTTTGATCTTCTGGAAAATGCTGCATGAATTTATTGTATTCATGACAAGTCCTAGTATCGTGGCCTTGAATCTTGTGGAAGCCACAATATAAATTGGGATTATAATTTTGAGGCTGTTGATTTAAAACTTGTTGTGGCCCAAAATTTTGATAAGGTTGTTGGTTGTTAGAGTTAAAATTTTGAGGCTGTTGCCTTTGGTTTTGACTCTGATATCCAATTGGGTTTTGATTTGGACTTTGTGTTTGGATTTTTTTTCGTTGTTGTTGTTGTTGTTGTTGTTTGTGGTGGATGATTAAAATCCACCCATGATTGATTGGAGTAAAATTGTTATTTCGTTGATTATTAATCAGGTGGTGAAATGTTTACAATGTTTTCCCTTTTAACTTGGTTAGTTACTCCATCTGTTGTAACTCCGTGGTTCTTGTTAAGGATTTTAGGTCCTTGATTAGCGTTCCCTGTATTAGAATAGGCCACGGTGTTTTGATTGGGAGTGGTTAATTTCCATTTGTCCCATATGTCTTATGACCACTATCTATCACTGCTTGGTCGATTCGGAGAGCACTCTCGAGTACTTCATCGTAAGTTCTTAGTGGGAACTTCTGGACTTCTTCCTTTATCTCTCTATTGAGAGAATTAAGGAATAAATCACATAGTTCCATTTGATCCATGTTTGGAGCACTCACCGATGAGTAGAGAACCGTATGCCATCTTTGAATAAAATGAGCAATGGATTCATTATGTTCTTGTTTAATATGCAAGAATTCCCTGATTCCCATTCTTAACAATTTGTTCATGTCAAAAGCTTTGATGAATTCTGACACGAGTTGTTTAAATGAGTGTATCGAGGCTTTGTATTCTGTAATACCAATCAAGGGCAATACCCTCTAAGGTTTTAGGGAATATTTTAGCAGACAACCCCGTCCCAAGGGAGTAACTCCCGTATGGTTGTGGCATAGGCCTTAATGTGTGCATTTGGGTCCCCTTCCCCTTTGTATTTGGGTAAATCGGGGAGAGGTCTTGGAAGCATAACACTTCATATGGTGAAGTCTAGGGGCTCTTTTAAATATTCTGAATAAGTCCCTACTGCATAGGCCTCAACCATCGATGGGGCTTGTTGAGGGGGTTGAGGTGGAATGGGTTGTTGATATGGCATAACATATGCATTTTGTAGGGACATAAGGGAATCCCTGTGGTTGAACGAACATCCTAGAGAGAAGAGAACATGTCTCCTTGTGGTGACTTTGAATAAATGTTTAAGTAAGGAGGAGCATTGTTCTGGTATGGGTTGTTTGGTGCCAAGTCGGGAGGTGTCATGTTTTCAACTGGAGTGGCATTTGAAAACGTGGTCCTAGTTGGTGTTTATTGTGGGTAACTATAAGGATTTTGAGGAGGCATGCCTAATGTGCCTGCTTCTCGTAAGGAGGTCAACTGACCGGGATGATGGAGGGTGGGGATTCCGCTTGCCCAAAATATGAATTTTGGTTTGCTTGAGCAAGTTCCAGCCCTCTAACCTTTTCAACTAAGGCTGAAATGACCTCCATTGGTGAAGACACAAGTTTTGCCTTAAGGGTGTTTGTTGTATAGCTTGAGGTTGTAAAGGGGTATGATACCCTGCTATGAATTGATCATTACCCTGCCAAGCTTCACCGAGGGTATTTCCCATAGGTGGAGGAATGGGGGTGTTTTCTGGAATAGGGTATCAGATTGTATTTGCAAACTTCCTATTGGTGGATACATGTTTTGGAAACGTTGTTCACTTTTAGCGAAGTGTGCTAAGTATTCCTCATCCAAAAAGGGGAGTGGATCTGATTGTCTACTGATCTGTGGTCTGAACAAGACCCGAGGAGATGAAGTGGATTCCCCAGTAAACATCATATTGTTAGAGCCTGATGGCTCTGGCTGTTGTGTTTGTGCAAACTGATCAAACTCCTCAATTTGGAATGAAGAACTTGAGCTAGTTCTTTGAGGGGGAGTTTGAGATGACAAGTAATTACTTGAATAGTTATCACCCATGCGTAGAAAGCGAGGGTGATGGTTGTCTATTTGTTTGACTATAGTTTGTTTCAAGACCTGAGAGAGGTCTACCATATGCATCGTATCCCGACATATTTGGGGGGTATATGAATACCCAAGAATAATGGGAAAGAGCAAAGGTGGATGAGAGAAATGAAAATAATAAAAGGAAGAACTATTTGTTCACGTCGGGTTCACCAATTTTGTACGATGGAAAAGTGACATGCGAGCATGGGAATCTACAAGTACCTCTTCCTCGTACCCGACCTCCCGAGGTCATGTCGAGACAGCCGGTGAATGTTGAATGTGAATAGATATAGATAAGCTAATCGGGTAATCTTATATCCTCAATACGCAATAATGGAATCTATGAATCTAAGGAAGAAGGCCCTCCTAACCTGAATTGGTGTAATGGTTCGTTCGGATATAATGGCTGCTCGGAGGCTCCAATCAATGTCGAGCTCTGCCGAGATCCTATTTCTTGGTTGTTGGATACATGGGAAGTGACCTATGGGAGCTTCGTATATATCTCCAGACAAGGTCATAAAATGGTGATGGGTGATTTAGTGGATTCAGTAGTTAACTATGGGTGATTTTCTGGTCTAGCCCAGAAAATATTAGATTGATTGGCTTCTATGTTTAATATGGAGAATTGTACTATAATATCTGGTGGGAGTGGTGAAGATCTAAATACCAGTGTTCGTAAGTTCGGTGTCAATACTTAATTGATTTGTAGGCCCGTTGGGTTGTGGGACTTGGGGATCACAACCATGAGTTCATGGTTGTTGTGGACCTGTTATGGTCATGTGAAGAATCAATCCCTTCTCCCAACTATCCAATAATCATATGCCTTTTCAGCCTCTATGTTTAGAACTAGAAGTTGTATGATTTTCTCGGAGTACCTAACAGGTGTTCTGGCAACTTGAATACGTAAGCTAGTGTCTATGTCGATGAGGAGGTCTCCCGTGTTAGGATGTGGAACCAAAGGATCACAACCAAATGTTTCTCTCTCTTTGAATCCTTGCATAGTCATTCAGATGTTTTATCAAGGCAATCTATAGTTTGGATGGTTTGACCAAAATGTGTAAGCTTTGTTGTCTTCGATGTTTAATCCTCTTAGTTGCTCACTAATTGCTTGTAAGTTTGTTGTTGCTCGAAAGACCTGTATCCTGAGGTCCTGATCTATATCAGCTAATGTTGTGGGTAGATTTGGTTGAGGCACTATGGGTTCAAATATATACTCTCTAGGCTCTCTAGGTCCTGTGATTGTCATACAAAATGATTCAACTTTTAACTAAAATTAATAAACTGATTATGAAAGAGGTATTTACACTATGCAAGCATTCTTCTATTTTTGTATTTTTCAATGACGTATTTCAATGAAATTAAAGAGCAACTACTCTAGTATATTTATAAAATGGACAACTAATCTAGTAACAGAATAAAACAAGCAAAGTAGCCTGGTATGGCTATTTGCCTGTGCAGTTGTGATTTTATCCTAAATATCTAATCAACTAAATATATTAAATTGAAAGGCTCTCGATCCTACCTCAAAAGTGAGGAATGAATCATAGTTTCTCAGAAACTATCAATCCCCACAACTTCCCCGGTGATATCGAGAGTGAACTTTTAACTGAAATGAAATAATTCACTACTCTATTTGATATGTTGTAACTAGAACTTTGATAGCTCAAACCTGGCATTTACATAACAGTGGTAAATCTAGTTGTGTGTGATTTCATCCCCTTAGTGTGATCTCCTCATTCCTTGTGTCCTCGTGAATCTAGAAAAGTATGTATATGATAGTATCAACAGAAGATGGTATTCAAACAATGGCAAGCTTTGGATATAGACCGAATACAATGTGAGTAGGAGAGAGATAGTGCAAGTGAACAGAGCTTGACTATGCAATTCCTAGGATTTATTACGGGAATACAACACAAGTGTACCAGAGTTTCAGAAACTATCCTTGTGACAAAACAAAACCTGCAACTTTAATGGATTCTAGTCTAGAAATGAAGCTATTCTATGTTAAACTGATTGTATGAAGCAACAATGAAACAAGACTGAAACAAGAAGATCATATGACCTCTAAAATACCAACAATGGAAGTAAAACATGAAACTAACAGAATTCTAAGCAAGAAATTGAAAACTGAACAAGAGAATTGAGAGGATGAGGGGCCATTTGCTTGAAAACAAGCTGGCTATTTATAACAAACTCTCATTTGCTATTTATAACCAATGCATTTACCAAAGGGTAACTCCCATTAAATCAAGATTTTACTATAAACAAAGTTAGTTAATAATGTGCAACATGTGCACTCTAGTCTAGTGACTTGCATTCAATATTGTTATGTTGGATAACATTCAATATTGGTATTAGTAGTAATTACATGTGCATGTGAGATGGGTCTTATCATCTCATAGTTGGTTCTGCTAGGGTGTCATGTCTATCCATATGAGGTTGTCTAATATCTATAAATATTACAGCTCTTGCATTGTTATGTAATCTGATTTCATGATCAATAATATTTGTGAGGCTTCCGTCCCTCTTTGGTCATTGCAATCTTATTCTATTCTATCATTTGGTATCAAAGATATACCATTATTATCATTTGGTATCAGAGCAGGTTCTATCAAGCAAGATTGAAGAGGAGCACTATTGGAGAGAATCCATTGGAGAAGAAGATCTGCATCAAAGGAGAGCCATTGAAGCATCCTACAACCTCCATTCCTTCCAAGCATCCCTCAACTAAAATTTGACCTATCCACTTATTTGGAAGGTAAATTTTTTTGATTAGTCATTGGCATAACCAATTGATCCAACATATTAGCGGAATATTTCAGATTTGGAGATCTTTAAAAAAAAGGAGAAAGATCTTAAAAAAAAGATCTAAAAAAAAAAAAGATTTGTGAAAAAAAAAAAGATCTTAAAAAAAAAAAAGGAGAAAGATCTTGAAAAAAATTGCAGATCTAAAAAAAAAAAAGATGAACTTTAAAAAAAAAAAAATCAGATCTGAAAGTGGAGGTGTGAAGAATTTGGGAGCAAAGGTTGAAGCAATCCCGTCAACAAAATTCCAGCAAATAGCTCTTAGAAAAAGGGACGTAAATTTTTCATAAAATGTTGGATTGATGTGCCATTTTTTTTTCTAGAAAGATAAGAAGGAGGCACACAACTTTGCAGTTTACATCATCTTTAGATTCGGCCTTCTACATATGACGAAAAGTTTGTACAAGTCGGATCATTTTTTCTAAAAAAATCAGATCTAGCTGGTAAATTGGTAAGATCTCAAAAATAAGATTCATGATTCTTCTAAAATTTTGTGGGTTTCAAGAAAAATATTGTATGATACTGCTGTCAAAATTTTAGAAAAACCCATATCACGGTTTGTGAGAAAAGGTGAAAACAATATTCAGATTGTTTGTTTGGATCTTGGGAACAAACAAGTCAGCGGTTCAATTCCCACTCTCTCCATATTTTTATTAAATTATTTTTTTAGAAAATTTGGAGAAATTACTAAATTTTGGGAGATTTCCAAATTTAGAAGCTCACCAAACACATTTAGAGCCACCACTAAATTTAGCGGAAAAACACCTATTGGGGGTAAAAATATTTTTGGCCTAAATTGTGTATTTTGTGATTCTAGACCCTTTTTTCTAAAGAGGGGGACACAAAAACTTCATTTTGATGTAATTTTAGAGCATGTTGTACTAATATTGGTGCATAAAGTGAAAAAAAAAAGAAAAAAAGAAAAAAATGCAAATTTTTTATTTTATGTTTGGTTCTATCACACGAGATCTTTGATCTCATAGCAGTGTTCGATATATACGGTGCCTCTGGGAAGCGCTTACGGGTGATGCTGTCGTGACTACTACTACACTTAACGCCTAACATAGCTACCTAAACGTCATCTAGGCATCGACCCTATAAAATCGATAGGGAGTAATAAGGACACAATACACACACATTTGAGCCCTCCCATCCATTTGTGCTTGCACAAACCCCTCTCCGTAATGTCTAAGTACCATGTACTAAATTATTTCACGTGCGTTAACACCTCTTTCCATACTGATGGGTATATTGAAAGGGTGATCTTCTTCCATGTACCGATGGGTATATCGGAAGGGAGCGTATATAGAAAGGTTTGGTATATCATCCTGATGGTATATTGAGAGGGAGACCATAAACCTGGAGTGATAAGAGCCTTACCCTTTGTCAAAAATTTAGAGTTTCAGAAATTCAGATTGCAGAAATGGGTGCACAAGCACCAAAGTTCTTCTTCTTGCGATTCACAACTCGCTTAGAGGAGACAACTATGCTGCATGGAAACCAAAGATCAAGGTGTTACTTGAGTTTGAAGACCTATGGATAGTTGCAGATGGAAAAACAACAAGATCACTTGATGATGGAAGACAACAAGTTCAATTTGATAGGGCCAATCAAAAGGCCAAGTTGATCATCTTGTTTAGCATAATGGACGATGTGCAACCCACATTAGAGATGTCACATCGGCCAAGGATGCATGGGATAAGTTGAGCATAGTCTATGAGGCAAAGAACAAGAATGCCATCCTCAACCTACTATCACAACTGCATACTCTCAAGTTCAAGCACAATGAGAAGGTTGAAGTTTTTTTGAGATGAGTTGCTACTTTGAGGGCATCTCTATTGGCATTGGAAAAGAGATAAGTGATGAAGACCTCGTACCAATTGTGTTGCGAGCACTTCCTCCTTCCTACAAAATCTTTGTGACAACTATCAATATGAGTGAACACATAGTCACCTTTGAGAAGTTGGTCAATCTACTCCAACAAGAAGAGGCAATGAACAACAAAGATCATGAAGATGAGCAAGCACTATCTTCCAATCATAAAGGAAAGGAAAATTTCAGTCCAATCACAAGAAGTCCCAACAAAATCAAAGTCAACAAAGGACCAAAGTCAACGAGACAACACCAAGAAGTGTCCCATTTGCAATAGAGGGGGACATGACATCAAAGATTGTTGGTACAATTCCTACAAAAAGGGTTCATCAAGCAATTCAAAACCCAATAACCAACAGGGTAACAACAATTCAAATCAAGGGAAGTCCAACAACAACAACAATCAAGGGTAGAAAAATGGTAATTGGCAAAGAAAACCCAAACAACAAGGGTACATTGCTAAACATGAGGATGATTCAGATGAAGGACACCACATGTATTCTGCTCAATTTGATGAAGAAACCAAGTCCACACAAGATATCTGGTATGTTGACTCGGGTGCAACTCGACACATGACTGGACAAGGATTGGTTCTACACACTACGTGACTCACCTAACAAGAACCATGTGTCATTAGGTGATGACTCATCATACAGTGTCAAGGGGATTGGAAACATTTCACTACCTCTTGGAAAGCATGACTACGTAAAATCACAAATGTATTGTATGTACCTAGGTTGACCAAGAATTTGCTATCAGTTAGTCAACTCCTTGATCACAACTTGAAGTTGGATTTTGACAGTAATAATGGAGAAAAAGTGTGCTTGATAAGAGATAAGTCAAGAGGTTCCAAGATTGTAGCAAGAGCCTCCAATGTGGGACGCATGTTCCAACTTGATTTTGTCCACAAGGATGATCAAGCTCTAGTGGCCAAAGACACACAATCTGCAGAACTATGGCATCGCAAATATGGTCACATCAGTTTTGGCTATCTCCAAACACTTCAAAAGGGAAACATGGTGAAAGGATTGCCTACACTCAAGCACAACACTGACAAGTGTCACAATTGCCTAGCTGGAAAGCAACATAGAGTACCCTTCCAGAAGAACACATATAGAGCTAAGGGAAAGCTTGATTTGGTGCACACCGATATTTGCGGGCCCATGTAACCAAGTCATTCTGGATGTCAATACTTCATGCTTTGTGTTGATGACTACTCAAGAAAGATGTGGATATATTGTCTAAGAAACAAGAGTCAAGCCTTTGAGACATTTTAGAAGTTCAAAGCACTTGTTGAGAATGAAGTTGGTCGTAAGATCAAAACTCTCCGCTCAGATCGAGGGGGGGAATTCACAAGCAATGAGTTCAAGACTTACCTAGAAGCTCATGGGATTCGTTGACAAATGCCTCCTACTCACACACCACAACAAATGGTATAGTTGAGAGAAGGAATCGTACTATCATGGAAATGGTGCGATGTATGATTGATGACTCAGGTTTAACAAAGACATTTTGGGCAGAAGCTGCAAGAACTGTAGTCTATTTGTTGAACAGAGTGCCCATAGTAGCTCTTGAAGGAGTGACACCTCAAGAAGCATGGTCAAATCGGAAACCATCAATTGCACACCTAAGAGTATTTGGGTGTAAAGCTAGCATGCACATACCCAAGAAGAATAGGAACAAGTTGGATATGAAAGCTGAGAAATTGATATTCATTGGATACAGTGAAGAAGCACTTGGGTACAGATTATGGGATCCAAAAGAAAAGAAAGTATACACAAGTAGGGATGTTGAGTTCTTTGAGAAGAAACAAGTAGATGCTCCACTCAATGACTCAACAAACATGCAGAATACACCTCTTGTGAAGACAAAATTTGATGTTCCCACTGAAGATGATAGTGATGAATTGGATGATGGTGAAAACTTGGATCCACCACAAGCCAATGGAATAGCTAAGAAGTTACCTAAATGGTATACTCAATTAATAAGAGATGCAAATTTGGATGAAGCACCTAGCACATCATCCAATCCTGGACCTAGAACTCGCAGTCAAGCTTGTGAAGAGGTCAATTATGCCCTAATGAGCAGAGTTGTTGAAACAGTTGAGCCATCTACAGTTCAGGAAGCCCTACAATCAAAAGCTTGGAAAGATGCCATGGATTCAGAGTATCAGTCAGTGATGAAGAACAACACATGGCAACTTGTCGACCTTCCACCAGGGAAGAAACCCATTGGATGCAGATGGATATTCAAGACTAAGTACAAATCAGATGGGACTATTGACAAGTATAAAGCAAGGCTTGTAACAAAGGGGTATGCACAACAAGAAGGCATTGATTATGAGGATACATTTGCTCCCACGGCCCAAGATCAAGACGAACAGTCGGGATGATGGACTCGCACTCATATTGCTACACCTATGGAAGTGAGACTTGAGTTATCTCGTTTCGATCCATCA